>LPNX011015348.1:177317-236796 GCA_001517045.1 Pseudotsuga menziesii
AAACTAAGAGTTATTTTCAAGAAAGTATTAAAATATTGATTTAACACAAGATAACCAACTATCCATTTTCCAAAGAATATCTATAACACCAAGAGCCAAGAGAAGTCTTGTGGATCTGATCATTATTTCTGGATGGGATTGGAGAGAATTTCCAAACCTAGCACTGAGAGAATACAGAGCCTAACTTCCAAATACCAGCAACCTCATCCTTAGGATTTCTAGTTTTCTCTTGCATATTGGATCCAGCTCTAGGGGGTCCGATTAAGAACCATGAACGGTTCCGGTTCAAGGTTGGGAGGAACGTGGAAGTTTTGAGGTCATTCAGTTACCATTCCACACGTCATAAATATAGTATAATTTCCTATTAATTTTTTGTTGAAGTGTGCAAGGCGATCGAGCTATTACAATGTACGCAATTATAGGTAAGATGTTTACCCTATATCAGATTTTATTTATGTTTTTAAATAAGTTTACAAGATGAGATTACACTTATCAAGTTTAGTATTGAAAAATGTAAATCATCCTTCATAAACCTAAATAAATGTTTCTAAAGGTTTTATGGTTTAGGATAAAATATAGGATTAATCTCTTATAAGGATTATGCTAATTTAATTCCAAATCTTTTACAATTGTCTTATAGTTTAGGCTAGAATATACGGTTAATCCCTTATAAATATTATGATAAATCATTTCCAAAACATCAAATAACTATTTAAGCATTTTAACAGATAGGACATAGTTATTTTCTAAGCAAATTATTCACTCCAACCAAGCAAGCTAGTGCTGGAGCTCTATTTACAAACCTAGAATAAACACTTAGCATCTATTACAATCATCCACACAGGGTTTACCATTTTAATCCATAAAAAATCTATCATTTTAATAAACGATTACATGCCAACATCAAACCAAATACATAACCATAGACATATCAAAATCCATTGGGGTTTTCAAATCTACGCTATCAGTGTTTCTAGAATTTCAACATGATTCCTAATAACTATGCATAGAGTTGTTTGTAAGCCTGTTTAATACTTTAAAGAGAAACAGATGTTTACATAAACCTTAAAATACAAATACATAACTATTCCAGACAAGTTAACCAATGTATCATGATATCCAACCAACCATCTAATCCAATAAAAACTTCAAGCGTTAGCTACACTTCAAGCATTGGCATGACAATGATTTCACACAACATTAAAAATTAAGTAAGAGAATAAAGTTATGTCTTTTCCCGTGCTTCTGTAAAGAAGTGAATCAAACCAAATATCTTCCACTCCAACAAAAAATACAAACAAATTTACCCACTATGCCATTGTTGGCAATGGAACTGCTAACGTAGAGCATCTCCACCCTCAAATATATTTCATTTCTCATCATTGAAAACAATTTACCCAGATATTCTTTTAAACCCACAGAGCAAGAAGTTAAAGCACAAATAGTTTCACCCGACATAATTAACTATGGGAATGTACATGATGCATTCAAAACCTAAAAACACGGAGATTATAAACCCGTGATTTACATCATCATTCACCCACTTAAAACAATACAGAGCACAAATATAATGATTATACAACTTTGTATTTCCAGTAATAGGTTTAGTTAGGTTCGGTATAATTTCACCACAACCGAATTAAAATTACAAATTACTCAAATGCCTGAATAGGCTCATAATCATTAAATCCTATGAAATTTCTGAGCACCATTTCATAAATACATTAAACCCCATAAATTTCCTGATCACCATTTGCTTTCACAAACCCTCGTAACATCTGAATAACAAACACTTAAACCCCAAACAATGCATCCACAAATCCCTTCAAAAACACAGAATGACCAACCATAGGAAAAGGACACCTAAACATGGGCTTACCAGGTTTGGTTTGATGGTATTCCTTTTCCTCAATCGTGAGCCTGTTCTAAAGCTACAACTTCCTTCCACGAGCCAATCTAGAGATTAGAAACTGTTACAATTAATAAAAATAAAAACAAATAGAGTATACGATTCATGGAAGGAGCTCATACCTCATAAATCATGAAAACCATATAACCCACTTCCCACACCTCTTCCAACAAAAAATCGAACAGGGAGCTTGCTCCCCTCCACCATTTTCGCATGTAAAACATGCTTTCGAAACTTAGGGCACATAATTTTATGCCTACGCCAGCGTGGAGGGTAATATGATGCCTTCACATGGCCTACATTAATGTTGCAACCACCTCCCACCAATAATTTGATCTTTACCCACTCCCTATAGTCACTAGCCCCTTTTTTATTTTCATTATGTATTACACCATGCATTAAAAACCTTAGTTCCAAATATTAGAACCTTTGTTTTCTAGATCATGCCACTTCTTTAAAAAAGATACACTCAGCATAGGGTTGGTACCCAACACCTGCAAACAATGAGTTCTTCATGTATTATTTCACACCAAACTAAGTAATCCCAAGTCATAGTAGTCCTTCATACCTTTTTCGTTGAGTCTTTAGGTAAATCTACCCACTCTTTTCCCTTTAGAATCAGAGGTAAGTTATCCATGACATTTTAGTAAAGAAGACTAGGTTAGGTGTTAAAACATCCTTTATAAACCAATATGAAGTAAGTAGGCATGTTGAAACAATTAACACTAGTACAATATATAAGAAAACATCATTATACAATTAAATGACATAAAATATCCCCATAAGAAAATCATGGTCACCATGTACTAATATACGAAAGGAATTGAGACAAAACAAATACAAGTATCTCTTTTAATAAGTTTATTCAAATGCCAAGGTTAATTTTAGATGAACCTTAGATCCTAATAGTTTTATCGACCATGCAATTTTTTTTATTTACGATTTTAAGGGACATTACAAGTGGTATGAGAGCCCAATTTCGAACACTTAGAGACCTTATGGGCTCACTACTGAACATTCGCTGCATAAATATATTTTCAAAACTTTATTGTGATTTTTAAACTAAAATAATAATATTGTTACTGACAGTTTGATCTACAGATCATAGACAGAGAAGAGAACAATAGTCGTCATGGGAATATAAATTCCCCACCCTGAGAAGAAAAAACCATGGTGGAACTGAATCCTGACTTAATGAAGACTATACATAGTCTACAAGAAGATCTACAGTATTTTAAAGATGATAACATGAATGAAAGGAGAGAACATAAAGAAATAAATGAATCTTTAGTTCGAAACTTGACATGGGTAAACTCCCATAAATAGTCCACCCACTCAAAAAACAAATCCATAGAAAATTGTCATCATAAAAGAAGGACCAACATTCCAAGAGAGGGATTATAAGAACACACCCCTGAATTCATAGAAGAAGAATATCAAAGTTCTTCCAGTGATGGCTCACCCTCCCCTTGCAAGAAAAGACAGAAATTTTTTGATATCCTTCAGGGTGAATTTCGAAAGATCAAAACCCCAACTTATGAAGGCGAAATGAATATGGGAGAGAAGGCTAAAGAATGGCTCCTGGGCATGGATAAATACGTTCGAGTACATAATTACTCCAATGAGATCAAATCCTGACTGACCATTTACAACTTGAATGGAAATGAAGTGAGATAGTGGAGAGACCTGAAACATACTAAGAGGGATGAAGTAAAGGATATCAGATGGAGTACTTTCAACAAAATATTCCAAGAAAAGTACATGTTTGAAAGATTCTTTGACAGAAAAGTAAAGGAATTCCATGAATTAAATATGGGCTCCCTAACTATGGATGCCTTTATCAACAAAGTTTTTGATTTGCTGCATTATGTACCTTACATAAAGGATGAAAAGGTCAAGACAACAATTTTTGGGATGTCTCCCTCCAAATTTTTGAGAGAGAATTGAGTTTGGCATTCCCAAAACTCTAGACACCACTTTGCACAAGGCTAGACTTTGTTATGAACATGGAAAACTGAGATAAGGAAAATATGAAAATAAATCGAGACATATTTATGTCCTTCTCAGACAACCGAAAACATGGTTCTAAGCCACAACCCTACAGGAAACGTAACAATAGTTTCCCACCTAACAAAAATTTCAACAAACCTGGTGCATGACCAAATGTGCCCATACAAAATGCCAATATACCAAAAAAAAACGAAGGAGCCAAGGCTTCCTTGCTGCAAGTTAGCTACTGGAAATGTCAAGGGCCCCATTATGCCAAATATTTCCCAAACAAAACAAGCAGAGTTCTACACAACTTACAAGAAAACCCAACAGTAGAAGGAATGGCTAGTACACCTAGGATCTATGTAGCAATCGACGATCATCAAGAATACCATCAGGTCACTATGGTCGAGATAGAAGGTAAAGTTTCAAATGCATCTATTTCAATTTTAATTGATCTCGATGCTTGCCAAAGCTATCTTTCCCCCAAGATCATTGACACATGTAAACTAAACAAAGAGAAACATGAGAAACCATGGTTGGTACAACCAGACACTGGTATAAAAAGGAACGTTTCAAAACTAGTAAAAGAATGCGAGGTAGACATGAATGGTTTTCCAACTAAGGTAGACCTAAATATCTTACCCTTAGGATTGTATGATGTACTTATAGGCATGGACTAGTTGGAACAACACCATGTCATGCTTGACTGTTTAAAAAAGTCAATATTATGCACATACAACCAGGGGAATGAAAGAAAGATTTAGGGCATACCCAAGAAGGTTTATGTTAGACAGATATCCTCCTTACAAGAAAATAAATGGGTAAGGAAGGTCTGCAAACTTTTTTCGGTTAACATTCAAAATGTAGAAGCCAAGAGAGAACAACAAATTGAATACTTTCTGGTTCTCGTAGACTACAAAGATGTATTTCTCGAGGAAATAACGGGACTACCACCGAAGCGAGACTTAGATTTTTCCATAGAATTAACACCATGATCAGTACTGGCTTCAAAATCCCCATACTGCATGAGTGAACCAGAGTTGGTGGAGCTCAAGTTACAGTTACACTAATTGATAGAGAAGTGTTATATCCGACCTACTGTGTCTCCCTGGGGAACACCTATACTCTTCGTAAATAAAAAGGATGATACGATGCAAATGTGCATCGATTACCCACATCTCAACAAGATGACCATAAAATACCATTACCCACTCCCTAGTATTGATGTCTTGTTTGATCAAGTCGAAGGAGCAAAGATTGAATTGCGATCCAAATAACACTAGGTAAGGATCTGTGATGAAGACATACACAATACCACTTTTCAAACTCGATATGGCCATTATGAGTTTGTGGTAATGCCTTTCAGGCTAACCAATGCACCGACCAATTTTATGTGCATGATGAACAATATTTTTAGTAAATACCTGGATAAGTTTGGATTAGTATTTATAGTTGATATACTAATTTACTCAAAGAGTAGGGAAGAACATGAGGAACATCTTTGAATAGTATTACGAGTACTACGAGAACACCAACTTTACGACAAGTTTAGCAAGTGCTATTTTTACAAACCATGCATACAATACCTAGGTTAAATCATTTCAGAAAAAGGGATAGCCTTTGACCCATAAATGATTAAATCCATTGAGAAATGTCCTACCCCTACATGTGTCACCAATGTTAGGTCATTTCTAGGACTAGCGAGTTACTACCGAAAGTTCATTGAAAAATTTTCAACTATTGCTTGTCCCGTGACTGCCTTACAGAAGAAGGAAAACAAATTCCCATGGACGACCGAGTGCGAAGAAATATTCCAAAAGATAAAACAAATTTTGACTAATGCACCTATCCTACGAATTGCAGATCTCGATGGGGATTTTGTTGTTTGCATAGATGCAAGCAAAGAAGGAATTGGTGGATTCCGCATGAAAAATGACTACACAATCTGTTACAAATCCCAAAAATTAAAAGAAGACTAACAAAACTATCCCACACATGATTTTGAGATAGCGGCCATCATCCACGCCTTGAAGATGTGGAGGAACAATCTTATGGGGACGACATCTCTCTTAAACACAGACAACGTGAGTCGAAAGTATTTATTCAACCAGCCATATTTGAATGCCAGGTAGGTCAGATGGTTGGCCTTCTTTATCTAGTACCACTTCGATTTAAATAACATAAAAGTAAAGGAAAACAAAATCGCCGATGCTTTGATTCGACGAGATCATATGTTGTATTAGGTAACTTTGAGCCAAACCAATTCGGACTTGCATGATAGGATTAGAATGACAAGAAGGGTTGACCATTTCTATGTTGAGGTCCTTAAGAATATTTAGGAGGATAGGTTATTCCAACAATAGAAGGAATATAAGGTAGACAAGTCAGGATTATTGTGGTCTAAAGAGAGACTTTATGTCCCGGATGGAGGAGACATCAGGTCCAACATTCTAATAGAGTTTTATAGAAATCCCTACTCAGGGCACCCAAGATATCAAAAGATGATATCGACAGTGAGGAAAATTTTTTTCTGGCCTAAGTTAAAGGTATACATAGAACTATTCATCGCAAAATGCCAAGAGTGCCAACTGGTCAAAGCAGAGCACCAACATCCTTCAAGGTTGCTACAACTGTTACCCATTCCAAAATGGAAATGGGAGGTTACCAATATGGATTTCTTTATAGGATTTACCAAAGAGAAAGAAACACAATGATTACTTTTTTTAAGTACTCGATAAGTTGTACAAAGTGGCACACTTTGTTCCGATAAAGTAAACATACAAAGCAGTTCACATTGCTGACATTTTCCTAAAAGAAATATTTTGATTGCATGGGATACCTGAGGAAATCATCTCGGATCAAGATTAATAATTTACCACTAAATTCTGGAGATCTTTATTCTTCATCTTAGGGACACAAATAATTTTCAGTACCTCCTACCACCCGTAGACAAATGGACAGACAGAACGAGTGAATCAAATTTTGGAGGACATGCTTAGAGTGTACCTAATGAACAATCCCACAAAGTGGGAGGATTACTTGCACCTCACAGAGTTTGCTTACAACAACAGGTACCAGACCTCCGCCAAAATGAGTCCCTTCACGATACTCTATGGCAGAATTGTAGGACATCGGTGACTTGGGATAGCTTGGTAGACAGACTCATGCTAGAGCCAGATTTACTAAAAGACCTAGAACAATACTAAAAGAAGCACAATACTACCAGAAAATCTATGCAGATAAAAAGAGAAAAGATAAAGAGTTCCAAGTCGGAAAACATGTTTATTTAAAAGTAAAAGCAAAAAGAAGCTCATTGCGCTTGGGGAGGTGTGGAAAGTTGGCACCAATATTTTGTGGACCCTTTGAGATACTGGCCAAGAAAGGGCCAGTGGCGTATGAATTAGCTTCACCTGCTCACATAAAAGTTCATAATGTTTTTTACATATCTTTATTAAATAAATATGTCTATGATATTAAACATGTGATTGATTAGTCCTTGCTACAAGTGGAACCTGAAGGGGAGTTTATACCAGAGCCCCTTCACATTTTGGACAAGAGGGAAGTACAACTCAGGAAGTGAACTAATGTCCAGCTAAAAGTGCAATGGAAGCACTTTGGGCCCAATGAGGCCACATGGGAGAATCAAACCACCATGAAAGAGGCTTACCCCGGCTTGTTTCATGATTTCATTTCTAGTCCCTCGAACACCAAGATAGTGTTTTTCTAAGAGGGGAGGGATGTAATATCCTGAATTTTGACCTTGATTATACTGGGCATGATACCCACTGTACATGATTTAATTTGATGATATAGTTATGTCTATATATTGGGCGTATGCCCCATTGCATATGGTTATATAGATATACTGGACATGAGCCCCAATGCACATGTTTTATTGTTTTTTTATATGATTATATATTTGGAATAAGCCCTGTTGGCCAAGGACTATTGTTGTTGTACTGGGAATATGCCCCGATGTACTTGATTTATGTATTATGTGATTGGTCACAAGCCCTAATATACTGAGATGATATTTTTTTGATGTATTGTGCAGAGGACTGATATACATGATTGATTTCTATGATGTGTTGGCATAATCCCTGGAGAACATCAGTTATGAGATTATGTGTTGAGAGTAAGCTCTAGAGCACATAGGTAACCCCAACAAGTGAAGGATAAAAGTGTTGGGCATAAGCCTTGGAGCACATGGGTTATGGGACTATGTGTTGAGCATAAGATCTGGAGCACATAGGTAACCCCAGCAAGTAAAGGATGAAAGTGTTGATCATAAGCCTTGGAGCACTCCAACATGATGTTGAGCATAAGCTCTGGAGCATAAGATCTTTGGCCATTGTATCCCTAGGTGTATTGTACAAATTCATCCTAGTACCAGTGTTGAGAAAAAGGATTTGGAATTGCACTAGTGTAACACCCGTTTGATAGTGTTGAGCATAAGATCTGAATAGAACTAGAGGTTACTTTAATTAAGGGTGTTGAGTTGGAAAGAAGCTAAATAGAACCAACCTTCATCATACTTATTTAAGTTGATTAATTGAAATCACAATTTGTTTCTCATCAAGGACTACAAGATACTGTCACAAATACGAGGTAATCCAACATGCAAGGAAATGTAGGGATACCTATCCTAGTTGACCGACCAAACCCCACATGAGGCCTTGTTAAAGAATTAACATAAACTAAGGAAGCATCGAATAAACAATTATGCTATTTAATGCATGGATAATAAAAGATAAATAAATTGAATACGTAAGTCTATATATATATATATATATATATATATATATATATATATATATATATATATATACGAAGTTATTTTTAATAAATAAAGATAAAAGATGTAAGTGAAGTATATATATATATATAAACTTTGACTTAGTACTTTTGTTATCTTTGATTTCTTTTTTAAGTACTATATATATAAATATGAATTCTTTTCTAAACTCAAGTAGGAACTAATAGAAAGTTCGTAGTTATAAAAAATTAATATATATTACATAAAAATCAAAATAAGAGTTATTTTCAAGAAAGTATTAAAATGTTGATATAACTGAAGATAACAAACTACCCATTGTCCAAAGAATATCTATAAAAAAAAGAGCCAAGAGAAGGCTTGGGGATCTGGACATTATTTCTGGATGGGATTGGAGAGAATTTGCAAACCCAGCACTGAGAGAATACAGATTCTAACTTCCAAATACCAGCAACCTCATCCTTATGAGTTCTAGTTTTCTCTTGAATGTTGGAGCCAACTCTGGGGGATCTGATTAAGAATTAGGAATGGCTTCGAGTCAAGGTTGGGAGCAACATGGCATTTATGAGGTCATCCAATTACCATTCCACGGGTTATAAATAAAGTATTTCCTATTAATTTTGTGTTGAAGTGTGCAGGGTGATAGAACTATTACAAGCTACTCAACTGCAAGTAAGAGGTTTACCCTATATCATATTTTAATTATGTTTTTAAATAATTTTACAGCCTGAGATTACATTTATCAAGTTTTGTATTAAAATCTATAAATCATCCTTCATAAAACTAAATAAATGTTTTTTAAAGGTTTTATGGTTTAGTATAAAATCTAGGATTAATCTATTATAAGGATTATGCTAATTTATTTCCAAAGCTTTTACAATTGTCTTAGAGTTTAGGCTAGAATCTAGGGTTAATCCCTTATAAATATTATGATAAATCGTTTCCAAAACATCAAATAACTATTTAAGAATTTTAACAGATAGGACAAAGTTATTTTGCAAGCGAAGTATTCACTCGAGCCAAGCAAGCTCATGCTGGAGCTCTGTTTACAAACCTAGAATAAACACTTAACATCTATTACAATCATCCACACAGGGTTTATCATTTTAGTCCATAAAAAAACTATCATTTTAATAAACGATTGCATGCCAACATTAAACCAAATAAAGAACCATAAACATATATAAATCCATTGGAGTTTCCAAATCTACGCTATCAGCATGTCCATAATTTCAACATGATTCCAAAGAACTATGCATAGCGTTGGCTATAAGCCTGTTTAAAACTTTAAAGAGAAATAGATATTTACATAAACCTTTAAATAAAAATACATAACCATTCCAAACAAGTTAACCAGGGTATAATGATATCCAACCAACCATAGAATGCCATAAAAAAATTCAAGTGTTGGCCACGCTTCAAGCATTGGCCACTCTTCAAGCATTGGCATGATAATGTTTTCACGCAACATTAAAAATTTAAATAAGAAAACAAAGTTAGGGCTTTACTCGTGCTTCTATAGAGAAGTGAAACAAACCAAATATATTCCAACAACAAATACAAACAAATTTACCCACCGTGCCATTGCTGGTAATGGCACTGCTAACAAGGAGCGTCTCCACCCTCAAACATATTGTATTGCTCATCGTTAAAAACAATTTGCCCAAACATTATTTTAAACCCACAGAGCAAGCATTTAAAGAACAAATCGTTTCACTCGATAACATTAGATATGGGAATGTACATGATACATTCAAAACCTAAAAACATAGAGAATATAAACCCATGATTTACATCATCATTCACCCAGTTAAAAAAAAATTTGAAACAATACAGAGCACAAAATAGAAAGATTATACAACTATGTATTTCCAGCAATAGGTTTAGTTAGGTTTGGTAGAATTTCACCATGGCCGAATTAAAATTACAAATTACTCAAACACCCAAACATGCTCATAATCATTAAATCCCAAGAAATTTTTGAGCACCATTTCATAAATACATTAAACCCCGTGAATTTCCTGAGCATCGTTTTCTTTCACAAACCCTTGTAACATCTAAATAGAAAAACCTTAAAATCCAAACAACGCATCCCCAAATCCCTTCGAAAACGTAGAACGACCAACCATAAGCAAATGACACCTGAACGTGGGCTTACTAGGTTTGGTTTGATGGCTTTCGTTTTCCTCAGTCGCGATCTTGTTCCAACGTTGCACCTTCCTGCCACGAACTAGTCCAGAGATTATAAATTGTTGCAGTTAAAAAAAATAGAGTATATGCTTTAGGGAACGAGATCATACCTGAGAAAGCATGATGACCTAGTAACCCACTTCCCGCGTCTCTTCCAACAAAAACTCCAATAGGGAGCTCGCTCCCCTCCACCATTTTTGCATGTAGAAGAGGGTTTTGAAACTTAACGCACATCGTTTTATGCTTGCACCATCTTGGATGGTGACACGATTCCTTCACATGGCCTACATTAATGATGCAACCACCTCCCACCAATATTTTGATCTTTACCCATTCCCTATAGTCAATAGCCCCTTTTTTATTTTGATTATGTATTACACCATGCATTAAAAAACTTGGTTCCAAAGGTTAGAACCTTTGTTTGCTATATCATGTCACTTCTTTAAAAAGCATACACTCGGTGTAGGGTTGGTACCCAGGACCTGCAAACAACGAGTTCTTCATGTATTATTTCATAGCAAACTAAGCAAGGCAATTCATACTAAGTCCTTCATACCTTTTTCGTTGAGTTGTTAGGTAAATCCAGCCACTCTTTTCCCTTTAGAAGAAGAGGTAAGTTATCCATGACATTTTAGTAAATAAGACTAGGTTATGTGTTAAAAAATCCTTTATAAACTAGTATGAAGTAAGTATGCAAGTCAGAACAATATGTTAGAATTGTTGTGCCATTTAGATCATCAAGCAATGAGTGCAAGCACTTTCTTAATTATTGATGCAGTGAATATGAATGAATTATACAAACTGAAAAAATTAAATATCATAGGAAGCAGACAAGTATTGCTCATAGAATTACAGTATTATCTTCATTACATAATCCGGTGTTACAATAGTGTTACATAAGGAAGAATTCGAATCATTAGGGATGAATTCGAATATACCAAATGGATCTAGTTGTATCTGGTTGGATGGATAGCTAAAGATTCCTAAATCAATATCGAATTCCAAGTGGTTAACTCCATATGTCTAATTCAGTCAATCCATCAATTAAACCAGTCTAACTTGAGTGGTAGGTGAGAACTAGCACCTTCCCACATGCATCCATGCATAACTGGCGCTAACTGTAATGGACATGAACTAGCTGAATGTAACTGAAGAGTAACTAATCTAAACTAGTTACCAACTCCCAACAACTGAAGGAGGCTGGTGCTAGGTCTCCCAGTGGATCCTAAAATGTAGGTATTGGCCTAGGAGGCACCTAAACTAATGCACACAAGTGCAGTTATCCTCTATCGGTGTTCCCCACACTCTAGATACTGGTACATGTGGACCAATTAGGCCAAGTGGTCCCAATGGTACGAGTGGACCCAAAAATAATAAAATACTCCTAAGTTAGGAAAATATAATATAATAGACAATTCGTACAAGGGAGGATTATAAATCCTATCACCTCGCCTTAATCCTAACTTGGAAAATTGTGGGCCCTGAAAAGAAGGACAAAAGTCACCCATATACGATCTAAAAGTTAAAAAATGTTGCTTAATAAATGAAGGAAATAGGGGAAAACCTTATGGGAACTCCCCCCCCCCTCAAAATAAGCAGGAAATAGGAAAATACAAGCTAGCTTTAGAAGAAAGAAGCTTCCTCAAGAAAATAACTTGTCAAAATCACTGCTACAAATTTGCAGCTCTATGCAGCAGCATGGTTCTTCTGTGCAGCAACATCCTAAAGTTGTGCATGTGAACCTCTCAATATATTTCTGAACTGATGAATGTGTGTGTTTATTCTATATGGAAAAGGTAGAGAATGATCAAGTTTCTTCTTCTATGGGCCAAGTAGTTGAGCATTCACTATCATCAAGTAGCAGCACCCTGGAACCTTGTTGCACCACTTTGTAGGGAGTGAATCTGTGTGTGAGAGAGAAACATGCTCATTCTAATACTGGGATCTAGTTCTCCTTCTATATTTTGGATTCCCAACACCATCCCCAGCTGCATCAATGAGATTTTGAGCCCATCTAGGCTTAGGCATTAGGTTTGGAATGGATTTTGGATCTGGATCTAGAATATCATGAGGTTCAACCTCAATAATAGGATCGTGTTGGTCTTGATCGTCTTCATCTGAATCTAAAACATGTAAGAAATCATCATCATCAAAAATGGGAGGAAGAGTGGTTATACCTTCTTGTGCTTTGGATGGTGGTGCATCACACAATTGATATTATTCAAACTGAACACTCCATTCAATAAAGCATTTCCTAGTTGCAACCCCCATCAACTTGTATGCCTTTCCATCTTCTGCATATCCCAGTAGAATGCATTTTCTACTTTGGGCTTGGAAGTCCTTCCTCTTGTCAAGTGGTATTCTAGACCAAGATTTGGAACCAAAATATCTTAAATGAGAGACATTGGGCTTATGCCCATGCAGCGCTTCAAATGGAGTGGCCTAACCACTGATTTATAGGGCACTCTGTTCTGCAAATATGAAGAACAGTTTACAACTTCTGCCCAAAGAGAAGAATTAATATTCTTACCATGGAGAAGGCATGTTTCCATCTCTTTCAGTGATATGTTCTTCCTCTCAGCCACACCATTCTGTTGTGGTGTGTATGGAACTGAGTGTTGCATTTGAATCCTCTCTAATTCATAGTAATACTGAAAGTATCTTTTGATGTACTCTCCTCCTTTATCATATCTTATGTACTTGATTTTCTTACTGAAACTATTGTCAACCATATCTTTAAAAATATTAAAAATATCAAAAACTTTTGATTTATTTTTCATAAAGTAGATTCAACAGTACCTAGAACAATCATTAATAAAGGTGAGGAAATACCTGTAACCATTAATGGAGTTTGTGGGAATAGTTCCAGCTACATTACTATGTATCAAATCAATTATAGAGGCAACTCTATGTGCCTTCCCAACTTCATACCTTTTCTCTGGATGCTTACCTACCAAGAAACTTGAACATATTCCATTGGAAGTTTGGATGAAAGGAAAACCTTCAAGCATTTTATCATTATGGAGTTGCTGGAGATATTTGAAATTGAGATGGCCAAATATCTCATGCCAAATATTGCTAGTGTTGTTAGCATGAGACAATAAAGCTGTAGGAGGTGAGATGAGTAAAAAATGTGAGAACTCATAATATTTAGTAGAATGATATGCAATACCTTCCACTATGAGTTGTCCAATATCTTTTTCTGTGATCTCAACTGAATCTGAGTCAAATGTAACTCTCTTGGGAGAGCCTGTATGGGTTATCTGATAAACAGACAATTGAAATTAGATGCAAGGGAAGGTACATAGAGAACATTTTTTAACTCACCATGCTTGCATTTAACTGAACCTCTTCCTTCTGTTGGAATTTGGGAATCATCTCCCATGTGAATATTAGGCCCTTTTGATAGTATGAGGGTAGAGAAATATTCTTTGGAAGAAACCATGTGTTTGGATGCTCCAAAATAAATCAAATATGTTGTTAACTAAGTAAGTCTATCCTTCAAGGCATGGCAGCTTTCATCATCTTATGTTTGTTATCCATCATTAGATTTCTTCTCTCTTTGTGGAATAGAAATGTCATTCTTCTTGAGGAGAGCAGTAAGCTGGTCAACTTGCTTCTTCATGCAAGAGTCTTTTGGATGAAAACCCCTCATACAATAGGGAAACATCTTCTTCTTCTTAGAGCCTGAAGCTCCTTCATAAGTCTTCTTATTCTCTCTAGGCTTTGAATAACCTGCTTTAGGCTCCTTCCCCTTAGATTCTCATTTATCTTGTGCTTTGGTAGAGTATGTCACTAGGAGAGATTGATCTTTGGAAATGCTTGATGGCTTCCATATGGATTAACTTCTCTTGCTACTGTAGTGAGGACTCAACAAAGGAATCAAGTTGTGAGGGAATATTCCAATTGGGAATGGAAGCCCTTCCAGAATGGAAGATTGATACAAATACATAATACTTAGAGCCTAGTTTGCTAAGTATAGAGAGCACGTTCTGCTCATCCTTTCTTTCCATTTCGCACTGTCTACATTGAAGTGCATGAAACTTGAATTTATTAAATAATTGTTGTATGGTTTCGAAATTGCTGGGATGTAAGGCTACCAAATCATTCTCCAGAATGTGTCCCTAAAGCTCATATTACTTTCCAAACAAGACTTCAATCTTCTCCCAAGTTTCCTTGGGAGTCCTCAATCCTTCAAGGTGAAAGAGGAGGTCTCTGGAAATATGAGTACATATGTACCGAAGGCTTCATCTAAGCAGTTCAGAAACTTGTTTATCTGAGCTGGATGATGGGGCTCAGCCTCCCTTCCAAGTATTATCCTAAATTAGCCATGCTTGTGCAAGGATAGCTGCATATCTTCCCTCCAATCAACATAATTGAAGGGTGTTAGGATCTGATTTGTATAAGGTTGAGAATCCATAATTCTCCTATTGGAACATACAATATCTTCACACAAGCTACGTAGCACCTGTTGAATTTCACTGCAAAACTAAAATCATTCGAAATATGTTAGAATCAATCCTCCCCTCTCAACATGAACACTTTCTTAGGGTCCATCAAACGCACACTGCCACTCTGAATAAATTCATAGGAAGCAAGGCACTCTTTGCGGAAATTTTGTCGAGACCCAACTGCTTCTAGTGTTCAATGGAGAGTAGATAGACTTGAAGCTTGCTTGATATGGCTTTGATACCATGTTAGAATTATTGTACCATTTAGATCATCAAGGAATGAGTGCAATCATATTATTAATTATTGATGCAGTGAATAGGAATGAATTATACAAACCAAACAAGTATTGCTAAGAGAATTATAGTATTATCTTCATTAACTAATACAGTGTTACAATAGTGTTACATAAGGAAGAATTTGAATCATTCGGGATGAATTCGAATCTACCAACTAGATCTGACTGTATTTGACTGCATGGCTAACTAAATATGTCTAATCACTATCGAAGTCTAAGTGGTTAAATCCAGATGTATAATTCAGTCAAGCCATCAGTTAAACTAGTCTAACTACACTGGTAGGTGAGAAGTAGGTGAGAACTAGTGCCTTCCCACATCCAGCCATGCATAGCTGGCACTAACTAAAATGGAGATGATCTACCTGAATGTAGCTGAAGAGTAACTAAGCTAAACTAGTTACCAACCCCCAACAACTGAAGGAGGTTGGTGTCGGGACTCCCAGTGGCTCCTAAAATGTAGGGGTTGGGTTAGGAGGCACCTAAAATAATGCATGCAAGTACAGTCAGTCTCAGTTATCCTCTATCAATGTTCCCCACACTCTAGTAACTGGTACATGTGGCCCCATTATGCTAAGTGGACCCAATGGTACTAGTGGACCCAATAATAATAAAATACTCCTAAGTTAGGAAAGTATAATCTAATAGACAGTCTGAACAAGGGAGGATTATAAACCCTAACACAATAAACACTACTACAGTATATATTAAAACATCATTATACAATTAAACGACATAAAATATCACCATAAGAAAATAGGTCACCATGTACTAATCTACGAAAGGAATTCAAACCAAAACAAATACAAGTACCTCTTTTAATAAGTTTATTCAAATGCTGAGGTTAATTTTAGATGAACCTTATATCCTAATAGTTTTATCGACCATACAATTGGTTTTTGAGTTACGGATTTAAGGGACATTACAATAAGTAAAAATAGAGTTTTGTGAGAAACTATTTTCTTTAATTGTAATTAAAATAATTTAAGGTAAACAAAAACTATATAGTTTTATACCTTCCAAGTTACATCAATAAGCTTCGCTAAATCCTACGTATGGAAGGGAGAATAATCTTCAAAGTTCCATGACGACTACATAACCATCTGATTCGAAGGAAAAGCCACAATTTTTGGAACGGATTATATCTTTGCTTGAATCTTACACCATGCTGCATAAACAAAGAACTGCAGCAGGTCCAGGAAATGAAATATTTGCACAGTAAACCTTTTATGTATATTAGTTTTACCAAGCTCTGTATCAGTGTAAAGACCAAATAAAACCCTAGTTTTATCATGGAGAGGCCATGGGAATATTGTCGAACCAAACTCCTAGGTATAATAGTGAATTGAAATATTGCAATGGAAAAAATACGGACTATACTTCCTTTACAACGTAAGTGTAAAAGAGAAGTGTAACCCAACTATAAATCATTGTGGAGGCAAGGAAAAAAATTCCACAAATTAGTTTTAGTAAATGTCAACAAAAGGACAAGAGTGTCCCAATCTACAAAATACTTTGTAAACTTTTGACTACAGTTTCCAGCACCGCTGAGGGTATACCTGCGGTCACATACATTTTGTTTTATCTTGAGAGCTAAGTAATCCATTAAACTTTATTTTCCCTCACGGTCATAAGGGTTGGGACATTATAGAAATACATTTTACCCTTAAGTTAAGCTCTAGCTAGGAAAACATAATTATTCTTTGACTAAGGTGAGTTTTTACCAAGGTGAAGTCTAGGTAAACAAAAAAAATTATTGTGTATAAATTTTGTTATCTATAGGTTTGTTACAAATGGTATCAGAGAAAGGTTAAAACTTTTGGACCTAATGGGTCATCACACATTTACTTAGTTATATATTCATAATCTCTTAAAGTTAACCATAATATAATTTTTGAAATAACAAAACCAATAGTTTCTACACACAAACTTATTGATGGCTAAACCATGATAAATCATGGAAGAAGAACCTATACATGAGAGAGTGCCAGTATTGGAAAATGAAAGCCTCTACGTAGAACTTGAGGAAAATCGTAACACTGAGATACAATGAGAAATGTTAGAAACTATGAGAATTTTGAAGGATAAATTTAGTCTGAAGGAAGATAATGTCAAAATGATGAATGCTAAATCAGATCAGGAAGAGATAAATGATTTAATTTGAAAATATTAATAAACCAACCACCACAGAAAAATAATGGTAAAAAATATTGTAGTACCGGGAAGAAAAGAAAAGAAAATACGAAAAGTTATAGAAGTGAGGAAACCACATACAATATTCAATTAAACGCTATGGAATTAAAGAAAGACGATAAAACAAAATACAAGAAACAAAAAGGAAGAACAATGGGATTACAAGGGGAATTTAAGATATTGAGAACTTCGACGTTCGATGGGGAATATGAAGAGGTTATTGAATCTTGGTTGCTTAATGTAAAAGGATATTTTTCAAATATAAAGTTATGAGGACAATTTGAGGACACGTTTGGTTATTTTCCAGCTAAGTGGGAAAGTTTCTCTGTGGTGGCATGAAGAAAAAATCATAAATAATATAGGTAGTAAGGAACTAGGTGGAAAGGTTTTTAAAAAGCTGTTAAAAAAATACATGTCAAAGCGATATTATGATGAAAATTCCAAAGAATTTAATGACCTAAGGTTGGGAAAATTAACTATGGAGGAATTAATAACTAAATTTATTAATTTACAATGTTACGTACCCTATTTGAAGGATAAATAAGAAAAAGTGTAGCGGTTTATTAGTTGTTTACCTCCGACTTACAAGGATAAGACTGAATTTGGCATGCCCAAGGCTATGGACGAAACAATCAGGAAGGATAAACTATGATACCTTTTGTTTAAAAAAAGATCTGAATTAAATATAACTTGCAAAAATAACAAGAATGAAAAGATGGATCAGTGCAAGAAAGTATTTAAACCCTCCCCATTTAGGAAAGGAATAAGAAGCTATAATATTAAAACTATAATACGTTAGGTCCAACTACAAACAACTGAACAAAAGGTACATGAAATTTTAATAGTGGAGGGAACAACAACTCAAAGGAAATCAATTGTTGGGGTTGTAATAGACCTCGTATATATAGAAATTCCCCCCACAATCCTAACATGAAAATGCCCCCTGTCACAAACCTCAAAAATCCATTAAAAAACAATTATATACATATATCTAAAGACACATGAATAAAGTCCCTACATGATGATAAAGACATATGTTAAGTTTTTGTTATGTTACATTCTTTACTGCTACATGACCAACTCTGCAATGTAGATGTTTAAAAATAAAAAATATATTGTTCTTTAATTAACTGTGACATGGCATTATTAAAATTTGATGGCTTATTGCTCGATTTTGACTTTACTTGATCGTTCAACATTTTCTAAATATTTGAACTTAGCTCATAAATTAGACTCTAAATCATTTATCAATTCAGTTCTGAATTTCTAGTAATGATCATTGCGAAAATTATCCTTTCACAATGATCCTTCGGTAAATGTAGATTGCGGATTGGGGGTCGCCTTTAAATTTTTTTCCAAATTAATGTTCTGCAAATAGCCTTCCGTGGTTATCTTTCCGTAATTGTGGATTGCATATTGTGGGTTAAAATTTTTCCAAATTAAACTTCTGCAATTAGTCTTCTGCAATTCTCTTTTCATAATTGTGTATTGCGGATTGCAGGTTAAACATTTTCCAAATTAACCTTCCACAATTCTCTTCCCGCAATTGCGGATTGCAGATTGTAGGTTAAAATTTTTCCAAATTAACCTTATCCAATTATCCTTCTGCAATTTCATATTGCGGATTGCAGGTTTCATTTTATATTTTTAGAATTATTCTCTTGCAATTAACCCTTTACAATTTTGGATTGCGAGTTGCATTTTAAATTTTGTGGAAATAAGCTTCTGCAAACTGTCTTCCGCACTTAGATGTTTGCTAGTTCAGAAAATGTAGTTTTTGAAACTGTTTAAGGTATGATTCTTTTTAGATCTGGTTACTATAATTAATTAAAACTCGGTGGCCACCTACGATGGGCTTCTTACCGGTCATCTTGATTTAAAATTGTAATGGATATTATAATGGTTGTACCTTAAATTCTGGTGTTGGACTGTTTGTGTAATATTTGGTCATATATTCATGGATCCTTAATTGATTAGCTGAATACGTTATAATAATTGATTTCCATGACTAAAATATCCATAGATATTTAAATTGATCCCAAAGATCCCAATCTAAAAAATATCAATTTGTACAGGAGTTTATAAGATGAGGTCTATTTTAATAAATTATAAATATGTAGAAATTTGTGACTCATAACTTGGTAGGGGAACTGTCCAACTTATAGCATTTCAGAATATTAGTTTTACACAGAGAATTAATTGACTGTAATATTCGACCTTAATTGTTTCTATGCTCTAACTATAATTTTGTTATAATAACTAGTGAATGTTATCCCTATTTACCTTGATCATAAATTAACTACATCTATCTATAATACATTATGGGAATATTTTAGCAGGAATAATTTATAGACATGTAAATAATTTAAAAGAAACGAGTGTTGAGATTCAAAACCATAGCAAAACAACAATAACTAGATCTAAGTGATTATGCTCATAAAATACTAATTATTACAGTAATACCCATTACTAGCAATCTTTCACTCGGGTATGGATGCCCAATATTAGATGCATTGACGATTTAAACTAGCATTTTACAGGGAGAATTAAAATATAGAAACTAGGATTTAGATTGGATATCATAATAGATAATTTTCCTATACATATGCATAAACATTTCTTCCTAAAGAATATAGTTGTAGTTCAAGTTAAAATACACATCCTAATGTAACTAGATTTAATACTAAGTAACAAAATAAGAACCTGGAACCGTTGCTAGGAAAACATAAATGAATAGTTTCTCCTCCCAACCAACTCCTAGAGTAGCCAAATCACTTGCTCCAAAACTCCCGATTTTTTTTTGTTGAACCACAAGAGAAAAATCCACTTAATGTTCCATCTCTTTCATTATCCTATTTAATCCTCGTCCAATGCCAACCTCCTGCTTGCTATTAGACATACTATTATATAGTATTTTTCCTAAAACTTGGTCATTTATGAGCCTCCTTCTCTTTAGCACTGAATAAAGAGTTGTGACATGATTTTGGGGAATATGACTCCTACACCTTTACTTCTCACTTAGTAGTTACAACCACTTTTGTTTTCCTCTTCTAGGTCAGCAAACACTCTTCAACAACTATTCCATTTATGTCCCCTTCAATATCTTTTATTAATAAAAGAATATTTCATTACATTTGTTTTATTTTTTACTTTCTATCAAAATATTTAAAATAATAAATAAAATATCTTAGCAGAAATTAATAATAATTTACTAATTCTTGGTGTATTACATACACCTCCCCTTAGAGGGTAACACCATATTCGTTGTTATTAACTTTCTGATTTATTCTTCCATATCTTCATCTTGGAATAGGATTGGATATGCCCCTCGCATATCACTTTCCAATTCCCAAGTGTATTGTTCCGGACTAAGGTGCTTCCATTGCACCTTGACTTGTCCGATGGTACGATTCCGAAGTAAAATCTCTCTCCTGTTGAGAATACGCTCTGGTCCCATCTGAAACTCTCCTTTGGGTTCCACCTGGATATCAATCCAATTAAACACATGAGTAGCATCATGGATATATTTATTTAAAATGGAAACATGAAAAAAATATGAACTTTAACAGTAGGTAACGAGGCTAACTGGTATGAAACTGGCCCTACTTTAGCCAAAATTTCAAATGGCCCACAATACCTGGGTTCCAACTTTGAATACTTTCTCAACCTCAAAGAGTTTTTCTTAAGATTTAGATTTTTGTACACATGTTCACCTACGTGGAACTCTCTAGGAGTTTTTTTAGGTCAACATAACTTTTCTTCTTGTCTTGGGAATCCTTCAACTTTTGTTGCACATGTTTCATGGTTAGTTCCATATCCTTTAACAATTCAGGTCCTAACATTAATCTATCAACTGGACTTCTCTTAGAAATTGGAGTATTACATTTGCATCCATACAAAATTTCAAAAGGACTCATACTTGCTGATACTTGAAAATTATTATTGTAAGCAAATTATACTATGTGTAAGTAGTATTCCCACCTACCCGGTTTGTCCATTACATACATTCTTAGCATTCCTTCTAGGACTTGGTTTACTCTTTCAGTCTGTCCATCCTTTTGTGAATGATACACAGTACTGAAGTCCAACTGAGTGCCTAACCTTTTAAACAAATATTTCCAAAAAATTCCTATAATTTTTACACATCTATCCAAGATTATTACTTTTGGTACGCCATAGAACCTGAAAACCTCTTTCATAAAATATCTGCAATGTTAACATCCTTATAAGTAGATTTTATAGGAATAAAATGAGTTTCTTTACTTAACTTATCGACTACGACCATAATTGAGTCTTGTCGGAAATTTTTAGGTAGGTCTATTATAAAATCCATGTTAATTATTTCCCACTTCCATTCTGGAATGGGTAGAAGTTGTAGTAACCATGTTGGATGTTGGTGTTCTTCCTTGACTTGTTGGCATTTGATATAGTGATCTAAGTACTCTTCTATATCTTTCTTCATGTTAGGCCAAAAGAAGTCATTTATGATCATGGTGATCATCTTTTGGTATCCAGGATGTCCTGAATAAGGTCATCTATGTAACTCATTCATGACTGTTAATTTGATTTCTGATGAATTTGTTATGTACAACCTATTTTTATGTAGTGGTAAACCTCTTCTATTTAGGCTAAAATCTTTTTATCTGGTTCTTTTCATTTTTTGCAATCTTTTATTTTAACTTTTGGTATTCTTTATCATAATTTTCTACATTTAAGATCTGATTCGTAACTGTTGCTTGCAAAAAGTAATTTTGCGTGACGAATCAAAGCGTCCACACCTTTATTTTATTTCCCCTTTATGTTTTTTATTTTGATGTCGTATTCACTTAAGAAATACATCCACCTGACCTATCTAGCATTTATATTTTTTTGTTCAAATTAATATCTTAAACTTATGCTATCTCACATTAACAAAAAATTTCTTCCAATGAGGTAGTATCGCCACATCTTTAAAGCATGTATAATTGCAGCAAGCTCTATGTTGTTTGTAGTGAAATAATTTTCATGCTCTTTTAGTTTTATAGATTCATAATCCATGACGTAATTTTCTTGTATTAATACCCCACCAAATATTATTTTACAAGCGTCGGTACATACGAAAAAATCTTTAAAACGATCACCAATCTTTAGGATAGGAAAGGTAGTTAAAATATGTTTTGATTTATTAAAACTTTCCATGCATTTTTCAGTCCACTCAAACTTTTTACCTTTCTTCTATAGTGAAGTTATGGGGTAGGCTATCCTAGAAAGTCCTTTTATGAACTTTCGATAATAACCGGTAATCCCCATGAATGATCTTGTGTCTGTTATATTTTTAGGAACTCGCCATTCAGTGATAGCCTTAACTTTGTCGGGTTCGACAGAGATTCCATCCTTGGAAACTATATGTCTTAGATATTGAATACAATCCTTAAAGAAGTTGCATTTTCTGAACTTAGCATACAATTGTTGTTCTCTTAATACTTGTAAAACTATTTTTAGATGTTCTTCATGTTCTTGTTTATTCTTTGAGTAAATTAGTTTGTCGTCAATGAATACAACTACAAACTTATCCCGATAGTTACTTAGAATGTTATTCATTAAGCACATAAAGTTTGCAGGTGCATTTTTTAACCCAAAAGGAATTACAACAAATTCTTAATGACCATAACAGGTACTAAAATAAGTCTTAAATATTTCTTCATCTCTAATCCAAACCTTATGGTATCCAAACCTTAGATCAATTTTTGAGAAGATTGTTGCCCCACGGAACTAATCGAACAGATTGTCTATCTGGGGTAAAGGATATCGATTTTTAATAGTCATTTTATTTATTTGTCAATAGTATATACACAATCTTAAGGTTCCATCTTTCTTCTTCACAAATAGGATTGGTGCTCCCCAAGGGGAACACTAGGTCGAATATACTTCTTGTCAATTAATTATTGTAATTGTGATTTGAGTTCTGTAATCTCTTTTATGTTCATTCGGTAAGGATATTTCGATGCTGGTACTGATCCGGGCATCATATTGATTGTAAATTTTGTCTCTTTCCCGAGGTAGTCTAGGGACTTATTCTAGAAAGATGTCTTTAAAATCCTTTAAGATAGGTATATATTCTATTTTAAGTTTATTATCATTATATTTATCATTAATTACATAAACTACAAATAATTTACGTCCTTTCCGTACAGATCTTTTCATTTGTAGAGAATATATCTCTCTAATCGTAATTTTTCTTGGAATTCCTTTTACTTTAATGTTGTTTCCAGTATCATCTATGCATGTAAAGGTTTTGTCAAAAA
Organism: Pseudotsuga menziesii; assembly: GCA_001517045.1. NCBI lineage: Eukaryota > Viridiplantae > Streptophyta > Pinopsida > Pinales > Pinaceae > Pseudotsuga > Pseudotsuga menziesii. Next base: position 201,404 of record LPNX011015348.1, read on the forward strand.
AAATTAGCATTACTCTGTGTTTTTCTAGCCAATCCACCTATATCAACATATCATAGGAACATAATGGTAAAATATTCAGATCAACATAAGTATTGAAATCATTCATTAATATTTCACATCCTTTAACATAACTAGTCACTTTACATTTAGTGCATGTGGCTAACTATACCATCCATGACTTATCAAATTTTTTTGGTACTAATTTACATATTTCAGCAATCTTAGGTGATACATAACTCAAGCTTGCACCTGGATCAATAAACATGGAAATGGGTTGACTTTTTTTATCATACCTTCAATCTCGACCATTGAAGTTTGATGGTCAGCTTGTCAATTCTCCAATACAGTGTTGATTCTGGGCATACTTCTCGCCATGTCTCCAACTGTAACAACTTCATGAATGGAGTGAACATTAAATTTTTTATTTCTTACAGGAAAACCTTTGAAATAACGTGCCCCATCACAATCCCAACATTTTAAGGGTTCCCTCTGTGTAGTGTTCTTATTAAAAGTAGTGGGAGGCTCTCTTTGTTTTGCTGCAGGATTCTATGGGTAAAAGTTTTTGTGGTTACTGCATTGATATCCTTTGTAATTATTCCCTGTATTTTTGTGAAATTTATTATTCTTTTTTCTTGGATCAATGTTATCTTGTCTTTTATTCATCCAATTTGGTACACTTTCTCTTTTATTTGTATTATGGTCATAACAGAAATTTGCTTTTCGGATTGCTTCTTCCAGCGTCTTCGGGTTGTCATACTCAATCTACTCCTTAAACATGATAGGAAAACAACTGAGAAAGAATTGTATCTTAGTATTTTCATATATTATATATGGTATGTAATGAAGTCGACTCAGGAATTTACTACAGAGCTCTTTCATGGTCATAGCTCCTAGTCTTAACTCGTAAAAATCCTTAGCCTTCTCTTCATAATACTATTCTGAGAGATATTTCCATTTAAAATGTTTTTTAAAAGTTTTCTAGGTTATGTATATTTTCTTTATTCCTTTTAATTTCTTTATATCCTACCACCATATATCTGATTTTCTACTTAAATTATATATGGACATTTTATCTTCCAGTTCAACAGAGTAATTATAGATTTGGAAGTATTTCTTCATCCCTGAAAACCAAGCTTCTTTCTCTTCTCCTTTTTTAGTCTCATCGTTAAGCATTGGTGGTTTAATCTTTTTAAATTCCCCAGATATTTCTTCATATGGTTTGTATTTTTCTTTTTATTTTTATTATCATCACTACTTTCACTGGAATCTTGTTGTTTTCTTGTGTGATGTTTAACTAATTCTTCACTGGAAGTTTCAGCCCCACGACTGGAAAATTCCAATTTCCTTCCCTTACGCTTGCAAGGTGTAATTTTTAGCATTTTATAATCAGATTCTTTGTTTTTATCTTTTTCATCATTATGTATTTTATCTAGTAGAATATTATTTGGTTCTGCTTGAGCTTTCACGATTCGCTCATTATCCTCCCTAACTCTTTTTAACTTGGACCGTATTTCTTTAACCATTTTCTACAATTCAGATTTATTATCTTGACTTTCATTTAGGTTTACCCATATTTTACCCTCCCTTATATTATCCTCTTCATTACTTACAGGGTTTATACATTGGGATTCTTATTCTGTGGACATCCCTGCATCGACCATATTTTTCCTGCAAAATAAAACTATTCTTCTCTTCTTGTTTTGTAAGAGAATTCAAAAAAAAATAGTTTTCTGGATTCTTTAGCAGTTTTAGGGTTGAATCAGTTCAAGACTAGTGCTACAACCATGCCCTGATACCATTCTATCAGAAACCTCAAAAATCCATAAATAATTTTTTTATACATATAACATATATCTAAATACACATCAATAAAGTCTCTACATGCTAATAAAAGAATCTTTCAAGTTTTTGTTCTGTTACATACTTTACTACTACATGACCGGCTCTGCAATGTAGATGTTTGGAAATAAAAATATCATGTTCTTTAATTAACTGTAACAAGGAATTATTAAAATTTGCTAGCTTATTGCTCGATTCTGACTTTACTTGATCGTTCAACATTTCCTAAAAATTTGAACTTAACTCAGAAAATTAGACTCTAAATCATTTATCAGTTCAGTTCTGAATTTCTTGTAATGATCATTGCGGAAATTAGATTTCCACAATGATCCATCCGCAAATGCGGATTTCCTATTGCGGGTCTCCTTTAAAAAAAATTCCAAATTAACCTTCCACAAATATCCTTCCGCAATTGCAAATTACAGATTGTGGGTTAAAAAAAATTCAAATTAACCTTTCGCAATTCTCTTTTCATAATTGCGGATTGTGGATTGTGTGTTAAACTTTTTCCAAATTAACCTTCAGTAACTAGCCTTGTACAATTCTCTTTCCGCAATTTTGTATTGTGGAATGCAGATTGCAGGTTGCATTTTAACTTTTTAGAATGTTTCTCCTGCAAATAAACTTTTGCAATTACAGATTGCAGGTTACATTTTAACTTTTGTGGAAATAGGCTTCCGCAAACCTCCTTCAGCACTTAGATGTTTTCTGGTTCATAAAATGTATTTTTTGAAATTGTTTAAGGTATGATTCTTTTTTGATCTATTTACTATAATTAATTAAAAATTGGTGGCCACCTAAGATGGGATTATTACCAGTCATATTGATTTAAAACTATAATGGAGATTATAACGGTTACCTTAAATTCCATTGTTGGACTGTTAGTGTAATATTTAGTCAGATATTTGTGTATCCTTAATTGATTAGCTGAATAATTTATAATCGTTTATTTCCATGACTAAAATATCCATATATATTTAAATTGATCCCAAAGATCCTGATCTAAACAGTCTCAATTTGTACAAGGGTTTATGAGATGTGGTTTATTTTGATAAATTAAAATATGTAGAAAGTTGTGACTCATAACCTAATAGGGGAACCGTCCAACTTATAGCATTTTAGGCTATTAGTTTTACATAATAAAAAATTGACTGTAATAATTGATCTTAATTGTTTCTATGCTCTGACTATAATTTTGTTATAATAACTAGTGAATGTTACCCCTATTTACCTTGATTGTAAATTAACTAGATCTATTCTATAATACATTACGAGAATAGTTTAGCATGAATAATTTACAGACATGTAAATAAATTAAAAGAAACGATTGTTGAGATTCGAAACCATAGCAGAACATAAATAACTAGATCTAAGTGATTATGCTCAGAAAATACTAATTATTACAGTAATACCCATTACTAGCAATCTTTGGTTCGAGTATGGATGCCTGATCTTAGATGCATTGACGATTTAAACTATCATTTAATAGGGAGAATTAAAATACAGAAACCAAGATTTAGATTTGATATCATAATAGATAATTGTCCTGTACAAATGCATACACATTTCTGCCTAAAGAATATAGTTGCAGTTCAAGTTATAACACACATCCTATTGTAACTATATTTAATAATAAGCAACGGAATAATAATCTGGCACCGTTGCTGGGAAAACAGAAAAGGAATAGACATTCCTCCCAACCAACTCCTAGAGAATCCAAATCGCTTGCTCCAGAACCCCTGATCCGGTTCACTGAACCACAAGAGAAAAATCCACTTAATGTTCCATCTCTTGCATTATCAGATTCAATTTCTGTCCAATGCTGGCCTCCTGCTTGCTATTGGACATACTAATATATAGTATTTTTCCTACGACTTGGTCATTTATGAGCCTCTTTCTCTTTAGCACTCAACTGAGAGTTGTGACCTAACTTTGGGGAATATGCCTCCTGCACCTTGAGTTCTCACTCAGTAGCTACAACCACTTGCCATTTCCTCTTGTGGGTTAGGAAACACTCTTTAATGGCTATTCCATTTCTGTCCCCTTCAGTATATTTTATTAATTAAAGAATAATTCATTAAATTTGTTTTGTTTTTTACTTTCTGTCAAAATTATTTAAAATACTAAATAAAATATCTTAGTAGAAATTAATAACAATTTATTAATTCTTGGTATATTACACCCCCCTTAAACATGTTGTAAGAAGCTTATACGGTCAATGATATAGACAGAAATGTACCCATAATTAATTTTTCTTTGGAGTATCGACAGGAAGATCATTAAACCGCTATGTTGGAAGTAGAAGATAAAATTATGAACACACATGTTTCTATTCTTATTGATTCAAGAGATAATTTAAGTTACATTTCACCAAGAGTAGTTGAAAAATGTAAAATTTTAAAGGAAAAACAAAAAAAACGAATGGTTTCTACATCTAGCAATAGGAGTAAAGAGGAAAGTTTCAGAATTGGTAAAAGATTGTAAACTAAGTTATAATGAGATGGACACAACAGTTGACTTAAACATACTTACTTTATCATCTTATGGCATCATGATTGGTATGGATTGGATAGAATCTCATAAAACCATCATCAACTTTTTACATAAAAGTTTTGATTGTATGGATGAAAATGGTAAATATCATACCATAAAAGGAATCTACAGACCTATATCTATATGACAAATTTCGTCTATGCAGCTCAAAAAGTGTATCAAGAAAGGATGCCAACTTTATGTAATCAAAATAGTAGAGAATGAACCTGAGAAGTTAAAAACAACAGTGAATCAATTTCTTATTCTTAAGGAATTTAAGGATGTGTTTCCTAATGAGATACCAAGACTACCTCCTAAGAGAGATTTGGACTACTATATATTTAATTCCATAATCCACGCATATATCATGAGCCCTTTACTCTATGAGTATTCCATAACTGATAGAACTAAAAAGAAACTACAATAGTTACTTGACAAGAAGTAAATTCGACTCATTGTGTCACCCTGGGGAGCACAAGTTATCTTTGTCAAAAAGAAAGACAACACCTTTAGAGTGTGTATAGATTACATACAACTAAACAAAATGACAATTAAAAAATAAATATCCATTATTATTTTTTTTGATGACTTATTTGATCAAGTTAGAGGAGCCAAGGTTTTCTCAAAAATTGATCTTAGACTGGGTTATCATCAAGTACAGATTAAAGAAGAAGACATTCATAAAACTGCATTTTAAACAAGATATGGACACAATGAATTTTTTGGAATGCCATTTGGGTTAACCAATGCTCCAACAACATTTATGAGTATGATGAATAATGTGATAAGCATATTTTTGGACAAATTTGTACTAGTGTTCATTGATGATATTTTGATATATTCGAAGAATGAGGAAGAACATGAGGATCATTTACGAATGGGTTTGCAAAATTTGAGAGAACATAATCTATATGCAAAACTTAGTAATTGTGATTTTTATAAAAGCGAAATACAGTATTTGAAACATGTCATCTAAGAAAAAGCTGTAGCATTTGATCCAGCCAAAATCAAGGCTATTATAGCATGGCCTCTACCGACAGATGTACATGATATCAGTTCACTCATGGGGTTAACAGGATACCAACACAGATTTATATATATTTTTTCAAGTATAGCTCACGCTATAACTACCCTTCAAAAGAAAAGTGTTAAATTTGTGTGGAGTCAACAATGTCAAGATAGCTTCGATAAATTGAAACACTTACTGACAACAACACCTATATTAAAAATTGTTGATCCTAATAAAGATTTTGTAGTATGCACGAATGCAAGATGGTCTAGGAGGGGCTCTTACTCCGAATGGTCATGTGATTTGCTACGAATCCAGAAAATTGAAGGAGCATGAGAAATATTATGTAGTACATGATATGGAATTGGCAGCCATCATCCATGTTCTTAAAATTTGGTGACATTATTTGATGGGAAAGAAATTCTTGTTGACAAATAATATTGGGCTAAAATATCTGTTTGATTAAAAAATATTAAATGCACACCAAGCCAGATGGCTTGCAATCGTGAGCAAATATGATTTTTAAATTAGGCATATAAAAGCGAAAAAAAACATTGTAACAGATTCTCTTAGTTGACAACAACATGAATTGCACATTGTAGTAATTAGTGGGTATGAGTTGGAATTTAAAAATTTGTTGAAGAAAGTAGCTGGTAATGGTTTGGAATATAATAAATGGATGGAAAAAATTATTAACAGATCTGATATTACTGAGGATTATTCATATCAGATAGATGAGAAGGATTTGTGTGTTATAAAAACCACATTTATGTATCCAATCAGACAAATTTAAAACATATTATATGTAGGGAGCTCCATGATAATCCTTGTGCCAAACATCCAGGATATCATAAACTCATATCATCTTTAAAGAAAGACTTTTATGGTCCCAATATGAAGAAATATGCATTTGACTATGTATCTCGATGTTTTACATGTCAACAAGTTAAGGATGTTCATCAACATCCGTCCGAACTATTGCAACCTATACCCATTCCAAAATGGAAATGGGGAACTATAACGAGGGAATTTGTAACTGGGATACCTGAAAACAACATGATTCCATTATGGTTGTAGCAGATAAACTAAGCAAAGAAACACATTTTATACCTGTAAAATCGACTTATAAATCTATAAATACCGCTGACATATGAATGAAGGATGTTTTCAGACTTCATAGGATACCAAAGACCATCATCACCGATTGGGATGCAAATTTTACCTCAAACTTTTGGACATCACTATTTAAAGGTATATATACAAAGTTGAATTTTAGTACAACATACCATCCTTAAACATATGGTCAAACTGAACGGGTAAATCAAGTACTAGAGTATATGTTGAGGATGTATGTAATGAATCAACAAGGTAAATGGGACGACTATATTCATTTAGTGTAATTTTCTTACAATAACAATTATCAAGCTTCTCTCAAAATGAGCCCTTTTGAACTATTGTATGGCAGATGATGTAAATAGCCTTGAGTTGGGGTAATATTAATGATAGGATGGTTTTAGGACCCGACATGTTAGTATATATGGAAACAATGGTAAGAAAAATTAAACAAAATTTAAATTCTTCACATGACAAACAAAAAAGTTACGTCAACAGCAAAAGGACATATAAAGAATACAAAGTAGGAGGACATGTGTTCCTAAGGATCAAACCAAGTAAAAGTAATTTAAGAACAAGTTTACATGCCAAACTTGCACCTAGATACATGGGACCCTTTGAAGCATCGGCTAGAGTGGGGCATGTAGCTTATTAACTGGCTCTAGCTCCACACATAAAAATTCATGATGGTTTTCATGTCTCATTACTAAAACAATATATAGCTGATAAATCTGACATCATTGATTGGAACAATGTACAGGTGGATCCAGAGGGATAATTTCATGTGGAACTAGTGCACGTCCTCGATAGGAGAGAAGTTGTGCTTCAGAAACAAACTATTGTACAAATTAATGTTTAATGGGATCACTATGCACTAGAAGAAGCTACATGGGAAAGAGAGGATGTTATGAAACAAGTTTATCTGTTTCTATTTCAAAGATTAAATGACACTAAATAGTCATCGAGGACGATGAAAAGACTTTAGGGGGTGGGTATTGTAATATCCCTCGTAACATTGAAATTAATTTTGTTTAAGTTTTACTATTTGATAAAATAATAGATGTTGTAAAAATATTATTTAATAAGTAATTTGTGAATGTTAGGAAACATAAGTTGGGCAGCCATGTAGTTAATTTACAGAACCTAAGTTTGTGTTAGTAACTGAATACTCAACTATCTTTAAGAAGACAAGTGTCCCATCTTAGAAGGATTTAGTTACAAGCTATTAAGCCCTAGGAAAAAAGAGGAAATGTGTGTAGAAAAAGGGAGGAAAACACAATAGAGTGTAGGCTCTAATGATGGTTGTTGAAAGTAGCACATAGCTCCCAGAGAACACTTGAAGAGTGCCATGCTCTGAAATATGAACCGCTAGTGAAGCACCTAGGAGAGTGCTAGCTTCTGTAAGTAACTGACTCATGGAAACTTGAAAAACTAAGGAATTGAAAACAGAAATTGTGGTTTTGGGAAAGGGGGTTGAAACCTTGGAGATTGAAATCGAATTTCGTGGTTTCTAAGGTTGGGAGGAGCGTGGCTATTCAATTTCTAGTTTGAGAAGAGATTCATATATTCTCCACTTTAAAATAAATTTAGTACATTTATTGAATAAACCGATTATAGTAATTATGTTTATGGTAAATGAGAAAGTATAGTTAAATGATGAAGAATATTGATGATATATTCAATAATGGATTACAATATCCCTATTCTGATAGATAGTAGATTAATTCCCTATGTTTATGTTTTCTTAATGCTTTTAAGCTACATAGTAATACCAATGTGTTTATATTATTTTCTCTAGTAGAGGCCTAAGACAAATTGATTGCAATAAATTCATTATTTGTCATTGAGTAAACACAGTTAGAAATGGAAAATGTATGAAGATGCAATAAATAATGAATGTCTAAGCATTGTATGTTGGTCGGCTGAAATAGGGATTTTAGGAACATACATCTCTAGATAATGGTGGTATTTATTAGATATATTGTTTACAAACATGTTTATATTAACATTCTAAGACAAAAAAAAACCTAAGAAAAATTAGTCATGGGATATTATTATTAAAACACTATGCAAATGATTTTAGGAACAAGACTGCACTACATAATTAAAGTNCACGCTATGAAATTGTATTATATCTTCATAATAATTGTGATTCTAAAGGATTATACCAATATGCCCATGTCTTATCATATGTCAGAAAATAACAGTTTTGTTTCTCACCTTTCCACCAAGACAACATTTACATGGACATGGATAATTGTTTGCTTCCCTCTCATTGGATATTCTCTCATCATATGCATGGTATTGATCCATTTTCAACCTTTTACGTTGACCCATCTTTTATGTTCTACATTTCAATATTAATGATCCAATATGTTAATTAACAGAGAGTCAAATAATTTAGATATGCAAGGGAAAAAATCAACTACATTGGTGTTAAGAATAGAAACTTGGCAAGGAACTAATATGAAAACACTCAATTTGATGGCATGCTGAATTGCAAGATCAAATGCAAAACAAAGCAGAAAACTAGGCATTGCTTCTTGGTTAACTTTAAGTAATGTTTTAACTATAATTATTAGGAATGTTCTCAAACAAGCAAAGAAACTTATCAAAAATATCAAGGAAGACTTATTATAAATGCTAATTTTGCAACATATATTATTACAATTTCAATCTGATAAAAACAAGGCCTTTTCCTCAAGAATGAAACTAGTCCTTCAAATACTGGTTGGTTTATTTGCTAATACTTCCTTCCATATAGGTGTAAGGAACTATGGAAAATTTGTTAGGGATGCTCATTTTACACCATATCAAATCTATCCAATAGGATGAGAGAGAGATACACATCAAGGAAAATGGAAACCAAATTTTGGTGGTATTCCTAGAAGGGTCTACTGGCCACCTTACAATAGACGTCTACATCCTAGTCACAGTTGCAACATCTATAAAATATGTCGATCTATCTTTGAAAAACTTAGATCTACAACAAAATGGGAACTTGTTTCTTAAGCATGCTTTTGTAATTTCCAAATTTCCAACATTCGTAATATTAAATAAGGGAAACATATTCTTTTGTTATTTTCTAAAGCAAAACGGTCATCCATTGATGTCAAGGTGAAAAAATCATTGCCTTATATCCTCAAAAAAATTCATGGACAGAAGGGGAGATTTGGAGGATACTATAATCAAATGGAATATGACTCTCATAAGACCTAGACACTCAACAGTACTACATAAAAACCATTCCCAATTCCATTAACAAGGCACCATTAAGGCATGTTTTGGGTTCCAATCCTAAACATTACTGGACATGATATTATAGACCAATCTAACAAGGGAATGGAAACATGAAGTTACACAATGATATATTGAAATATTTGTATACCACTTCAAATAAATGCAATGGTAAGTTTTATAAAGTTTATTGAAGATGAAAAATAAATACAAAAATGACGTGACAAGAATTGAGTTGGTCATCACTTCCATGCCATCATGGTGACAAATATCTAACAAAATGATTAATGGAAAAAATTAATGAAGATGAAACCAAGGGAATGATGGAGGATTTAAAATGGTACTATAGGGGGACAACGATACCCTTAAATTGGGATTAACACCCATCTAAGTCATACAGTTGTATTCGATGTGGTGACTAGTCCAATTCAAGTTGAACCATCAATGTTGGATTAAGAACATAGTCAGATTGGCTCATCGGACGGACTGGATTTTATTCAAGAGACATGTAAACCTCTAGAGGACAATCCAAAATCTAAATTTTGAAACTAAAACTCTTTTACTTGAGATTCATTTATTTTAAAAATATTTATTAACTTTATGATAGACAAAATATCAACACAAATCCCAATATTCTTAGTTTCAACATTAATTAAAAAAAATATAACCAAAAATCATTTTATAATCATTAGTGTAAAAAATATATATAACCAATTGTTTTTAATAACCATTAATTTAACAATTATATCAAAATATCATATTAAACCTTTTTAACTTTAGAGTGACTATCTAATAGTTTTGAATGTTTTGAATTCACTATGCAACCAAAGAGAGAAACAAGAGTAAACAATTTTGAACGTTTTGAATTCACTATGCAAGAAAAGATAGAAATATGCATAAATAGTTTTGAATTTTTTGAATTCACTATACAATCAAAGATACACATGAGTGTAAATAGTTTTCAATTTTTTGGATTCATAATGAAACAAAAGAGAGAGATTTATTTGTTAAGGTAGCCGCCAAGTGAACTAAAACTATTCATGCATTATATTGTGGTTCTGAGAGAAGCAAAAACTAATAACCATGAATGTTAATAAATTTGAAGATAAAGGTCCCTTGAGCTAGAAAAATTATACAAAGAAGACTATTTCTAATAAAATGATGTCTGGCTATCATCCTCAATAGGAGGCGGCTTGACCCATCATAGATCTAGTGGTTGACGCACTAATTGCCAGGGGAGTAAAAACATCCTAAACTACTAATGTAAAAAGGTATGGGTATGTAGCATATTTTAGGATATTTAATGTTTTATATATTTCCCATTCAATGGAAACTTAAAAGGTTAACCTTCCACATTAGAAAGGAGGAAAGAATTGGTTCCTTTAGCATCTTCAATCATGAAAGGCCAAATCCATAGGTTGTTTAATTGCCCATGATTTCCAAGTTATTCATGTCCACTATCTCATAGTAAGAAAAATAATCCTCTTAAAATTTGGTCTAGCCTTCCTATAAAAAAAAAAATTTCATCTTATGTTGGGATTTTTTCTACCTTTCATGTACCTAATTTCTTTGTTCCAAAACTTTTACCAAGTTCTTTAAACTATATCTAGTTCTTCTATGATCTCCACATACAACTTCATTAGTGGAAATTCGGCCATATTTATGTTACCCTTTATTAGATTTTGACAGACAATTCTTGGGATAGAAATAGTCTCCACTTAGATTGCACAAGAAAAATTTAGAGAAGAAGAATAATTTATATTACACAATGATTTTAATAACAATATGTTAAATATTCCATTACAATAATATTCACATTATGGGTGAATATATAATAGAGCATCAATGAATAATTCGAATACCTAAAGAGGCAGTTGAATCTACCAACATAGAATAACTTAGGAGTTAACTTAGTGTGGGAAAATAACCACTAAGCTAACTAGTGCAACTCCAGATCACTAAAAATTTAATAACTAGTTAACTGAATAGGGTAGGTGAAAAAAGGCTCACAACCAGGTAACTGAAGAGGGTGGGTGAACAAAGGAGCCTATATTCCCTTTAAATCATGCAAACTAGCGCTAGACACACTGGAAGTTATATAAATGATGGGGATTGGAGCACAACTGGACATGAATGAATACCTACAGGAGTCAACAGTTGGACACTGCTGGTGACACTTCGAGTGGGTTCATAAATTATAGGGATTAATCCATGGAGAACCAAAATGCATCCAAAAAGGTGCAATAAGTGGCATGATGTCTAGTAGATGTGTCCCCCATGCACTGGTGAAGTGATGAATACCTCCTAAGAGAGGGAAATAAACAAATAGACTATTTTTTGTCAAAGAGAGGATTACTAATAATCCTAACACCCTTAAATTACTTAGCGCCATTGAAAAGTAAAGTATGTAAATATTTATCACTTAGAGCTACGAGAATTCATCCTCAAATGTGGAGGATTAACTTCCAGTAGCTTTAGATGGATTTACTACCTTACGAATTGTTAATATTTTAAAATTTATTGTACCAAAACAAAAGGATCTATGAAATTATAACAAGCACAACATAACAAAAGAGAACACAAATATTTATCATGGGAAACCCTCGTAGGAAAAAACCCAGCAAAACTTACTCTATATAGACTTCACCCAAGAACAATGTAATACCTAATAGAAAGACTAGACTGCTTTGTCTCCTCCAAATGGACGGTCTCTTCTCTCTCTAGTGCAACTACTTAAGTGTTATACTTGTCCAAATGAGGGAGTTGCCTCTCCTATTTATACAAATCAATTGAGAGGACTCATAACCCAACTGGGATGACTTCTCCTTGCTTCCAGGGTCGACTTGCCTTGGAAGACTCAAAAATATATTTTAATATTAATTTAGTGGGTTCTACTTACCCGACTTACAACAAAGGATTTACCTCAATACTTTACAAGACCAATTACATCAATTACATCCCTAACTAGAGGCACAACATATCTGAAAGGGGTATTAACAATAATAATACAAAATAGAATATCTTCCGGAGTTACATTTCTTTAACACTCCTTATTAACAAGGAAGGTATTATACAATATAACAACACATATGTACAACTAGATGGTGAATCTATATGTCATAGGAAGTTTTTACAATTACATCAGCATCATCATCATATGTGGAACATCATCATCACAAAAATATCTATCATTTGGTATCATCTTGAGCATCATCATTTATGGCATCATCTTGAGCATCATCATCTCTTGAGAATCATATATGGCATCATCTCGAGCATCAAATACACTATCATTATATAAATACTGAGATAAATCACCCACAACATAATTAAATGTTGGAACATCATCATCTCCAACTGAATGCAGGAACTCGTCCGTAAGTAAATGTAGGACCAATCATCATGGACCATCCTCATCCTATCAGTTCTAGGATCACTCTCAAGAGAGTGTTATTTTCCATGGAACCATCCTCAGAGAGGACTACTTAATCAATGCGAACCGTCCTCACCCTATCAGTGCTAGGACCACTCTCAATAGAGTGTTCTTGTTCATGAAACTATCCTGAGAGAGGACCACCCAATCCACGTGAATTGTCCCCATCCTATCAGTGCTAAGACCACTCTCAATAGAGTGTTCTTGTTCACAGAACCATCCTCATCCTTTCAGAGTTAGGACCACTCTCAATAGAGTTTTCTTGTTCTAGGAAACATTATTAGAGAGGACCACTCAACCAACATAGACCATCCTCAACCTATCAGTGCTAGGACCACTCTCAAGAAAGGGTTAATTTCCATGGAACCATCCTCAAAGATGATACTATCATCCACAAGTGAAAGTAGGATCTCATCAATATATGTAGGAACACTAGTATTTCACTCGCACATTTTTATCGTCTCATTCTCAATAATAGTCTCATCATCACTCCCTGTTTCCAGGGAGGTCCTTTCAGACTACACCAAGCTTGTCTAAAAAATGTTCAAACTTTACACGAGACAAAGGCTTAGTCAACACATCAGCAACTTGTTTCTCTATAGAAACATACTGGAGCTTCACAAATTCTCTTCGCACCATGTCCTAGATGTAGTGATACTTTATCTCTATATGCTTTAACTTATCATGAAACACCATGTTCTCTTTCAACTTCATGCAACTCTGGTTGTCACAATAGATCTCAGTTGCATCCATATCAGTATCGAACAATCCTACCAATAGTTTGAGAGGCCATACTACTTTGATACAGGATGAACATGCTGCAATGTACTCAGCCTCGTATGTACTAAGGGAAAGGCTTGTTTGATTTATGTTAATCCATGAGATCACACATGATCCCAAACTAAAACAACATCCCAAAGTGCTCTTTTTATCTTCAGTACTTCCTGCTCAATCTGAATCAGTATAGCTACATAATGTGAACTCATTGTTGGTTGTATATATGATTCCAAGAAACTGAGTTTAGGAAAATTTCATCAGAAAAAGTTCCATACTTCAAGACCTAGGAAATAGTGCTCTGTGCCAAGGTCTTTCATCTCAAATTATGTTGCAAGTTTCTTCTTACATTCATTGATTGACATCTCCTTTCCTGTAAAGAATAAATCATCTACATACAATAGTAATATAATAATTATGTCATCTTCAGCCTTATAATAAAGGTTGGAAATCATCTTTACTCTTGGTAAAGCCAAAATTCATTAGGAATTCCTCAATCCTTCCATACCATGTCGTGGGTGCTTGTTTTAAACTATATAGATATTCATTTTGTTAGTTTTTCCTAAGATATGGTTAGATTATCTAGGATCTTATCTGAAAGAATAACAAGTACATCAACATGCATAAGATATAAAATATGCACGAGACACAAATATTTTCATCGAGGGAAACATAAAGGAGAAAACCCCTCAAACTTCCTCATAATAGTAAGATGATCAAAAGTAGTAATAAGAAGTATTTAGCATCTATCTATCTCTCCTCCTCTGACTGTCTATCTCTCACGCAAAATAGAGAGTGTGAGGTATGTATAAATGAGGGAGAGTGCATCCCTTTTTATACCCTTTCAAGTCACTGACCAAACATAAGACTCGATCCTACATGTCATCTCGCATGGGGCCGACTTCTCCTAGAGAGACTACAAGTACATGTTACATGATGTTACACTGGGAACTATTGCCCCGAATTACAATGGAGGTTGTACCTCAACATATAGACATAATTTAGACATCTCGTAAAGGGGTAACACACATCCCCAATGGGGGTACAACAAGAGACAATGATATTATACATCAGAATATCTTCTAAAGCTACAAATACATCAAAACTCCCTCTTAACTAGGAATGAATTCTCTCTCTACACAGTCATCAACACATATGGTCAGGTCTTCATCGCATCATCATCATCACGAATTCATAGAGTATTCATCATAGCTGCTTCCATGATCTCCTAAGTTCTTATAATTTGATCATCATACCATACTATCTGTCATCAAAAGTTTCTACAAATCCAACCCTTTTTCATGCTAGATGTAGGCCTAGTCCTATGCCAGGTCTTCATCACATCTCAAGCAAGCCTTCACGTAGAAATTGTCCAGGATATTATTTACATTGCCATGACAATAACCTATGTATTCTAGTTTCATCTCATCGTATCCATATCATCTCTTTTGTCATGCACAAGACAAAACAATTAAACAACCAAAGCATCTACAATCAACCCACGTTCTATTAAATAACCTCCTAGGTGCACCTCTTATGCTTCATGACCTTATCATCTCAACATGGGAACAAATATATCTCATATATATTTAAGGATGAATTACGACCCAACAACCTGCTACATCAAAACCTTTTACGTTCTTCTGGTCAACCTGAAGGGATTACATCTGAACAACCTATTTCCAGGATATTTTCCATTCAGACCACCTTTGGGACATATTGCATCCGAGTTACATGAGTACCATTCCAGGTCTTAGCATTTTCACTCAGGAAACCCATGGGGTGCATTACATCTGAATAATATGTGTATCATGCTAAGGCCCAGTATTTACATTCGGATAACCCATCACAGGACTGATTACATCCAAGCAACTTGTTACACCAGGATTTTTCCCACCCGGACAGCCTGTCACATTTCCCATGTGAGATAATATTCTTTGTAACATATTAGGACTGATTACATCTAAGAAACCTATGAACTTCGCCAGGATGTTACACTCAAACTCACCTGTATTTCTAGCTATGCTAGAACACATCACTCCCTCTTTTGAGGGATCTTGATCTAGATCACACCAAGTCTTTCTCTAAAGTACTCAAACTTCCCTCTCGCAAGAGGCTTGGTAAACACATCGGCTATCTGCTCCTCTATTTCCACATATTGGAGCTTCATTTCTCCTCTTTACACCATATCCCTGATATAGTGGAACTTGATCTCAATGTGCTTCGACTTGTCGTCATCTTCACGAAACTATGATTGTCGCAGAAGATGCAAGTCACATCCAACTAGAGATCAAATAAGTCAGACAGTATATTTTGCAGCCACACTACCTCACAACTAGCCGAGAAAGAAACAACATACTCTACCTCGGTTGTACTCAGCGCCACACATGATTGATTCCTGCTAAACTAGGAGATTATGCCAGATTGAAAAATAAAGAAAAAACCTAAGGTTCTCTTCCTATCAATGGCACTACCTTCCCATTCCAAATCATCATAACCGTGTAGGTTAATCTTCTGATTCACATCATATTTGAGCCCATAATCCACTCCACGTTTTAGTTACCTCAGAACATGCTTTATCGCTATCAGGTGAACCTGTCTCGGATGCTTTAGGAACTGGATCAGGGTGTTCACCGTAAAGCATATGTATGGTCTTGTATTTGTCAGATACATTAATGAGCCAATCATCTGACGATACATTGTGGCATCGAACTTCTCGGATGAAGCATCACTCAGAAGCTTCAACTTAGATGACATAGGTGTGGCCATATCCTTACATTCCAACATTCTGAATCTCTTCAGTATCTCCACTACATACTTCCCTTTCCCAAGGAATATTCCATATGCACTCTGCCACACCTCCATGCCTAATAAGTAGTGCATCATACCTAGGTATTTAATATCGAACTCTATAGCAAGACTCCTTCTTGCATCGGTAATGATATCCTCATCGCATGTCAGAAACAATTCATTGACATATATCAGGAGTATCACTGGTCTTCCTTCATCTACCTTGAATTAGAGGTTGGAATCTTCTTTACTCCTGGTAAATCCCAAGCTCATCAAGACGCTATCCATCCTTCCATACCATGTCCTCAGTGCTTGTTTCAATCCATACAAGGCCTTCTTTAATTTGCACACATGGGTCTTCCTTTCATGTGTCTTGAATACCAATGGTTGTTCCACGTACACTTCCTCCTCCACTACACCATTCAAGAAAGTTGTCTTTCCATCCATCTAGTGTACTTTCCATTTCATAACTGCTGCCAAAGAAAGTATGGTCCTTATGGAAGTGTACCTCGCCATAGGTGAAAATGTCTCTTTGTGGCCTATGCCTTCTTTCTATGAGAATCCTCCTGCTACAAACCTTTCCTTTTGTTTCTTGATGCTTCCTTCTGTAACATGCTTGATCTTGTGGATCCATTTTGAATTCATGGCAGACTTCTTCTCTAGTCTTGTAACAACCTCCTATACATCATTCTTCATGATTGTCGGATATTCTTCAATAATCGCATCCTTCCATTCTTTATTTTATGTATCTTCTTCATAGGTCGAAGGTTCTTTATCAATGATGTCACATAGCAGGGCCACATAGCTATTGTATGGTTTTCCCCTCTTTCTCTCTCTATGTATTCCATATGGAGTGCCATACCTTTCATCTTCTAGTAATAGATCTCGTGCCCATGAGTTTTTCCTCTTGTGGGAGTCCTTCTCAAGGAATGTCTCTACCAGGTCTTGTGGTTCTTTCATGTTGTGATCTTCAGGATCTTCTGAAATTGCTTCTCCAATTTCCATGTCTCAGACTCTTGTCTCTTCGGGTTCCTCAACTTCATGGATAGGAGTCCTCCCGGATCTGAAGTATCTCGAGTCTTCATCAAAGGTTACATCTCTACTGATTTAAATATTATTGAATCATAGGAAATATATTCAGTAGGACTTTGATGTATCATTGTATCCTACGAATACACCCTTCCTCCCAAAAGAATCAATCTTGGTCCTTTTCTCGTTTGGGACATGTATGTACACCAGGCAACCAAATATTCTTAGATGGATGACCTCAGGTTTCACTCCTGAGAAATACTCTTCGGGAGTATTGTTTTCAAGTTCTCAATGAGGAGTACGGTTATGTACATACAAAGTTGTTCTTATTTCCTCCGCCCAAAGGTGCATAGGAAGATCCTGGTCAAGCAACATTGCTTTCACTGCTCCCATTATGGTACGGTTTTTTCGTTCCGCAACCCCATTCTACTGAGGATTCTATGGAGTGCTTAACTCCCTCTTAATACCATATTCTCTGCATAGTTCCTTGAATTCTTCCAAAGTGAGCTCGCCTCCATTAGCTCACCATAGAATATTCATCTTCCTATCTGTCTCGTTATCAAACAAGGCTTTATATTCCTTGAACTTGATGAAAACTTCACTTTTCTCTTTCAAGAAATATATCCAAGTCTTACACGAGAAATCATCTATAAAGAAAACATAGTACACATACCCGCTTAATGAGATATACGACATGGGTCGACATACATCCAAGTGTACTATCTCTAGTATTCCTTTATCATTGATCTCACTATTGGAAAATGTCTTCTTTTCATTCTTTCCTTTTGCACATCCTTTGAAAATCCCTTCATGATTTTCCTGGATATCTAGCAGTTCTAAGACTTATTTGCTTGCCATCGGTAATGCTCTGTAGTGCACATGTGCAAGCCTTCTATGCCACAGTTCAGTTGGTTCAATCGACTCATGACCAATGCTTGTTCAGGTTGTCCCTTCAACATGTACAAGCCTCCATATTCTTCTCCAATTACGGTATCATCCTCTATTTTCTTTCCTATGTGACACATCAAAACTTAGCCATCGAAAAATGTAACCCTAATTCCATTTGCATCTAATGCAGATATGGAGAGAAGATTCTTCTTCAATCCTAGAACATATAGTACATCCTTCATCTCTAAGGGTTTTCCAAAGTCAATCTTGTTTGAAGCTTTGCCACTCCCTTTTATGGGGTATTGATAATCATCCCCAAGTTTCAGACATATTGAAGAATGATTCCTTGTATCCCATCATGTGTTTGGAATATCCACTATCCACAATCCAATCATTGCTTATGTGTGTGATAGTTCCGGTAAGTGTTGAGATTAGCACATACTATTCATCTGAATCATCCTTCTTTCATTTGAATAATTTGTTTGTTGGTTCATCATCTTCATCAATATGATCATGGTGTCTCCTTTTCTGGATGGGACAATCTCTTTCAAAGTGTCCTTTTTCATCACAAGTATAACATCGAACATTTGAAAGATATCTCTTGGTCTTCTTCGGTTTCTTGTCTTTCTTCTTGTTGTGGTGAAAGTTCTCCTTCTTCTTGAAGTTATTTCTGGTGTAAACTATGAGATCTTGATCATCAATTGCTCCCATGTTTTCTTCTTTAGTCACAAGTCTAGCTTCTTCTTGTGCTCATTCTTCTTGAAGTCTACTGAAAGAGATAATATTCCTTCTTACACAAATACCTTGAATGAATGAGTCCCATGATCTAGGGAGACCATTTAGGGTATTCATTACAATTTCTCCTTCTTCAATATTCTCTTCAACTTCTTCAAGTTGTTCTTTTATTTGAGAAACCCTTCTGAATTAATACTATATAGTCTGTGAGTTCTGTATCTTCACATTCTTCAGCTGGTTCCTCAAAGTTATCTTCTGGTTGATATTCTTTCCTTCGAATATCTTTGTCAAAGCATCATATACTTCCTTCAGTGTCTTGAATGCAGATACATGGGGGATGACGTGATCCTTAATAGAATTTGCAATGATTGTATTATCCTTATCCATGCTTCTCTTATAATCAGCCTTAGCCTCATTTACCTCTGGTTCTAGAACATCTCCAGAAATAAACTGATACAAGTCATTTTCTTCAAGGATCAGGGAGATCTTGTACTTCCATGCCCGGAATTTATCATCCCCTTCAAGCTTGTCCTCAATATGAGTAAGGTGAGTCATATTTTCAAACTTAGAACCTCAAATGGAAATAGTAAATATTTCGATCTTACCTATTTGAGGTGTCCTACCAGTTTTCGGAGCAGGATGACCTAACGGTTTGTCAAAAAACCCTAATTTTCCAAACTTGGATTTTGGGAATTTTGTTTGATAAGAAATACGCACCTCCTTGAGGCGAGTTGCTCAGTTGGGTCACTTTCTGAAAACTGATGTGGGAAGCCTCCAATACTTGATTCCCTAGTTCCTCCTAGCACCAGTGATAGGGTCAAAAATGAAACTTCTTTGATTCAGAAAGTGTCTCCACCAAAATATGCACCCTACTGAGGTGAGTTATCCTAGACCTCTTTGCTTGATTATTTGTGGAGAGAAAACCTTCAACTAGGAATCCCTAGTTCCCATAGTTGCATAGTGCCTTCTTTCAAAGAGGCTCTGATACCATGTTAGTTTTTTCCTAAGATCTGATTAGATTATCTAGGATCTTTATCTGAAAGAATAACAAGTACACCAAGATGCATAAGGTATAAAAGATACACAGGACACAAATATTTTCACCAGGAAAACAATAAAGGAGAAAACCCCACAAACTTCCACAGAATAGTAAGATGATCAAAAGAAGTTATAAGAAGTATTCAACATCTATCTATCTCTCCTCCCCTAACTCTCTCTCTCTCTCTCATGCGAAATTTAGAGTATGAGGTGTGTATAAATGAGGGAGAGTTCCTCCCTATTTATACCCTTTCAAGTCACTAACCAAACATAAGACTCAATCCTACATTTCATCTCACATGGGTCCCACTTCTCCTAGATAGACTACAAGTACATATTACATGATGTTACACTGGAGACTATTGCCCTGACTTACAATGGAGGTTGTACCTCAAGGTTTACACACAATTTAGACATCCCGTAAAGGGGTAACACACATCCCGAATGGGGTAACAACAACATACAATGATACTATATATCATAATATGTTCTGAAGTTACAAATACATCAACATATTTAGTATGCATACATATGCTTCCTTGTCATTTGTTTCAAATCCTAGTGGTTGTTCAATATATACTTCTTCTTCTATGACTCCATTTAGGAAGGTTGATTCCACATCCATTTGATGTATCTTCCAGTTTATATTGGATGCCAAGGAAATGACAATTATGATAGAAGTATATCTTGCTACTGGTGCAAATGTTTCTTCATAATCAATTACTTCCTTCTGTGAAAAACCTCGTGTGACAAACCTTGATTTAAACTTTTCAATACCGCCATCTACTGAATGATTTGTTTTGAAAATCCATCTTGAATAAACTATTGATTTGTCCTTTGGTCTTAGAACCACATTCCAAATGCCATTCTTCATTATTTACTGGTAGTCTTCGATCATTTCCTGCATCCATCCCTTCTTCTTTGAGGCTTCTTTAAAACATGTGGTTTCTTCATCAACAAGATTTCTCATTAGTGCCACATAGTTTGAATGGATTCTGTGTATTTTTCTTTCTTTTGGTGCACCATATATTTCTTCTTCCTTGATTACATCATGATCCCAATTTGTTCTTCTTTTTATTGAGATCATATTTTGGGGTGTCTCAATAAGTCCTCTAGGTTCTACAAGGTCGTGATCTTCTTGTATAGGAGATTCTTCAAAAGTTTCTAACCGGTGGTATGATAACTTCTATGGTTTTAGGAGCCTCCTTCTCTTATTCATGATCCTCGTCTGAAAGGATCTTTCTGGATTTGGTGAAGGACACATCTTCATCAAAAGTAACATTTCTACTAATCTCAATATGGCGAAATCGTGGAATATAAATTCTATAAGATTTTGATTGTTCATTGTATCCAACAAATATTCCCTTCTTTCCTGAAGGGTCCAACTTTGACCTTTTCTCTTTTGGAATATATAGGTATATGGGATAGCCAAATATATTTAGGTGGATTACTTCAGTATTTTCACTAGTGAACATTTATTCTAGGGTTTTATTTCTAAGAGCACTGTGATAAATTATATTCTAGACATAGACTGTGTTTCTTGTTGCTTCTTCACATAGATGCATAGGAAGATCTTGATCATGGATCATTTCTCTAACTACTTCCATGATTGATCTAT
The DNA here is from genome assembly GCA_001517045.1 of Pseudotsuga menziesii. Taxonomy (NCBI): domain Eukaryota; kingdom Viridiplantae; phylum Streptophyta; class Pinopsida; order Pinales; family Pinaceae; genus Pseudotsuga; species Pseudotsuga menziesii. The sequence goes on from LPNX011015348.1 coordinate 223,439, forward strand.
TATTTCTCTCAGCTACTCCATTTTGTTGTGTATTATAGGGTGTGGTAATCTCCCTCTTAATCCCAACTTCTCTGCAGAATTCCTTGAATTCATTTGAAGTGAATTCTCCTCCATGATATAATCTTAAGATATTGATCTTCTTTTCAGATATATTCTCCACAAGAACCTTAAATTCCTTGAATTGTACAAATACTTCATCTTTTTTTTTTAAGAATTATATCCAAGTATTATGAGAGTAATCATCAATAAAGGAGACATAATATACATACCCACTTAAGGAAGTGGCTGACATCGGTCTACACACATCTAAATGTACAATGTACAAGACCCCCTTTTCTTTTCTACTATTACTTGGGAATGAATTCTTGGTGTTATTTCCTTGAGAAAATACCTTACATACTCCTTCATGGTAAATTTGTATCTCTGGTAGACCTTTGACTACCTTTCTCACAATTGGTAATGCTTTGTATTTTACATGAGCAAGTCTTTTATGTCATAGTTCACATGGAGTGATAGTGCTATCTATAAGAGTTGAATCTGTGTGTCCTTTCAATTTGTATATTCCTCCTTCTTCGACACCGATTATAGTAGAATCATTTATTGTTTTCCCCTTTATCCACATAAGGAATTAACCATCTACAAAATAAACTCTAAACCCTTTATTATCTAGCTGATATGGAAAGAATATTCTTCTTTAAAACTGGAACATATAAGACTTCTTTCATCAGCATGAGCTTTCTAGTTTTTAATTTGTAATATGCTTCTCCCATTCCTTTAATAGGGTATTAATAGTCATATCCAAGTTGTACCTTGTGAGAATAGTCTTTTGGGTAAGAAAAGAGAGTGAATCCTTATGTCCTATCATATGTTTGGAAGCACCATTGTCTATAAGCCAAGTGTCACTTCCATGAGTGATTTCTCTCGAGAGATGAAATCATGACATACTCTTCACTAGAGTCTTCATTCTCTATGATCCTACCCTTGTCTGGTTCATTCTCTTCAGTTTCATTGGCATAGTACTTCAGGTTATTCTTCTTGGGTTGATATTTTTTAAGAGGAAAATATCTAGCGATGTGTCCCATATTATGACAAGAGTAACATTCAAAATATGTGTAATCCCTTCTGTATTTCTTCTTGAATTTAGGTGATCTTATGAGAGATGAAACTTGACTCTTCCTTTTGAATCTACCATTCTTGGTGTGTGTAGATAGATCCTGATATTCATTTTCATTTAACTTCTCTACTCTATTGATTATCCTTCCTTCTTCTTGTACACGTTCTTCCCATATTTTTTCGAATTTGGTTATCTTTCTTCTAGCTCATATTCCTCTAAAAAAGGAAACCCATTCTCTAGGGAGACCATTCAGAGTGTTCATCACCACTTCTTCTTCTTCAACCATATCACCAATGGCTTCCAACTATTCTTTGATCCGAGATACTCTATAGAAATATGATTGTATGGTTTCTGTATTCTGTTTATTCACATGCTTAATTTGGTTTCTCAAGGTCATTCTTCTATTGATGTTATTACCTTGAAACATATTAGTTACTGCATTAAACGTTTCTTTAGAAGTGTTCTTTAAATATACCTAGGATATCAACTGATCCTTGATAGAGTTAACTATGATCCTTTTTACTTTGATCATATCCTTTTTGTGTTTGGCCTTTGCCTCTTCTCCTTCCGGTTCCTTGACATCTTCCTTAATAAATCCATCTAGGTCATGTTCTTCAAGTATGAGAATGATTCTGTGTCTCTAAAGTTCTCTACTCCCTCAAGCTTTTCATCAAGTTTGGTACTATTTTTCATCTTTAAATAAAGAGAACATCAAATGGTAATATAGGACATAATACTTACCAATTTGAGGACCTTTCCTGGAACCAGCTTCAGGATGACTTAGGGTTTGGTTAAGAACCCCTAATTTTCCAAGTGTCATCACTTGTGGATTTGATAGGAGGAAAAGATGTGCCTCCCCAAGGTGAACTAGAATGTATATTGATTTTCTAGAATTTGAAGATAGAATCTTGAAAAATATGATTCCCTAGTTTCTTACGATAGTAGTGTTAGGTCAAAAAGTGAAAATACTCAGAATGAAAAACTGCTTCGACAGAAAGATGCGCCATCCTAGGGCGAGTTGAGAGGAGCTTATTTTTCATTTGATCTATGGAGGGATGGATCCGAAATTGTAAACCCTAGTTTTTCTTATTGTCGAATGAGTTATTGCACAATGTATTCTTTTAGGCTATCTCTCATACCATGTTAAGATTTTAAGATTTTTTGTACCAAAACAAAATGATCTCTGAAAGAATAACAAGAACAACAGAACAAAATAGAATAGAAATATTTATCCCGAGAAACCCTTGTAGGGAAAAACCTAGCAAAACTTTCTCTATAAAGACTTCACCCAAGAACAGTGTAAGACCCAATACCAAGACTAGATTGCTTCCTCTCCTCCAGAAGGACTGTCTCTTCTCTCTCTAGCACAAATACTTGAGTGTTCTACTTGTCCAAATTAGGGAGGTGCCTCTCCTATTTTTACATATTAGCTGAGAGGCCTAATAAACCAAATGATTTGACTTCTCCTTGTTTCTAGAGCCGAATTTCCTTGGAAGACTCAAAAATACATTTTAATAACACTTTAGTGGGTAATACTAACTAGAATTACAATGGAGGATTTACCTCAAGAATTTACATGACCAATTACATCAATGAATTCCCTAACTAGAGAAAAAACCTCTCCGAAAGGGGTAATAACAATAATAATATGAAATAGAATATCTTCTACAGTTACATTTCTTTAATAGGAATCTGGTGGTGAACTTGCATAAGTGAGTGGTAAACTCTGTGACATATTCACCGTGTACCTTTTTAAGGAAATTTACCTACATGAGATAGTGCTTATTATATTTTTTAAGTCCACGTTTATTCGGCCAGTTTTTGGATTGATGATTAAGATCAGGTGGGAGAGAATTTCTCTAGGAAAAAATGTTGTCTATATAAGATAAACATAACATATTTTTTTAAATGTTTAGCAAGTGGCCCTAAATAGGTCAATGGGGTTTCAATGAATCCATGTGGTCAAGGTTGGTTAAGGTAAGGAACACCTTGTCTAGTACAAGTAGAATAATGGTTCATGAGGTGCTAGGTCAGGTCCAAAGCATTGTAATACAAGAAATATTTACGAAATAAAGCAACAAATATCATAGAGTTTCCTGCTGGAAAACATTATTGTATTTATGGGATTATAACGATAAAATTATTGGATTAAAGGTTGAGTATTTGAAACCAGACCCTATTGAATCATTATTTTCTTCCAACCATTAATTACCATAAAGAAGCAATAGGTTGTTCCTCCCATCCATATGAGCATATAATTTTATAGAAGTTAATAAGTGAAAGTTATCAAGTAATAGTGGAATTTACCGAACTAATTTTACCAAATTTTGAGTAAATGGAGTTGGTATAAGTGGTCACTAGGAAGATAACATGATATCCTATTGTTATAAGGCATAAAAGGAATTCTGATACAAATAATCCAGAAGCATACATTTTTAGTTACCTAGTACCAGTGGCTTACAACCATACTATGCAAATGCAAAATGCAACTATTGTGGAATAGGTTTAATAATTTTACAATATATCAAATATAGTGAGGGATCTATATCTCTGAATTTTCTATTTTATATGAACTCAACAGTTGGGGACATTATATGCTGAGCAAAATGAAACTATAGCTTCAATCGCAACAAATGAATTTCATGTTTCATCAACTATATCAATAGCAGAACGAGGTCCCGATAGCCTAGGATATTCTTGTATAGCAGAATAACAACTTCTAACCCCATTTTATAAGAAAAACTATAAATTTTTGAGAACTTTGTTTTAGGAAGAAAAATTCAGGATTTCCATGGGCGGGTTTTTAAAATAAAAGCGTCTGGAAACCTTAAATAAGATACACTTGAATTCTCTCTTCTTTGTATGGATAATCCCAAGGAAACATAATCCAATTAAGTGACCTTACCTCCTATGCTTAGTGTCTAGATCCACACACTATATCTTGTTGATAATGAGTTGGATTGAACCACACACTAGCTACTTTAGCTATACGCACCGAATATAGGTTTTAAACCCTTACATTTGTGACTAGAAGCATCTTTAACCAATCAATACAATGGCTAAACAAACCTACCAGACAACAATAACAAAGTTGAACAAGTGATTAATGAACCATAACTCTTGAACTATTGATTAACATACCAAGTCTCTTTGAAATATAATTTTTTAGTTCCTAAAATTGACAGGTTATCCTTTCCCAACCCATAGGGACTCAGGCCACTAAAATACCCAGGAAAGGACCAATTCTTTGTTGCACACTTCAAATAAAATAAATTCCTAGGGAATAAGTATAGAGAAGACCATTGTCAGCTACCAAAATGGTACAGATAATACCTTTACTAGAGAGACAAGATTATGTGTGGATATCATTCAACAAGAGTTATCTAGTGAAACCGTACAAAACAATACAAGGATACCAAAATAAACACACATACCTACTAATTTGTTGTAGAGGGTCTTAGAGACTATGAATTTGTTGTCATCCTCTTTAGAAGCCTCCATGTTTGGTCTGAGGATTTCTTATCTTCCATGCCATATTCCATATTTATATAGATTCCAACTACAAATAATAATAATAATAATAACTAAAACCCCAAATCCCCAAATATTGTCAACTCCAATGCTTAGATCATGTTGTAGGCTTGGTCTATATAAGGTAAGCTCCTAAAATGTCAAGGTAAATACTCTACACCATATATCTCACACTCCAATTAAAAAGCACCAAATAACTAGAATGACCCAAAACCACAAATAACTAAAACCCCAAATCCTCAAATCCCCAAATCCCCAAGTAACTTTGCATCGTTCCACTCTCCCAAATCTTGATTTTACTGCAGAATTACTACAAAATGATAGCCAACACTTGGGGAAATCATTCCCACTGCGACACTAAGGGATCTCATCCATTAAAGAAATATGAAAAGACGACGAGGTCATTCCTTCTTCATGTTCAAGTGGTGCATAAGCATGCTCAAATGACCATATAATTGGTTTATGAGCAATTAGAGAAACAAATCATTCATTGGTATACCTTTCACATTCCCATCATGACATTCATGGTGCAATTGAAGAACCCGAAACACCTATCCATCAAACCATAACCTAGAAGGAACCAACAACAGGTGTTTTCCTGAGGTTTTTTCCTGACACTCCCCCAAATTAAATTGTCCACACTCTTGGCATTTCCTCCATCGCTACATGTTGAGAGATCGACAATGAACTCCACACCATACTACTAATCACCCAAATCATTCCCACTCCGTCAATTTCACTATAGCATTGTTGTAAAATGAGAACCACTTGCCCAAAATTCCCAGTCTTACACTGCATAAGGTAGAGAGCTTGTCTCTATGTCCTCGCACCTCCCCCCCAATCATACAATGAACCATCGACTATACCGACATAAAGCATTTTACAATATAATTTTTTAATCATTAAATTTGTTCATTTTAATCATTCGATTTTACATTTTTGCAATATAATATATTTTATATAATGTTTATAATAACATTGTTATTTTATATAGTGGAATTTATATGTTTTTTTAGTCATTGATATCTTTTTGACTAAGTATTTTTTCCCTGATGACTAAATAAGTCATTTTGTTTGGTCATTGTTAGCTTGGTTTCTCTAATTTAGTCATTTTTAGCTTACAAGCAATCACATGACTAAATTTTTTAATCATGTATTCATTTATCTCACTTTCTCTACTAGTGAAATAAACAAAAAAAATATCAATTCCAGTCTAAAAGAAAAAGATAAACAAGAAAATTGTATTATGATGTGCTAGGAAATAACAATACAATATATAAAACACTAAAATTATCAAATTCAACATCGTTTAGATTTCTCAGACTCATTTTTGGCAATTCCTTAGTTTCCATAACTGACACTATTTTCTCCTACAATTCCACAACTTCCCGAATTCTTATTGTTTTCTCCAACTATTCCATGGCTTACATAATTCTCAGAATCTTTTCTCCATCCTCATTCCACCTAAAATGGTCACTTCCCATCCTTTTATAATATGTATTATGATTTGTATAGAAATATCTGTCTCAATTCCACGGATTCTGGAATTCTAAAACTCATTTCTCAAGTCCAAACATAGTAGAAAACTATAATTTTGGATGCTCATCACCATGTATATGCATTAAAACCCTTAGGAGATTTCACGTGCATGCATCAAAACTACTTAATCTATGAAGCATTAAGACTTACAAGAGTCTTGCAATAAGTCCAAAGACATATTAGCACAACTACCCAAATTCCAAATAGAAAAGAAAATGAAAAAATCATTAGACATAGGTCAGGGATGCTAGTTTAAAATCAAGTCAATTAATCATAGTTAAAAAATGTACCATATATTAATTGTGAGATCAATATGGAATGTGAAGTATAAGATCATAAATTGTTTAAATATAATACCTACAAAATATTGGATACCACAAATAGATCCTTCTATCCATGGCAACTCTCAGTCCATAACCAACTTGTAACACATGGGTAGGCAATCAACCATGCAGGATACTGAAGCAATTCAAAGACCCCATGGTAATTTTTTAAAAACATCAATGAGCATATGATTTTATTTTAGTAATCACAAAAGCTAAAGGTAAATCATCACCTTCTCCTCAAATTCACATTCTAATGTGGTATCAATATGGTGGTAACCTTCTTGAAATTCCCAATTGTCAAATACATAATTAGAATTCTAATAATAGTTTCATAAGCCTCATTGAGCCCAAACTACAAACTAGCCCATTAATACCCAAGTATTATTCTAAATTTTACACTCTAGGTAACGTTCCAAAGTATATTACCAACACATTGGAATTGAAGCCTCACACATACCTTTACAAATTGATTTTTCCATGCAAAGATCATACATATAGTTAATTTTTTTGTATTCTTACTTTTGTTTTGGGTCCTAGAGAACGATATCTCACATAAAAAAATATGTTAATAATTTCACCCATACTTTAAGAGTACAAATATACCAGGAATAGATAATTGTGAGCGAGAAATGCCTTCAAATTCTCTGAGCAGTTGATTTGATAAACAAAATTTGACTCAGAAACAATTGTTCCACTTTGGCCCTCTAGCCTATCCATTTGCAATCTAAGTGTCTCTACTCCAAATTCACCAGCAATAATGTAGAAGTTGAATTATCATGTCATTTAAACATGATGTGAAGAGGGCCTTATCATGATATTTAAACCCTAAACTCTATACCATCCAATCCCTAACCTCTTGAGGGTTTTATTAGGCTTCCTAAACCCTATACCAACCAAGCCCTAAACTCGGAGTAGTTGACCGCATGAATGTTATTTCTACTCTATGAATTGCACACAAGTGCAATGTGGAGTTTAGTTATAGGAACATGGAATTTTGTTATCATTTTATATTCTTAATGAACACATAGAAGGGACACATTGCCTATAAGGGATATAGGCTAATTGTTTCTTTTCGGTTCCTAAATTCTTTTGTATTGTTTCTTCAATAAGAAACAAACCTCTATACCCAAATTTCAAGTTTTAAAACAATTTCCTTTTGCTCTCTAACCTTTATTCAAAAAAAATATGGTAGCTCGAAAGACATTTGTCACAAAAAATCCCAACAACGCAAATCTCCACCCTACCAAGGTGTATATAGTAAGTGGCCCTCTGAGTGGTTTTTCTAAAACTGCAATTGTATCCCACTACACCCAAGAAGTGCAAATTGTAAATATGAGCGAAAATATTGTTGGGTTTATGGTTGGAATTGAGCGTAAGGCTATGTTGGATTTTGAGTCCAACTAATGTTGGTCAATGCACACACTTGCTTCTCTCCCATCTCCAACTATTTCATATCGATATCCTTTGAGATATGATTATAAACCCTCTTTTGAATCCCTATATCCCATAAATTATGCCATTTCCTTTGGATAATCCATAAAATAAACATCAGGAAATTGTAGTTGGTATAGATGCTTATATTTTCCTTCCTAAAAATACCAAAAATAAACGACGTTCACACTCATATTAGCAAGATAAATATGAGCTCTCTATTATTATGGTAAATGTGATCTCTCCAACAACAATTTCACTAGAAACCTTCATTGGAATATATGCGCGGGGAAAGTTGGAACAATGAACAAAAAATAAAATCCATGGTGTCGCTTTAGTGATTAAAGTCCAAACTTCACCAACATGAAAGAAACATAGACATGGCATGAGATACAGGTTTAACACAAAAGAAACGTGGCAGAAGACAGTTGGCAAGAGCGACGAGGGGTGTTAAGACACATTTTCTCGTTGAAGAAACTCCTACACTGTAAATATTTGGTACTTGGTATGCTTTGAAGCATATTTGAAAGGTGGTGTGACAAAAATGCCTTAGTCTACAGTGGTTATTTACAATGATTTGTTCATATAAATATTTTATTATTTAATTTAATGGGTAAAATTTGTTTGTTTCTTAAAAGTTGTAATAATATGATTCAAGTGTGCATGATCAATTAAATGAAAAGAAAAATACCTCATAACCATTTTTTATGTCCTCGTATATTAATCCTACTCCTAATCAGTAATGTTAGAAAACTTTTGATATTTACTTTTTCATTAAGTGAAAAGAATTTTGTATATAAATTAAAGAAAAACTTTATATTATGAAAATGAGAAACAAAAAATGCCAATGTTCAAACTTTTAATATAATAAAATGGGTTTCTTATTATATTTCATTGTAGAATGTTGTGAAATGTTAGGTTAAAAATATGGACGATTAAATATTACAATGAACATATGTATAGTCTAATGGTATCACAAATTAATATTTTCATTATATCCGAACACAATAACTAAAATTAAAATATCGATATTATTATAAAAATGGTTTCATTTACTAATTATTAATGGAATAAAAAAACATTAATTGGACTCAATGTATAGTCTGAGGAGGCCTCGAGGTGTAGATAAGTTGGAAATGCAGTGCACTATTAAGGCGATCCTTGTGATGTTGCTTGATCAAAACTCATACCTTGTGTACCACACTTGGGACAGTGTTGGTATTCTTAGGGTTATAATGGAAATAGACTGGAATCAACCCCATGTCACATGAGTACAAGTACAACCCACTTATCAATTCCCACAATTACAAAAAAAATTATTGTGTGGGGGATATGTAATTTGTTCATAGTATTTTATTTATTATGAAGAATCTGTGATTTTAGAACCTATTAAGTTCAACAATGATTTGTTATGATATAAGCGCCCTAGTGTTGATCTTAACATGGCACACTAGTGTGCATATATTTACAAAATGCATCACAAATACCATCGAACAAGCTTTGTAGTTTGTCAAATTTAGTATACTTTATGGTTCATACATAAGGATAAGCATCGGTGGATATTTTTGAACCCTATTACCCGTGATGTGGATACAAATATACACACTAATGCTATAGTTCATGCACAATGCACTAGGTTGTAGTATCAATGGACGAAATTTGTATATCACATTTGAATTTAAAGATTCAATGCTCTTTGAGATACAAATCATTGGTGCTATAACACATATGGAATAACCCAATGTGTGAATTTAGTATAATGCACCATTATGGCACATTTTAAGCATATTCCATAGTTCTTTACATAAATGGAAATTGTCAGAGTGGAATTTCTAATCTGTATCCACCACAGTAGTTTTTATGAGCACTGACTACTATGTTTGGTCTATGTATGTGCATAACATGTACCACTACATTTGGTTTATGTATGTGCACCAGAAAGAAAAAAAATTATCTTCTATAACATCTGAATGCCCGTAATTTTGTAGTTATAATAAATTTGTGTTACAACCTTTGCCAAACAATCTATTACCATTTGTAGAGGTTTTATTTGACTTTATTTTTTTTTAATTTTCCCAATGTTGTAATACTAAAACCCTCCTCTAGAGGGACTTTTCTTTATAGTGATTGTATGTGTTATAAAAACAGGATCATGGAGCAATAACAATAAACAATAAACAAGATGCAAATATTAAAACACATTACAAGAGAGACATAGATAGAATGGGGTTCACCCAATATGGGCTACGTCCACACAAAAATTGTCTGTCCATTATTATTATATCATCCAACAAAATGAAGGGATACAACCTACAACAACCCTATTGCACTTCCTCTTCAGTCTCTCATGGTCTATATCACACAATCACATAGATTGTTTTACAACAATACAATACAATACATAGATGTATTAAAATGCTTTCCTTTTATAGGGGAATCACCATGGGAAAAAACCACGGGTCACCCAATACCATGGTAAATTTATTGGGGACATGGAAATGATTAAGGAATGAAACCCTATCATTAGGCTCTAAAATAAGCATCTAGGCATCTAGGACTAAGAATGATGCATTGAACCACCAAAAATGACCTTTCCATGTTATCCTTGTCCTCTAAGTGGAGATATTTCTATCATTATTAGGGTTACAACACTTAATATAGATCTTGAGGGTACGGAAATTCTCAAGGGAAAAAAATTTTGACTAAGGAACTTAATGAGTACCTTAGTAATTTCAAGCCAATATTGATGCCTTAAATCACTCTACATGACAACATTATCATGTCCATTGCATTTGAGTAGGGATATAGATTCTATTATAATTTTTCAACATTAGGTATGGATGTAATGGCATTCGGCATGGTTGAGTGGGGGATCCTAGGCCTTATGACCTAAATGAATTTCATGGAGGACCAAGTCTAAGAAGTATTCCTCGAACAACCATAAACATTTCCTGTTGAGAGTATCATTGGCCAATTACTGGGGATGTTAGTGCCATTAAGTAGTTTTCAGAAATATTTATGGGTTTTAAGTCCATGTAAATGATTAAAGGAATAATGACATAACTTATACTAGGAAAGCTATGTAGGACCATGAACATTTCCTAAAAGAACCACATGTGATCTCTTAAGGATATCCTTGGCCTATAAGAATGGAGGTCACTAAATTTATGAGATTTTGAGCATTAAGTATGGGTTTCGTGCCTTGACATGGTCGACAAAGGAAACCCAAGTCTTGGACTATGAAGAAAGTTTCTATGCATGTAAGTTTATTCATGATGCCTTAAACTACCACACTTAACATCCCAAGGGAACTTTTTTCCTACATGGAGTATGTTTGGGATAACACTAGGTATGGATCTTAGGTCCTAAATATGGTTGGAGGAGAAAAATCACACTGGATGCCCTAAAGAAATATTTTAGATAATACAAGGATAAGAACAACACCTATAAGCATCAGTACCGGTGACCTCCCAATGGTATATCTAGCTTAAAGTGGGTTTATGTGTGCTATTAGTAGATATTTTAGCACTAGGTATGGGTATTAGGGCCTTTATAATGTTTTTGGGATAAAACATGGGCCCTAGGTTGTAAAATAAACTTCTATGCATCCAAGTCCATGAGTGATGCCTCTAAGCACAATGCATGGCCTCCTGAGGGTAGATTTGGAATCCAAGTAGGTATATCGACACCATTAGTATGTTGTGAGGAATAAATATAGATCTCAAGGTCCCAAAAAATTGTCAATGTTTGAAATCTAGAACTTAATCCCTACAATTTTTTTCTAAAAATCTATGGCCAAGAAAAATTCCTAGAAGCACCACACATTACCTCTCAAGGTTATTCTTGGTCATTATGTTCTAAATATCTCACCATATTTTATTTAGTGAGGCCATCTTGACCATCTTGCTAACCTTCCTACACCATGTATGTAATCTATACTTTCCTTGAGATTACACAATTGGATTTATTTGGTCTCTCTTTTGATGCTTTCACAAAATTTCATACTCTTATCAAAGCAAGGAATCCTATATGAACCAGGATATGGTCACAAACATAAACAATACTAACAAAAAATATTGTACTAAACTAAAGACCAATGCCAACAAATTAGTTCATCCTTAATTTCAATTAACATAATATTTTTTTGTGATGTGGTCATTGTTTATTTATTAAAGGGATAGCCAATTGAATTATTGAAATATAATCTTATTTTATATTGGTACTATTAAGCATATTATTGTTATACATATATAATATAAATTTTTTGCATACATGATAACTCTTTATTACGTAAACTGTGTAATTGTTACCATTGGTAATTACCATTTTGTATGTACTAATTTATTATCATAGTACATTTAGTATTCAATATATATATATATACAAGTTGTAAATTGTTAATTATTTATTGCATGCTAAAAAAAATTAAAAATAATAATCAATTTTCAATAACATAAATTTAACAAATCCCAAACTCACTTAAAATATAAATTAACATATATAAATTTCAATACAAAAGGTAAGTACCACTTGAAATATGAGATTGATTATTTATGAGGTTTATTAATTTACCATGTCTTGATTGGAAAAAAAATTGTACATGAAAATGATTCAAATGAGATAATAGATTTAGGGTGCTCACATGAAATTGAGGGACCCTTTTGGTGCAATTGTAACTTTGCAAAACACATTTCTTCTTTGCAAAATAAAAATGCATACACATTCCTTGGTGCTAGCACTGGAGGAGCCCAAGCCTGATAGTCTAGTTGACACGCAAGTTGGGAAGAAAAAAATGTGCACACATTTTGTAGTTACAAAAGACACACACATTTTGCAGTTACAAAAAATTTCATGTTTTAGAAGACATGTTATAAACCATTACATTTCCATCCCTCCCTCTCTACATCCCCATCCCCCCTCTCTCTCCACAACTCTCTTCCCCCTCTTTCCCTCTCCTTTCCTCCCTCCCTCTCTCTATCCCTCCCTAAATTCCCCCCATCCATCCTTCCCTAACCATCAATATCCCCCTCTCACATTCTCTCTCCCCTAAACATCCTTTTACACCTAACCCACACCCCTCTCTAACTCCCCTAACACCACCCACCTCTCTCTCTCCTAAAATATCACTACCCCTAATCACCCCTCTTTATTTCTAATCCCCCTGATACTCTCCCTACCCATAACCACCTCTTCCACCCCCCTCTATCTCTCTCTCTCTCTTGTATGTCCCTTACCCCTAACCCAAAATATATCTCTCTATGTATCACCCAATACCCCTCCCCTATAATTCATCAACCTATTATATCTAACTCCCTCTTTTATCTTTTCCCCATCCATATACCCCTCTTCTTTCTAACTTCCCTAATTATCCCTAATCCCATACCCCCCACCCCAATCTCTCTCTCTCTCTCTCTCTC
>LPNX011015348.1:236897-427800 GCA_001517045.1 Pseudotsuga menziesii
CATGGAGGACTAATTATAAAATAAACACAGTATACTCTTATTATTCTAAGTTTTAGGATAACATGTCAACTAGCCAAACTAATTAAAACAATCAACCCCCCTACAAGGAACACCACCCTTCCAATGCAACAATTTCCTGTTCTAGAAGCAATGCAATGTAATGACAAATGAATACATTCATACTATAATGTCTTTAAACATTTACTAAATGTCATCATATGTATGGGAATATTCCTGTATACATTTAAATAGTTATTAAATAATATTTATAATACATTCATGGAACTCCATTCATAATAATAAACAATCAGCATTTCAACAATCTATGGTGGAAATATTTAAACATCTACACATGGAATATCTATAGTAACAAATTCAAACTTTCAAACCCATATCGTATCTAATATGGTACATCCATACACAACCATATGTTTTTTCCTAAATATCAGTCCTTCTCACAAACATAATTTCATAAAAGACTAGCCTCTAACATCATAGTAAATCAGCATCATTCTTTTCCCTTAAAGAAGAATTATACACTAACGTATATCAGATCTATTGCATAAAATTATCAGCCATAATCTCCATACAAGATTTGATTTGAAACATTAACCATATAAGTCCATAGTACTTTCCATATATGAAATCCACTAATGATCATATTCGATAAGCGATTAACCATTTAAATCAACCAATAAATCAACAATCTACTCGCCATTAGATAACATAATTATAACATTATTTTTATCATATTTAACCACATTAAATAGTATTCATTAACCCCGTGGAATATCTAATCTGCAATCATCCATATACATCCATATGGATTTCCAAAAATAAGATCCCAACAATTACAATAAATCATACAATCTAGCATCTAACAGCTAGATTAACATACTCACATACCTGCTTCGTGAGTTTCCAATTTAACAACATCAAACTTATCCATTAAATCTGAACACATAACTCATTATGTAGCATAATATAACCGATATATATCATCCTCCACAAGAGCATGTGCATCAATACCATAGAAAATAACAGTCAATAACACTTATCTTTTATATGTGGTGCAACTAGCATCAACAAGTCAATGTTCCTCCCAGCCTTAGACACTATCAATCCAATACTACTTGAGTAGGTCACCCTTGAGTTGACGTCATGGATCTACATGCTAAGGAACTATCTCTTTTTCCAATTCAATCTCTAAGGATAATTAATAAGACCCACAACCTAAGAGTCGCAACTAGAATTTTTTCCATACTATTTCCCCCCCTCTCCACCTAATTACTCCTCCACCCCACTACGAAGTGAATGATAATCCCTTCACCTTCTAGGTCCCTAAGGAAATCTCCATTTACCATTAGAATTTATGCGCAGGTACAAGATGGAGACAAGTAGTGGACAATGCAAAACTATACCACGCCCAATATTAGCTCAAATATTAGTATTGAGAAGCCACAACTCAATCCCTCAACACCTACGTACTCCTCCACCCCACTACCATTTGCAATAGTAATCCCTTCACCTCCTAGTTCCCTCAGGACATCACCATTTACCATCAATATTTTTTTGTAGGTCCAGACTCCTCCACCCCAATACTAGGTGCAATTGTTATCCCTTCACCTCCTAGGGTCCTCAAGAAATCACCATTCATCTTCAGGATTTATGTATAGGTCCATGATAGATACAAGAAATGGCCATCGAGGAACTATACCAGATTTGATCAAGCTTACTCCAAACACAACCAATATCCCTGTGCTCCAAGTACACAGTTCACACCAATAGCATAGCATACATGGGTTCCCAATATCACAATATTACCCAATTCTTAGAAATCATGGTATGAACAATTCACCCCTCCTCAATGAATGAAGGATTGAATGAATGCCAATTTGAATCCTTTCATATCAATTCGAATTCACTGGCATTGATAACTTAGGTTCACTAGTAAGCAACTCAAATTTATTGACATCTTTACCAAATCACTAGATGTCAATTCAAGTTCTCATGAGAGAAACTCGAATCCACTAAGGATAAGTCAAGGTCATTGGAAAACCACACCTACTCAATAAGGATAACAAAAAATTACTAAGGTTGACTCAAAACCTCCCCAAAATCCCTCTCATGCACTGGAGATAACTTGAATTTCACCTACTAACTTGAATTTCCTTTAAACCAATCCCATGCACTTCTAATTGATCCAAATTTACTCTATTAATTAGGATAGCTTGAATTAGACTCAAAATCCCTTTAATTGATTGAAGACAACTTGAACTCCCCAAAATCACTCCAAATGACTTAAGGTAACTCGATTCCTCACCTAAATTTCCTCTGTTTAACTAAAGATAAATTGGATAGGGAATATATTGGGTGCATGGTGCATGGTTGCATGTGTCCGTATGCATGGTTACATGGGTGCATGGGTTCTAGATGCATGCAAAGAATAAATTAGGTGTAATAGGCACTCTGTAATCCAATAAAATCGACATTAGGGAAGATAGAGTATTGTTAGGAAGGAAACAACTCCTTTTCCCCCCAACCACTCGCATGTGGAATCCAAGACCCCCAACAATGTTTGTTGTCCATGCTGAGCTACTATTTAGTTATATGTAAATAATAATATAATAATAATAATAATTTCCATAGTTTATATCTCATGCACCTAGTGACACCATAATCAAATAATAGCATTACACAAGCTTAGGGCTTAGTATCGTTGGGGCATTACATCCTCCTCCTCCTCCTCTCTCTCTCTCTCTCTCTCTCTCTCTACCCTACACCTAACCCTTAGCCCTCTTTCTCTGCCCCAACCCTCTAACACCATCCCTCTTTCACACACACATTCTCACTACCCTTAATGTCTTTATTTCTGCCTAACCCCACCCATACTCTCCATACCCATAAACACCCCCTAAGCCCCTATCTCTCTCTCTCTCCTACACCCCTTCTCCACCTAAACTCATATCTCTCTATCTGTCCTAATCCAACTCCCACTACCACTTACCATATTGCATCTCTCTCTCTCTCTCTCTCTCTCTCTCTACCCTACACCTAACCCTTAGCCCTCTTTCTCTGCCCCAACCCTCTAACACCATCCCTCTTTCACACACACATTCTCACTACCCTTAATGTCTTTATTTCTGCCTAACCCCACCCATACTCTCCATACCCATAAACACCCCCTAAGCCCCTATCTCTCTCTCTCTCCTACACCCCTTCTCCACCTAAACTCATATCTCTCTATCTGTCCTAATCCAACTCCCACTACCACTTACCATATTGCATCTCTCTCTCTCTCTCTCTCTCTCTCTCTACCCTACACCTAACCCTTAGCCCTCTTTCTCTGCCCCAACCCTCTAACACCATCCCTCTTTCACACACACATTCTCACTACCCTTAATGTCTTTATTTCTGCCTAACCCCACCCATACTCTCCATACCCATAAACACCCCCTAAGCCCCTATCTCTCTCTCTCTCCTACACCCCTTCTCCACCTAAACTCATATCTCTCTATCTGTCCTAATCCAACTCCCACTACCACTTACCATATTGCATCTCTCTCTCTCTCTCTCTCTCTCTCTCTACCCTACACCTAACCCTTAGCCCTCTTTCTCTGCCCCAACCCTCTAACACCATCCCTCTTTCACACACACATTCTCACTACCCTTAATGTCTTTATTTCTGCCTAACCCCACCCATACTCTCCATACCCATAAACACCCCCTAAGCCCCTATCTCTCTCTCTCTCCTACACCCCTTCTCCACCTAAACTCATATCTCTCTATCTGTCCTAATCCAACTCCCACTACCACTTACCATATTGCATCTCTCTCTCTCTCTCTCTCTCTCTCTCTCTCTCTCTCTCCCTGGCCACCTTATACCCCCCTTGTATCTAACATCCCTAAACCCCTACCCATCCCCCCACCCCAATATCTATCTCTTTCTCTACCCAGACTCACCTCATTCCTCCACCACAATCTAGTTCTCTTTATCTCCCCCAACTCCCTCCTCCCCCCTATGCTTAATCACCCACACCCTCCCCGCTATTAGGATTATATAATCCTCCCTTGTCCATATATAGTCTATTGGATCATATTTCCTAACTTAGGAATCATTTGTTAGAGTTTGGTGCCACCATAATATTTGTTCCATTGGTGCTGCCAGTGTGCAATTTGGTGCCATCGGTGCCAATCCCTACACTTTAGGAGCCACTTTTAGTTCCACCATCATCCTCTATCATTTGGTTGTAGTTGGTAGGTAGTTATGCTAATTTAAGATCCAGTTACATTCAGTTAGATGTCCATCAGTTCAGTTAGCGCTAGTCTTGCATGGCTGCGTGGGAGTAGGCACCATTTCTCACCTACATTAGACGAAATTTCAATTTAAAATGGGCCTTCCAAAAATAATACAAATTCCATGTCAACATGTATTAGACAATATAAATGCTTTAAAATTCAAAAAGGGAGCACCTCTTAAACAAATTTTTAATATAAACTTGGGGATAGGTATCATAAAAAAAAACTACTTTTTTTGTTCGTATTTTTGACATATCTCCTTGTGTTTTTACTCAAATTTCGATCGGGAGAGCTTGTTGCATGTAGAATTAAATTAAGCATCCAACGAGTACCCACTCAGAATATTTTTTATGGGCCCCGATACCCCAAAAACAAGAAATACATAAAAAAAAAGTGATGATGATGTCATCATCACATTTTTTTCAGGTATTTCTTGTTTTTGGGGTATCAGGGCCCATCAAAAGTATTCTAAGTGGGTACTTGTTGGATGTGTAATTTGATTCCACATCCAACGAGATCTCTCGATCGAAATTTGAGTAAAACCACATGGAGATATGTCAAAAATACGAAGAAAAAAAGTAGTTTTTTCTTTTCTTCCTCCAAAATTAATAAATATTATTTTATTATTTTAACTATTATTTTATTAATTTTTCTTAGGAGGGCCATTTTGAGTTGAAATTTCCTCTAATTCCTCATCAGTTTAACTAGTTTAACTTATTGATAGACTGAATTAGACATGTGGAATTAGACTAGTGAGCTCTGATAGTGATTTAGACACTTCTAGTTAGCCAGTCAGTCAAGATTGAGTTGATAGATTCGAATATTATCCATGTGATTTGAACTCTCCTTTATGTAACATTGTTGTATACTATTGGAATTAATGAAGATTAATGTTGTAATTTACTGATCATTTCTTATCAGTTTTATCACAAAATTGTTTTGTTCAGTGTACAATGTTCTTCCTATTCCACTGCAAAATTATACCTTTCAATTGCACTCATTGCAGTATATCAGTGGTTCAATAATTTAAATATGGTATCAGAGCCTTGTTTAGGCTAGCAGCAAGTCTATCTGATATCCATTGGGCACCAGAATCAGTTGGGTTTCCACATAAATCCTGCAATTTGTGCCTCACTAAATCTGGATTCGTCCATAGAAATCTATGCAGGTTTTACGGACCTTGAGGAAGTGTATATGTCGAGATGGAAGGATTGAAACTGACATGATTATGAATTGTTTTTTGTTTTTGCAGTGTTACTTGTAGGTACCTACGTAGCTTTTTGAGAAATTGATTGTTCAATAGGAATATTGATGGATTCCTCCGCTCTTGTACCCTGGATATTTACACCCTTCAACTATGTTGATTGGAGCCAATATATGCAGGTCTCATTGTGTAAGCACGACATGTTTAGGATGAAAATGGGAAGAGAGACAAAGCCCCATCACACTACTAAGAAAAATAAGTTCTTGAATCGGTTGGATGAAGCCTTTGGATTCGTACGCACTCACATATCCCGAGATATTCTCTTTCACCTTGAGGGATTGAAGACTCCGAACGAAGATTGGGAAAATATTGAAATCTTGTTTGGAAAACAAGATGAGCTTTGAGGGAACATATTGGAGAATGATCTCATTGCATTGCACCCCAGCAGTTTCAAAACTATCCAACATTTTTTGACAAAATTCATGTCACTAGCACTACAATGTAAACAATGCGGAATAGAGAGGAAATATGAGAAATGGGTCTTATCAGTACTAAGCAAGCTTGGATTAGAGTACTCTTTCTATGTATCTACCTTCCATTCTGGAAGATATTCCATCCCCAATTGGAATATTCCTTATCTATATGGGTTTGTTGAGTCCTTCATACAGGAGTAGGACAAGTTGTTTCAAATGGGAGTGCTTCAAACTTCCAAGAATCAAGCTCTCTTGATGTCAGACTCAACCAATGCACAAGCCAGAGGGAAGCACAAGGGGAAGAATCCCAAAGACACTGATTCAAAGACAAAAGAGAATCATATATACTCCATTGGAGTGTCGGATTCCAGAAAATAGAATACTAAGTGTCCATATTGTATGAGGGGATTTCATCCAGAAAGCCAGTGCATGAAGAAGACCCTCGACCAGTTGAAAAAAATCCTTGAACAGAAAAATATTTCCATTCCACAAGGTGTAGAGATGTTTGATGCTTGAGAGAAGAATGAATAATTTGAGAGGTTCCATGCCTTGAAGGAATGCCTCACTCCATCGAAGGCTTACTTGATAGATTTTGGAGCATCCAACCACATGGTTTCCTCCAGGGAATCCTTCACCATTCTCACTCTATCAAGACGACCTAGCAGTCATATGGGAGATGAATTATAAATCTAGTTGTTGGGAGAGGTTCTATTAAAATACATCATAATGATTTCAATAATTTACTCTATGTGACCTCTCCTGCAGCAAAGCAAGTTGTTCAATATGAAGAAGAAGCAGAATCTTCAACACCGTCAATTTGAATTGAAGAAAGTCTCCTTGGAGCGACTCCTTCTCCTGCTACTCCAGAAGTTAATGAGATATATAATATCTCATCATCTCATATATATGATTTATAATAATACATTCGAATATCGGTTATTGAAGAAAATCTTTCCTTCCATTATATGCAAACATTCTCCAGTGATTCTTTTATTTTAAATTATGTGCAAAGTTTACCAGTAATTGTTTCAGAAAATGAAGAGGAACTTTATTTCTCTATATCTAATGTTGATGTTGATGTGAAGAAAATAAATTATTTGGATGGTTAGGAATAAATATCATATTTATGAGTGATACATTCACTCTCTTTTATCTAGAGCTTCCAACAAATTCGTACATGATTGCATGCACCAATACCCAGAATTTTGTTGAAGGAGGAAACTGTGCATCCACCATTTTGGTGGGGCACTTGGAAAATTTGTTCCATACTATTGGATCTGATATTAACTTATTTGCATCTGATGTGACCTTATTTTGTTAGAGTTTTAATTTTCACGAGCCTCCAGTCATGCTTGTATCCGTTCTCAACAATTTTGGTATGAAAAATCAAGTACCGCAAGTCTCTTTCAAAATTGTTGTTGGGGATTTGATGTTAGTTTTCTCTCTTGAGTTTGATGATATTATATTTTGTGTATCATTGGTTACTTTTGAAGCTATATCATATTATGGAGCCAAATCATTCTCTCTCCATCGTCCCAGGGATTCTCTACCTTTCTATTTGATCACATGCTCATCTCCTCACAAAACTAGTAAAGATGGAGACATCCTGCATTCGCCTGGACACTTGCTCCTATTACTTGGAGCTGAATTTACCTCACATGGTTTGATGTTCAAGGCTACAATATATCATTTTATTTTGTTTTCCTCACATGTTTCGAATTCTCAAGTACTTTTTCTCTCTCCTCAGTTGATCTTAGTTGATCTCAATTGCTCTACATGGGTCCAGTTTTTATCTTGCAACTGTCTATGTTCCTAATTCAGTTCAACATTTTCTTCTTCTTCCAAAGAGGAAAGTTTCTACAGACATACTCATTTAGTTTGGAGAGTTTCACATTCACATCTTCAAGATGATGTTGCACAAAAGAACCATGTTGCTGCAAATTTCAGCAGAGTTTTTGCAAGTTATCTCCCGAAGAGGAAGCTTTTTCTCCTAACAATAGCTTGTATTTCTTGTTCCTTGTTATTTTGAGGGGGGGGGGGTTCCCATGAGGTTTTCCCCTATTTCTTTGATTTATTAAGGAGATTTTAATTCTTTTATATTGTAATGGGTGACTTTTGGCCTAGTTTCCAGAGCCCAAAGTTGTACAAGTTAGGATTAAGGGGGTGCGGGGGGTGTTATGATTATATAATCCTCCCTTGTCCATATATAGTCTCTTAGATCATCTTTCCTAACTTAGGAGTCATTTTTTAGAGTTTGGTTCCACCGTGATATTGGTACCACTAGTGCCACTACTGTGTCATTTGGTGCCACCGATGCCAATCCACACTTTAGGTGCCACTTTGAGTGCAACCATAAGCCTCCATTAGTTGGTTGTACTTGGTAGGTAGTTATGTTAATTTAAGCTCCAGTTACATTCAGTTAGATGTCCTTCAGTTCAGTTAGGGACATTCTTGCATGGCTGCATGGGAGTAGGTACCATTTCTCACTTACCTCATCATTTTAACTAGTTTAACTGATTGATAAACTAAATTAGACATGTGGAATTAGACTAGTGAGATCCGATGTGATTTAGACACTTCTAGTTATCCAGTCAGTTGGGATTGAGTTGGTATATTCGAATATTGTCTACATTATTTAAATTCTCCTGTATGTAACACTATCGTATACTATTGGAATTAATGAAGATTAATGTTGTAATTTATTGATCATTTCTTATCAGTTTTATCTTAAAATTGTCTTGTTCAGTTTATATTGTTCTTACTATTCAACTACAAGATTATACCTTTCAATTGCACTCATTTCTTGTATATCAATGGTTCAATAATTCAAACACCCCCACCCATGGGCTCTCTCTCTTAATTCTCGCTCACTCACTCACCCCTCTACTCCACCTACCCCTATCCCCCACCTCTCTGCCTCTCTCTCTCTCCCAACCCCCTAATTACCCCCCCCCACTCTCTCTCTCTCACACACACACACACATCTCCTTAACCCTTACTAACCCCTTCTCTCACTCTCTCACCCCTTACTCACCCTCCTCGTCTCTGTCTCTCTCCCCTCTCCACCCCTAACCCTTGATAACCCATTCTTTCACTCTTACTCTCCCATACTACTCCACTAAAACCTTACCCACACCCCTCTCTCTCTCCATGATCCCCTAACACCCACACCTCTCTCACACACACATTCTCACTACCCGTAATCCCTACATTATATCCCCCTAATTCCCCTCCTACTCTCCCTACACATAACCACACCCTCCATCTCTCTCTCTCTCTCTCTCTCTCTCTCTCTCTCTCTCTCTACTTATTACCACCCTCCCCCATTTTTTCCTCTCTACCCCCACCATTTACCCCATCTTCCCTCTAACTACCCTAATCCTCCCTAAACCCCTACCCCCAACCCTAATCTCTATCTCTTTCTCTCCCCAAAGTCTCCTCCTCCCCCCTAGTAGGATATCCCTTCCACCTCATCCACCATTTTCTCAACCATTCCTATCCTCCCAAGAGCTATAAGTAGTGGCTCATCCACCATGGGTAAGAGGAGGAAAGTTATGCTACATCACCAAATTTATGGCAAAATCCAGGGTGAGCATAAGGAAGAAAAGTTGAAGATTTGGAGACAAGACTTTTCATGAGAGGAGACATCTCAACACTAAGGCATATCAGTTGTAATCTCTCTCTTTATTTGATTATGCAATAAAAGTTGCTTTTCCATAATTCTTATTGTGTTTTAATCACTGGTTTTATTATCAAACTATTTAGTCTTTGATATAAGATAGTAGATTTCATTTAATACTTTTGATCTTGTGTGCTTTGTGATGTGTTTTTGCAGGTAAACTATGGAGATCTAGTACTCTTGAAGGTTGGAGCATTACACTATGTATCAAGTGAAAGTTTTATTCCAAATATCTACTTATATTAGGGAAAGTATCATTTATTGTTGTTACTCATTTGTACTAGTTGTGAAGGATTTCAAGCTAGGGAAACATCTTCGATCCGCAAGAGGTGAGTATTTCCAGCAACAAATTTGGCAACCATACTGGGTGATATAATTCAGAACTTCTGATCTTTCTTGGTTTTCAGTTATTTCCTTTATTGCAAACTTAATCTTTTTTAGTGATCAGATCTACTAGTTTTGTAGTGAGATTTGGTTTCATTTTGACCAGATCTGCTTAGATCTGAACATATATGCTTCATTTTACTATATTTTGTTTGTGATTTGATTCCAGTAGTCTAATACCTAACTTTCTCTTTTTAGATTGTTTTTTGTTTTGAAACCTATAGGAGACACCACGCTTTTAGTGAGGATAAGAAGCAGTGCCACCGCATATACCTAGTGAACAACAAGCAATGCCACCACTCTGTTTCAATGGGCAAGAAGTGGTGCCCAGGTGGTAATGCTCTGTTCATAACCTCTGAGAAGCAGTGTCAGGCAGGGTTTTATACCTATGTAGTTTAAAAACTTAATATGAGTTTTTTCCTTTTCTGAGTTTTTTTATGGCTTCATCATTCATAATTGACTGTTAATTCAAAATATGGAAAGTGTTAAGGACTTATTTCTTTTTTTTTTTTTAAGAGTTAGGTTTTTTTGATTTGTTCCATTGCTTGGTATGCTTGGGTTTGTTCTTTGAAAGAGTGCTTGGAAGTTATATATTCAGATCTCTAATTGTTGTTAGATCAGCTGAAAAGAAAGTATTTTTCTTTTGGTTTCTTTAGTTTTGTTCTTCATAGATTAATAGAAGATTTGTTTTTCTTTTGATTAAGAAGAAAAATTTGAGATTAATCATATATTTGTGTCAAGGATGAACCATTGGGTACTTGATTAGTTGCATAAACTTTAAGGAATTCATGTTTTTGCTTTCTTTACATACTCTTTTCTCAAGAAAAATATCATAGTTTGAGTTAGGTCTTTTTGCATTTGAAGAATTAAAAAGAGTTTAGTGTGCCAAGTAGTTACAACATCTTTATTTTTGAAAAAAGAGATCTTATTCCATTTACTTTCAATATTGCTCATTGAACTCTTTTGCTTGCTTGCAATTTGGAAAATAGTTCAGTGTGATTGTTTGGGATTTCTTGTTTGGAAACAAAAATTGAATCACTATCTCTCCTATAAGTAGGGAATACCCTGAAAGATAAAGTGAAAATTTGCATGATCATGCTGCATGGTTTTACTTTTCCTGTATACACCTCATGCATTCACTTAATCATATAAGGTAAAATTAACGCTATTTTTAGGTTAAATTTTTTAGTAGCATGAGTGATAGAATAAAGACGTGTTCTGGCATCTTAAAACCTAGGAGTTGTTGTTATTTTCCTACACTGCATCTCAAGGATTGTTTGGTTATTCCACATACCGCTGGTATATCGAACAACCTTTCATGTACCCTTGAGGTATATAGAAAGGTACTTCACGTACTCAATTGTGTATCGTAAGGCCCCTTTCAGACAATTGTTCATTAAAAAGCACTAATACGGATTTGAGCTCCCACATACCTTGCGTATATCGAGAGACCCCTCTAGGATACCCTAACCAACTAATAAATTCATTTTGGCCTTCTTGTTTGACCAATACACCGAGAACAACACTTGGGGAGCCACTACACACGTGTCATATAGGTAGTAGGGTATTCAGGAAAGGGTATTGTTGGACCCTGCAGTATATCATGAGTTGCGAAGAGTTGACAATCCTAATGAGGAAATGTCTTTTATCAATCCCTCTTATCATCTAAGTTTGCTTGTGACCTTAGCTTGCATAGGAGTGATTTTGTGTGTGATTCTCATTTCAAACCCTAGTTTAGGTTTTTTGTGACCGAAATTCTATTTGAGTTACCTTTGAGACAATCTCAAAGAGTCCAAGGCTTACCACCTTACGTTCCTCCTATCGTGGAAGACAACACCATGAAATCCATATACCAAGGTGTCATGGTAGATTCCCATGTGGAAGGGAATCCAGTTGTGGAAGGTGGGGAATAATTCTCTTCTTATGTTAATCCCTTGGTGGTCCAACAACCTCCTACGACTGATACTACCTTTCATTTTCCGAAGAAAGGTCAACTTTGTTCATCAGATTGCATATTCAATCACCCATTCCATGATACAGTAGGAAAATAGTTTGGTCCAAATGTTCCTTTTTGGAGAAATGCCCTAGGGTAAGCCATTTCTGAATATGGGACTACTAGACACTCCTATGTTACTCCCATTCGAGAGGCCCCAAGAAATCAACAATTCTTTGGGCCCCTCCATCAATCCATTGAACATTTTCATAACCTATGACAGAGTATAAAAAGGAGAAGTATTTCTCCTCTTCCCCATCATTCATAAATGACCCCCCAAGGATACCATATCGAGGTTCATTAGCTTCTGATCCAGAAGAACCCTCCATTCCTACTACTTCAATTCCAAACCCTGGCTCTGCCTCTGGTTCTCCCATATATTCTACCACTAGGGGGGAACCCCCATCCCAAGTTGTTTCGTTTATTAGTGGAGTTACTTCCAGTATGAGGTAATACCTTGTTGTATGACAACCAACAGTCATTTTTCCATCCACAAACACCAATTTGGTTATTCCTCCTTCTAGTACAAGACAACCCTCAAAGATACAACCTGTAGTTAATCAACCTTCTTGGGGTTATACTTACCCAGGAAACCAACCACCTGTAAGCAATGTGAATTATCAAGCTACGTCTTGAAGGGCTGTTTATCCTAGGATTCCTTAACCAAAAAGTATTTTTACACCATATGGGAAACCTAATTGGTCATATATTCCTATTCCTAGAGGAACGCCTATCATATATTGTTGGAGGTTATGGGGGGGTACCTTTTGGTGGCCCACCTTTTGGTGGCCCACCTTTTGGAGGGCCACCTGATCGAGGTCCACCTTTTTTAGTCCCACCTAGTGGAGGTACACCTTCTAGAGGACCACATTCCAAAGGACCACCACCTGAAGGACCACCTTCTAGAGGACCACCACCTGAAGGATCACCTTCTATAGGACCACCACCCAGAGGACCACCATCTGGAGGTCCACCTTCTATAGGAGCCCCTCCACCCGGAGGACCACCACCTGGAGGACCCCCTCCACCTAGAGGCCAACCACCTAGAGGACCCCCTCCACCTGGAGGCCCTCCTCTTAGAGGCCCACCCCTTTCAAGAGGATTCTCAAGAGGATCATTTGCAAATTCATTGCCCCAACAACCGATATATCAATAGACTTATGGTCCTACTGGTATACAAATTCCATATCAATATTACTAGTATGTACAACCTAATCGACAACTTCCATCTTTGGAAACTTTGGGATTTCCTAACTTGTCCAAGTTGATCAATGATCCCATCCAACATAACCCTTTGTGGCCTACAATCCTGGTCAAGTTATCATCAGACATCCCTATGTTTGATGGGAAGCAGGGAGAAGATCCAAAAAATCACATTATGACATTCCATCTATGGTGTTCTTCTAACTCCTTGATGGATGATTCAATCTGTTTGAGGCTCTTCCAGCGAACTTTAACCAGCATGGCTTCCAAGTGGTACATTGAGCTTCCACAACATTCATTTGTGAATTTCAACTCGTTGGAAACAATTTTGATTACCCATTTCTAGCTTTCTATTCATTACAAAATGGGTACATATCTTTTAACATCCCTTCGTCAAAATAATTCCACCCATATATTAGATCATATTCATGAGTGGAGGAGGCGGCGGAGACTCGTTAAAGCTTCTATCCCAGACCAATTGTTGGTTGTTTGGTTTATGAAATCCTTGTTGCCTCCCATTTCCTGTGATATGGATATGGGTGGTGTTGTCACTGAAGAGCAGGATATCAGTCGGGCTTAGTATCTGGACTTAGTTTATTCTCAGTCCAGAACTTTGTATGATCTGATCCCTTGGGCTCCCCACCTCAGCACAGACCCTGCCAATCCACCTACAGAGACTCTTGTTGATGGTGTTGTAGGTTCAATCCAACTCCTATTCGCAGCAAAACATGCTAAGAAACAAAGTACTTCTACAAATAATCCTTCTACTCCTACGATTTTTGCCAAGGTTAATTCTATTCAAACTACGCGAACACCTGATAATAAAAAGAAAGGAAAATGAAAAGGTAAAAATTTAGGAAACCAAGAGGAAAACGCCAAGACCATGACCTCAGAGAATGAAAATAAAGGTAAGAGGAAGGTTAAGTATCCTTTCCTATTCTGTGGAGGTGACCACTTCATGAAGGAATAACCTCATCGTAAATATATTAATAAGTTTTTGAAAATTAACCCTACACTGGCAATACTTACTTATCCTTTTCCATCTCAATGACAGTTAATTGACCACATGTCTTCACAAGGAACTTCTAACCCTACTGAAGAGATCTGAATGATGTCCACTGAAACTGTTAAACTAACCACACATAGTCAAACATATTATAAACCAGTAGAGAAGAAGGATGAAGGTACTTCTTCCAAGAAAGTTCCTTCTACGAATTATTCTCCTCCACCTCTGTCCAATGACCCTCTTTTGATTGAGAAACCCAAGATCGACTTGATTTTGCACCCACCTAAGAGTATTATCTGGAAATTTGTATTTAATCCAATTGCTTGAGACACTCAATTCTACAACGTTATTGAATATTGTCTCAAGCACCTTCTGCTATGTCTACACTGGAGGTACTCCAAAGTTTCCCTACGTAGTGTAAAAATATGTTGACGACTTTAGGGGCTTTAAATATGGATAATACTACTACTATTCATTTTAATGTGGGGAATTATAATTCAAGGTTATACCACCAGATCACGTTCCAAATCATGACCAAGGTAGTTGGGAGGAAGGTCCATCGTACTATTTTAGATGAAGGAGCTTCCACTTCAGTTTTTTCTTTGTCTTGCTGGAGAGCCATAGGTTCTCTTGAACTTACTAATTCACCTACATCTTTGAAATATTTCAACAAACGGGGCTACCAACCTCATGGTTTCTTACCGGCACTATCGATTGAGCTTGGGGGTAAGACTATTTCCATTCAAGTGGAAGTGGTTGACACTCCATTAGATTACAATCTGCTATTGGGGATAAACTCATTTTATGCTATGATAATGGTTTCTTCGATGGTTTTTTGTACTCTCCAATTCCCTGACTTAGGGAAAATTGTGACCATAGATCAACTTGATTTTTGTTCACCTGATGTTACTGCCGCTACCACAAACAATATTCCTATGCTAGGGAAATCCCATCTGCCTTATCAATTGATCAGGGTCAGGATGGTGAAGGATTCGTCTCTTATGGGTGTGTTTCCCTTTACTCCTCCTAGTACAGAATTAGCAATGGTGAATATGATATCTACGTCCAACCACATTCCTAAAGGTAAAGAAGCTACTAAGACGCCTTCTCTAGGTCCTTTTGAAGTATTCTATGATTCCATACAATTTACTTCTGATGTATATTATGATGATGATCATATAGTGGCATCAAATCCTTACCATCTACGCTATTAGCTATATTCCCCTCTCCCCTCTCTAGATTATCTCTCACATACTTTTCCATCATATGAGTCTATTATTGAGGTCATGAGTATGGATGAACCTATATGGAAAGACCATCACCATAGATCCTCTTTCCTTCACAATGCCAATTCAGTAGACTCTGATTTTGTTTATCTCGTTAGCTCTAATATTGTCAAAAATACTCAAAAGCTTATGTTGTTACAAGACATTGGTTCTAAAGGAAACTTGTGTAATATCACTCAGACGACTCCCATTGACATATTAGTGAAGCCTGGAATTGTTGAACAAGTTCATGTAGGCCTGAATTATTCAACTAAAGAAATAGAAAAGTATAGATCTTTGTTCAAATAAATCTGAGATGTTTTTTCTTGGATGTATAAGGAAATGACCAGGATTGATCTGTCTATCATTGTAGATGAGATCAATACTTGCCCCACGGTGAGACCAGTTCGGAAAAAAAAATCATCAAGTCCATCCAAGGAAAGTTGTGGCAATAAAAGCTGAGGTAGAAAAACTTTTGAAATATGGTTTTATTTATCCTGTACCGATGACTGAGTGGGTATCTAATATTGTTCCTGTAGCTAAGAAGCAGGCCGCTATTAGGGTTTGTATCAATTTTCAAGATTTGAATAAGGCTTATCGTAAGGACAACTTTCCCACTCTGCATATCGATCAAATCATTGATAATTGTGCTGGGAGTGTCATGTTCTCATTCATGGATGGATTTTCTAGCTATAATCAAATAGAAATCTTACCCACCGACCAACATAAAATGACATTAATTTGTACATGGGGAACCTTTTCCTATCAGAAGTTACCCTTTGGTTTGAAAAACGTCAGAGCTACATTTCAACAATCCATGTCCTATGATTTTCACGATATTAAACACATTATGGAACCATATTTGGGAAACCTCCCTGCTCATTTATACCAGCATGAGGATCATCCAAGGAACCTTAGCAACATTTTCCTTCGATGCCATCATTATCGCTTCTGGCTTAATCCACAATAGTGTGTTTTCTATGTTGAGAGGAGACGTCTTATTGGATTCGTGGTTTCCAAAGATGGTATCTGGATTGATCCTTTGAAGATCATTTCTATATTGGCCTTACCTACCCTAACCAACATTACTAAACTCCAAATTTTTCATGGGAAGGAAAAATTTATTCATCATTTTGTGTGCAACTTTGTAGAAAAAACGCATGGCTATATGCGTCTCCTGAAAAAGAACACTCTGTTTCTTTGGCATGACCAAGCCCAATGAGCTTTTGATAGTTTGAAACATGCTATGACACATTCATCGGTGTTACACCCCCTAAATTATTCAAAAGACTTTATGCTTTATGTTGTCACCTCCACCACTACCATCGGTATGGTTCTAGTGCAGGAAGATCTAAATGGCCAGGAACATGTTATTTATTATTTAAGTAAGATTCTTCTTGACTCTGAGACTTGCTATTCACATGTGGAGAACATAGCTTTGGCTAAAGTCATTGATCTGCAATGATTTCATCATTACATTTTACTACGCACTACAACTGTCCTCGTTGATCAAAACCCTATGTATTACACTTTGACTCATCAAGTGCTAGGGGGAAAGTATTCTCATTATATAGTTACCCTACAGTAATTCGATCTCAATTTTGCTAAGGCTAATTCCAAGAAGTCCTTAGTCTTTGCATAGTTAATGTGTGACATATCTTGTGATCTCATGGAAGTTGATCCCAATGATTCATTTTCAGATGATTTTTTTTCCTGATTAGCACAAGCGACCCGTGGTATGGAGATTTGATTATTTATCTCCAAACTAAAATATTTCATTCTGATATTTCCTGTGACGATCGTCGTCGCATCCATCACCACACTAAATATTACCTCATTCTAAATGACACATTATATCGGTGTGGTATAGAGTCTATAATAGAGACTCTATTCCCTGATGATGTCCTACTCATGACAAGGATGAACAAGTCATGAATGACTGCTACTCTAGAGCATGTGGCAGTCATCTTTCTGGGATGGCTACAACTCATAAAATCCTTCACGTTGGGTATTTGTGGCCCTCAATATTAAAATATTTTCATGAGGTGGTTAAAAAGTGCCCACCCTGCAAATTTTTTATCCAAAAAAGCGCACCCACCCTACTCTGTTACACCCCGTCATTAATGTTGGACCTTTTTCCAAATAGGGGGTAGATTTCATGCATTATAAGACTACCTTAGCCGGGGGGGCATGGTTACGTCATCGTAGACATATATTATTTCACAAAATGGGATGAGGTAATGCCTACATATGCAGAAGATGGTAATACTGCCACCCTCTTCCTTTTCAATATCATAATAGATAGGTTTGGAGTTCCACAAGACATAGTCACTGATCATGGATCCCATTTCCGTAATCAAATGATGGATGAGTTGAGTACTAAGCTAGGTTTTCATCATGAGAACTCAACCCCTTATTACCCATAGGCTAATGGCCAAGTTGAATCCATTAACAAATTCTTGAAGACTATGCTGCGTAGAATGGTTGGAGATCAAAAATCCAACTGGAACTTGAATCTATTTTCTGCACTATGGGATTATAGAACTTCGGTTAAAACAAAAATTGGTTTTATGTTGTTTCAGTTGGTATATGGACTGGAAGCTATCCTACCTATTGAATGTGAGATGTAGTCACTCAAGCATGCATTTGAGCTTCTCCTGAACACTTCTATCTTAACAAGATCATTTTTTGTATTTGACAAACCTTGTTGAGAATCGAAGAGATGTCGTCTTGGCTAATGAGGTGCATAAAAAATTCATTAAGGCTCAATACAATAAATCTATTCAACCTCATGTATTTAATGAACCAGACATGGTCCTAACCTATGATCAGAAACATGACAAACTTGGAAAAGGGAAGTTGGAATCCATGTGGTATGGTCTCTACATCGTGAGTAAAGTCTTAGAGAAAGGGACATGTGGGCTTGTATATTATGATGGGATACCTTTCAAGAAACCTCGCAATGGTTTGTACCTAAAAAGGTACTATGCTTGAAGACATTTATGTTATATTACCTTGTGTATATGTACATTGATTGACTTTTGGTGTGGTTTCTTATTTTCAATATAGTTTTGAGTTTTTTTCAGTATTGTTTATACCATGTTTTGATTATGCAGATCAAATGGATTTTTATGGTTTTGCTGATGTTGCTTTCCATCATACCATGAACCTTGCTTCAAGTGCCTGGGTTTTATATTCCCATCTCATGACCTAGTCAGTTTAGGGGTTGTTTTCATAGGTCCGGCCACCAATAATATCGTCGAGTATCATGTGGTAATAGGTTTGTTAACCGAGGTTGCATCTCGGGACATTGATCACTTGGTAGTCTTCATGGACTCTAAACTAGTGGTTTTTCACTTTAATCACATATATGTCATCCGAAAACCTACACTTCTTCATTTTTTTTGAAGAGTGTGTTTATTAGAAAGATCATTTGAAACTATCACTTATCGGCATATTCCTAGGTCTTGTAACACAGTTGCAGACTCATTAGCCAATTACATATTGACTAGTACATTGCTCACCCATAACATTTGATAAGTGAAACATGGTTCATTGTAAATAAACATAAACAGTAAAAAAGACATGAAACTCATATATAAATATCATTCCACATTTGAACACAGATAAGCTTCCATAGATAAGTCTCTCTCTCTCTATATATATAAGAGTGTTTTACAAAAAATATGGTCTCGAGACCCCGACTAAAGCACGCTAGCTTTCAAATATAAAAAATGAAAAAAATACTAAATCTAGATGACTTTCAATGTCTACAACATATGGGATAGCTAATGATGCACCTGGTAACACATAATAGCTCTTGCTACCCTCTGTAGCAAGCACCCAAAGCGACTCGATACTCTAGCAGTGTGCCTATGGTACCTCCTAGGGAGGCCATCTACAGAAACGTCTGCAATATCTAGAGTTAATCAGTTGAGGTTCTCCTCCAACTCAGTCAACTCATCATTTCCTCTATGGACGAAGTAGGCCCCCTCTCTCCTGTCAATTAGGGAGGAACCCCCAGTTCGTGCATCTCCCACATCTACTTGAAAAGTAGGTCTAGTTAACATCCATAAAAATTATAAAACATAAAATACAAAAATAATCAATGTCTTAGTATTCTACTTACCAATGTCTCCCCATTGGGCACCTGCTAGTAGGGCTAGGTCTGGATCTCCTCTGAAGTCAGTCCCAGCATATGCATAGTCCTCTATAATAAGTAGTTGTTCATCCAACCAATGAAATAAAGCGCTCCCATACTTGACTTAGACCCATCACCACCATGGTGGGCCATCAGCTCTACCCAACGCAGCATGAGAGGGTCTCGTGCTCTCAGCTCATTGAAATGTACCTACAGCCTCAGATGAGGTACCCTCTCAAAGAAGAAGGATTCCAAGATAGTACCATAGCCAAATTTCTTCAACTCTCCCTGTCGACAATTAGTCAATTGCTCTTTGAAAGTGCTCGATAAATCCTAATCCCAGTTGAAAACTGTGGGTGCCATAACCTCCAAAGCATAGAGCAGATGTGCTCGAGAATCTTGATGAGCCCCTCAGCTCCCTAAAACTCGTTGCATAGTAAAAATGACTTTGCAAAGAGGAAAATCCATTACCTCTTTGATTGGTGTTTTCTTCCCATACATATGAGTACCTAGAAAGCAGTGACGGTCTATGAGCTCCTATGTGGTGACATCTCCTCCCTGAGGACCTGCCAGTGAGATAGGTGCCCCACACCTAGACAACCTTATAAGGAAGTAGATTTCTTCTACTTCCACAGTAAGAATGTGATCCCCACCTCAAAATATTGTTGCTTCAGGTTCCACATTCTCAGTATATACTCCACTAGTCTCACATGAGATATCATGCTTAGAACATTGAAAACTTTCAGGAGGCCACAACTCTGTAAAGAGGCCATGAATCCAGCATCTTCCCTAGCCCTAACATCATCAATTTCATGTTTCATTTCTTTCCATACAACCATATTCATCAAAGTAACCTGCCAAAAATTCAATTTGAGGTACTAGAACATCATTCCAATCCTTAAAAATACTAAAACATATTTCTTTTAGCAAAGGTCTTACGCATTTTAGGGAATCTTGTGGCACCACTCATGTCCATTTAATACATAGTAGTGGCACCACTAATTCTGTCATGAAAACCGTGGTGTTTCCAGGGCACCTCCTTTTCCGAAAGGAGAAAGCACATTACGTCCCTGCAATCATTTTTTACCCTTGGGTAAAACTCCCAAAACCCTAAAAAAATTGCATGGAATGGAAAAATACAACCATAGAAATTTTAGGAATAATTTTATCTCTTACTTGGAGCCAACGTATCGAAAAATGGTTAGTTGATGAATCTGGAATCCTCACCTAAAGATTGCACACAATTGGCTCCAAATGGCTCTCCAAATTGGTAAATAGTTAAATGGTAAGTTTTTTCATTATTCATTGATTTTTATATGAAATATTTTGGAGTTTATAATAATTTTATTAATAATTACCCTTTAAATAGTCATTAAAAGATTGTTTTTTAAATCTTTTGGAGGTCTAATAGTCGTTTCAAAGTTTTTGCAGGGACGAGAATTAAAAGATTTTGGTTAAGAGTTTCTTTTTGACTTTTTCGTACTTTCATGAAATGGAAAAATTCCTTAAGCGCTAATTTTGAAACCTTGTCCGTGCTCTTTAAACCTAGTACCAAATCTATGATTCAACTTTTTCTTCTTTTTAGACTCGTTAAACTCCTTTTTTCGTGAAAAGAAACCCTAATGGAGTCTTTTTTAATCTCTTTCTGGACTCCTTAAACATGAAAATATAATTGAGCAAACTTGTCTTCTTCACACTCATAAAAGTACTTAAAGAATCGTCTTTTTGACGATATTTTACCCCTTTTTTGGTTCAGATTGACTAGTTTACCAAAAATTAATACTCTAGTTGATCTCAGCTAGAAGAGTTCTCTTCAGAATTATTTTAAACTTTTTTGGGCCCTAGGGACTAAATCATACAGAAAATGAACTTTTGGAGTCTTCTTCTGTTTTCATTCAGACTCTCTAAAAAAAACGATACCGAGTTAACATTCAATGGACTCATTAAATCAAACACTGAGAGACCCTCTTTTTTAGAATGAACCCCTCCTTTCTCAGGTTCATAAAACTAATGAGAATGGACTTATCTTATGATAAGTTGCAACGAGTGTTTGTTACCCTCTTTGAACTCGTAAAAATGAAAAGAGGCTCTCATCAATCATGATGGGGAAATTAAGGGAAGGGAACTATATTTCATTTCTAATAATGGAAGTTGTTAGTCACCTTTGAACATGGCACTTGTATGCATCTCATTCAGTCAATTGGGTATTCAAATTTCTTCCAATTTGATCCACTTTCATGATTCATGTCACTCCTTTGAGTCTTTCAAATAATGCATCGTCTATCGTCACATTATGTCTTGGTATTTGCCTCATCGAGTCAATGCTGCCAAGTCTTCAGTTGTGCCGCCCAATGTTCAAAGGGAAGTCATGTTTAGATTTTGCATCTACAGTCAAACTTTTGTGTCAGTTACTATTGATTCAGTCATATGGTTACATCATACTCAAATTCCAAAAATTTGTTCTAAGTTTTGTGTCATTGATGTGGGATTCATCATGGCTCTCCTTTGATGAGGCTATTTCTGTTGACTTCATCTCATCATCCAGGAATTAATCTTAGAAACAAAAAACAAGTACCGTGATATATGTATGCATCAATGACATATCCTCTTTTGTTATAAAATAGGTTCACATAATTGACCTTTGATCGAAAGATTCAATTGATTTTTTGACATCATATCATCTATTCACACTAGGGATATTGTACTAGGTTACCTTAGGAATCATCGACATCAATGGTGATCTCCCTCGCACTTGTTAATGGTTCTCATCATTGACTGGTAATCAAGTGGTTTCTACCATGTTCGACATCAAGTCATTGTAATCACATGGATAGAATCATACTTTGTGGAAGACGAGACAAATACTATGGGTATCTATTAAGTGTTCATTTCTTTCCCTAGGTTGTGATGGAGTATTTGTATGAGTCCTAGCATGGACCCACATTTGTATGGTCATGGTTGTGCTCAAATTTGTGTCCATACGACATAGATCTACATTGTATGTCTGGTATCTATGTCCAAGATTGAGCCTTCTTCGCATGTATCTACACTGTATTTTAGTAGCCACGAATGCTCATCCCTCGCATGGATCTTCCTTATATTGGTCTATAGCCATGATGAGGAGTCATTTGAATATGATTCAAAGTATTGATGTATTGCAGAAAAGTCAGGTTGATGAAGATCTTCGATCAAGTGATTTCTTACCTCGAAATGATAACATGTTCTTACAAATATTTCACCTATCCTATTCCTCTAGCCTCATGCTCGGGGGGGCATTCTGTTGCACATAAATCTCTTCATAACCATGTAATGAGAACCAAGACATCAGAATTTTCCTCAATTCCTCAAAAGATGAAGTTAGATACTGGTTAGGACTCATAATTTTATACTTGTGTCCACCACTATTTTTTCCCTTTGTGCAATATGCATTACCCCTATCAGTAACGCCATTTTCCAGTTGACAATGAGTGATGCCACCACCTAATCCCTTTGAGAAATAAGTGGTGCAGCCTTGATAATGCTCTGTGTCCATGTAAAAAGAGTGATGCTTGAGTTTTAAAAGGAAAAAGAGAAGATTCATGAAGCTTCTTGAATATCATCTTCGTGGCACCCTCATCACTACTCTTTTGGACCACTTGGACTCAAGATACCCCCTAATAGTATATACCTTCCACCTCATCCACCATTTTCTCAACCATTTCTATCCTCCTAGGAGCCATAAGTAGTGGCTCACCCCTCATGGATAGAAGGAGTAAATTTATGCTACAACACCAAAATTCTGGCCAAATCTAGAGTGAGCATAAGGAAGACAAGTTGAATATTTGGGGACAAGACTTTCAATGAGAGGAGACATATCAACACTAAGGAATATCGGTTGTAATCTCTCTCTTTATTTGATTATGCAATAAATTTTCCTTTCCCATAATTCTTATTGTGTTTCAATCACTGGTTTTATTATCAAACTCCTTAGACTTTGATATAAGATAGTGGATTATATTTGGTACTTTTGATCTTGTATGCTTTGTGATGTTTTTTTTGCAGGTAAACTATGGAGATCTAGTACCTTTGAAGGCTGGAGCATCACACTGTGTATCATGTGAAAGTTTCATTCCAAACATCTATTTATCTTAGGGAAAGTATTGTTTATTGTTGTTACTCATTTGTTCTAGTTGTGTAGGATTTCAAGTTAGGGAAACAACTCCTGTCCGTAGGAGGTGAGTATTTTCAACAACAAGGTCATGCTTTCTAGGAATTTGAATGACTAATGAATTGGTTGACCTATTTGGAAGTTGTAATTGCATAAGGACCCACTTGCCTCAATAATTGTTCCATCACTAGATAAATTTTGACCTCGTATATTTGTTGGATGTTGCTAATCCTTCTTGAGTTGAACAAATAAGGGAAAAAAAATTTGCTTTTGAGTTGCTTTCATGATTTTGAGTTTCTTTCTTTCTTTTAGGCTACTTTCCTTCTTTTATATGCATTTCTTACTTTTAGTTTCTTTTCCCTAATTACTTGATGGAAACAACTCATATGGCCCTATTAATCCTCATATGCACCCTTTTGAGCCACCTAGACAATTTCCAACTCATAAATCAAATATTAAATAATTAAATATTAAAAATTAGAGACCTTGGGATTAGAAAATAATCAACCCAAATCACCACCTAGGTGAATAAACATGAACAAGTCTCGGTGACTTAGGAAATTGTTTTCCATGGCCAATTTTGGGGAGATTACATAGCCAAAACATTTGAGAACACAATTTTATGATCAAAATTCTCTTTTTTCACTTAGAAAAAATAAGTAACTTGTTATTCATAGCATGAATCAAAGTTACATGATCAAAATATCAGAATTTATCACTCTCAGTTTAGAACCCAACTGATATACAAAACCCCCAAAATGAGAGTCACAAGATACTACCCTAAAACATCCAAAGGTCATAACTATTAAATCCTTGGACATTACATATACCATATAACAAAAACATATACAACATCTTTTCCCTGTAAATATCCAAAATATAAATATAAATATTTGTACCATATAGAAAGAGTCCATAGAAAAATATCATTCTAGGATTCTCTTACAAGGAGAGATCCTAATAGAAACAACTGACACTATTGGATACTTCCCCTATCCAGCATCCTATAATCCTCATATGATTTAAAAAATAGTTGTCCTTCAATCATTCCCAGATATTTTTTGGAAAGTCTATCTTCAAAAGAATTATAATTTCTGTAGATATGGCTGAAAGATAGATGGAAGAACATGGATTTCATCTCTTCAATTCTTTGTTTCCAATGATCTAATATACTTCCTTGTAGATTTTAGTTTCCTGCATCCCATTCCAATATGATTCTAGATTCA
Organism: Pseudotsuga menziesii; assembly: GCA_001517045.1. Taxonomy (NCBI): domain Eukaryota; kingdom Viridiplantae; phylum Streptophyta; class Pinopsida; order Pinales; family Pinaceae; genus Pseudotsuga; species Pseudotsuga menziesii. Next base: position 261,918 of record LPNX011015348.1, read on the forward strand.
CCAACAACCTGCAATCAAAATATGTTTTCATTACATGTTGGTTGTGGAGCCATTGGTTGAATTATCAATGGTAATAAAAAAAGGAGAAAGGGTAGGTACACTGTAATTATGTACTGATAATATTGATTCTTCTATATTGTTAGATTTTACAAGAATGGATATATCATTGTGGAATCATATTCTTGGCCACATGAGTGAGAAGGGGATGCATATTCTCCATTCAAGAAATTTGTTTCCATATCTAAAGCAAGTTGATTTGGAATTTTCTGAGAACCGTGTTTATGGAAAATAGAAGAGAGACAGGTGTCTTAGGGTTTGGAAGAAAAAGAAGAGGGAATTGTTAGATCTTGTGCATACAGATGTATGTGTTTCCACTCAGGTAGAATATCTTGGTGGATCTAATTAATATTTTACTTTTATTGATGATGCAAATAGAAAACCTTGGGTTTATTGCATTTGATATAACTATGATGTTTTTCTACTTTTAAGAAATGGAAAGCTTTGGTTGAGAATGAGATAGGAAAAAGGTTGAAGTGTCTCAGATCATATAATGGAGGTGAATATTGCGACATGGATTTTGATAGTTATAGTTCATACCATGGGATTCATAGAGATAAGATAGTTTTGGGAATATGTTGTAAGATTCTTGGAGCGTGCAATATGTATGAAATTGCATCTAAGGTTCCCCTCATAGTTTAAGGAAGATGTTTTATATATTGATGTTTACTTAATAAATAAAGGGCCTTCAATCTCTTTCGATGGTTTCATTCCAGAGGAGGCATGGATATGTAAAAAGGTAAATTACTCATTTTTTATCACTTCTAGTTGTGAAGCATTTGGCCATATTGATAAAGAAAATATAACAAAGCTTGAGGATAAATACAAGAAATGAACTTGTATTGAATTACGGGGTTAATGATTTTTGTTTTTGTTTATGGGATTATGAAAATCACAAAATCAGTATGGGTAGAGATGTATTATTCAATGAAAAGGTAATGTATAAAGATCAATTGCAGGGAAAGAAATAAGTAAAAAACAAACAAAATATATGATGCTTGATGAAATAAAATAAAATGAAACTCCAAAAGTGCCATAAAATCAACAACAACAGCACGTACCTCAAACACCTCCAATTGTTAGAATATCTACCAGGTTAAGTAGAGCCCCTTAATGATACTCTCCTTCACTATATGAATTATTGATGATTGATTCTGGTGAGCCATAATGTTATGAAGAAGAAATGTAAGTGGAGACTAGAAATAAGTGGGAGAAAGGTGTGAATTAGGAGATGGATTCATTAGTAAGGAACTAGGCATGGGATTTGGTTTAGTTTCCTGTAGGTAAAAAATAATTATAAAATAAATGGGTTTTCATGTTGAAGAAAGAAGATGGAGGAAAGAAGTAGTACAAGGACAAACTTGTTGTAAAGGGGCTTGTACAAAATAAAGGTATATATTTTGATGAAATATTTTCTCATGTTGTTAAAATGACTTCAATTAGAACTATTTTAAGTCTAGTGACAACATAATATTTGTATCTTGAACAGTTAGATGTAAAAACAACCTTTCTTCACGGGGATTTGGAGGAAGAGATTTATATGCAGTAGCCATAGGGGTATGAGTTCAAAGGGAAGGAGAATTTAGTATGCAGGTTGAAGAAGAGCTTGTATGGCCTGAAGCAAGCTCCAAGGAAGTGGTATTAGAAATTTTACAGGCTTATGACAAAACAAGGTCTTAGTAGATGTCATTATGACCACTGTGTTTATTTCAAGAGGCTAGATAATGGAAGACATATTATTTGGCATGACTATTGCAAGGTATAACATACATGATATAAATGTGCTCAAAAGGAAATTATCTAATTCATTTGTGATGAAGGATTTGGGTGTTGCAAAGAAAATTCTTGGTATGAGAATAATAAGAGAAGAAAAATCACAAACTGACACTGTCTTGGGGTGGTACATAGAAAAGGTGTTAGAGAGGTTTAGACTGAAAGATGCAAAACCATTTAGTACACCTTTGGCCAGCCATTTAAAACTAAGTAAGGATATGTGTCCCAAGACACTTGAGTAGATAGAATACATGTCCAAGGTCCCCTATTCATCAACAGTTGGAAGCCTGATGTATGTGATGGTGTGCACAAGATAGAATATTGCACATGCAGTGGGAGTTGTGAGAAAGTATATGAACAATGCAGGTAAAGAACATTGGAAGGTATTAAAGTGGATTCTTAGGTATTTGGGCGGCACTACTACTCATATATTATGATTTGGATGTTCAAAAACTGTTCTACATGGATATTTTGATGCATACATGGTAGGTGATAACGACAGCAGGAGGAGCACAAAAATGTATGTTTTTACTGTAGGTCGAACAACAATAAGTTTGATTTCAAAATTGCAAATGATTGTTTTGGTTTTAACAATGGAAGCATAGTATGGTGTCGGTACAAAGGATCTAGTAAAGAGATGATTTGGCTACAGAGGTTCATGGAGGAATTATTTAAGAAGAAGGAGAACCACAGGTTCTACAATGAAATCCATAGTGCCATTCTCTTTCAAAGAAATCAACCTTCCATTCTAATACTAAAAATATACATCTCAAAGTACCATTTCATACAACCTATTATGAAAGATGAACTATTGATGTTGGAAAAGATACATACTAGCCAAAATTCTGCATAGATGTTGAAAAAGGGAGTAACGAGGGAGAAGTCAATTTCCTTCTCAGTTTCAATTGGCCTTCGAACATGAAAGTGAAGATGAGAAATTTTACAGGTTCAAGGTTTTGAGTATAGTCCAACATATGTAGTAGTGTTGGAGTTCTTCTGATCATTCTCTAAGTGGGATATTGTTGGTTGTGGATCATAATTATCTTCTTAATTCAAACATCTTATTATTTGTACCCCAGTTTTATATGCTTTGTATGCGGTTTGTTCACACCCTCTAGCAGGGGGTGCAAGGGGGATTTCCCCCCAGCAGGGTTCGATGATGAAGCCCCCAAAAGAATTTGTTTTCCTTGTAAAAATTTGTAATTTCATAGTCAATCTGAATTGTTCATTAGATCTCAAATCTGACAATAGAATTTATGTTAGGGATTGTATCCCTAGAAGCAAACCCTCTTTTGAATGAGTAATTGTATGGTGGCTATGTATTATATTGTGAAAATGAGAATGTGAGAGAGTGAAGATGATGTTGTAGCAGATGTGCTACAAGTTGTATCCCTTCATTTTATTGGACGATATAATAAAAGGGGCTGGAACTTTCTAGGTGCACATAGCGCATATTGGGTGAACCATGTATATTTGTCTCTCTCTTTTATTGTGTTTATGTGTTTTATTTATGCACCTTGTTTTATTTTATTGTTCTACGATCCTGCTTTTCTAACATTAAGGGAAAAATATAAAAGACCCCAAAGGTCTAAAAGTTTAACCTAGGTATTGAAGCCATTTCCACATCCCATCCAAATAAGATATTTTTGAGAGTGTGATAATTTGATACACATTCCACCCCCACATTCACCATTTTGAGATGCTCCATCAGAAAAAACAATTGGAACATGATCATATAAAACTAGAGAAGTAAATTGCTCGATTTGAGTATCCATAGGATCATTTTCAAATTCTCTATATGCACCTAGAAGTTTAGAAATAACTAGTGTTATTTACCTCTACATATTGAAATATAATATTTTTTATATCCCTCTGTGTTCCCTAGATGACAAAGAGGGGAACCTTTTTGTGTATTCCACAATGTCCATAGAAAGAAACAATATTCAAAGGAGAAATATCTCCAACAAAATGGTAATTGAAGGATTTTTTAGACCTCCTTCCAGAAATGTTTGTTAGGATTATTACTACTCCTCCCTTTGTCTCCTTTGAACACATAAAGTCTATTTGATTAATTTCCCTAGATTAGGAGGTCTAATCACTTCAATGACTGCATGGGGGACATAAATAGTGGATATATTCCACTTACTGCACCTGTATGCATGCATTTTAGAGCTCCATGGATCAATCCCTATTTTATAAGAACCCACTCGGAGTGCCACCAGTTGTATCCAATAGTTCATTCTAGTAGGTCTTTAATTGTCCTTAGTTAAACTCTGAAACCCATCAGTTAGATCACTTCCATTGTCTCTAGCACCAGTTTGCATGATTCATGGGAATATATGCGCCTTTATTCACCTACCCCCTTCAGTTAACTGATTGTAACTAATTGTAAATGGCTATTCACTATCTTAGTGATATGCAGTTGCACTAGTTAGCTATAATGGTGAGTTTCCCACTCTTAGTTAGCTCTAGAGTCTGTCTAGGGTGGTAGATTCAACTACCCATGTATGTATTCAAATTATTCATTGATGTTGTACTATATATTAACCCATAATGTGAATAATAATTAATGGAAGATTTCTCGTATTATTCTTTAATCATTCTTCTCGTATTTCTCTTGTGCAATCTATGTGAAGACCATTTTTGGCCCAAGATCTTCCTTCCATAATCAAATATGGTATGATAGCCTGGTCATGTTATTCGAGTATCCCTTAGATATTTCCATTGATGCACTAGAACAAGCTCAGTTTCCACATAAATCCTGCAATATTTGCCTTGATAACTCTGGATTCTATACAGAGAAGTCTCTGTAGGTGTGACGGAATTTGAAAATGTGTTCATTGTCAAAATAGAGGTTGATTCATCTTACAAAAATTTTCTTTCTAGTTCTGTGTAGGTATTCAGTTCTCTCACCAAAAGCGTGACAACATAGCATGGATATATCTAATATAGTGACCTTGAATTCCTTCAATTATCATGAATGGAAAGCCAAGATTGAGATACTATTGCGTAACAAAGGTCTCTACAGAGTTACTATGGCCTTAGAAATCGATCCAAATGCAATTGTTGAGAAAGCAAGGTGGCATAACAGGAAGGACGAAGCTTATGGATTTATTTGTCTCTCTCTCTCTCTGGAGCCTCTTTTCCATATTGATGGATTAACAGAACCTGATGAAGTGTGGATCAAACTTGAATCCCTCTTCGAAAACCAAGATGATATTAGAGGACATCAACTAGAGAATGAGTTGATCTCATTGAGACCAAGTGAATTCAAAAAAATTGAGGAATTCATCGCCAAGTTTAAGTCACCAGTGCTTTTTTCTCAAGCAGTGTGGGATTGAGAAGAAAAAAGATAAGTTAATCCTCTCCATTCTATCAAATATGGGTCTGGAATAGTCAGTTTTTATGTCAACATTCTATGCTACTAAGATTATAGTTCGAAATTTGAGTATGCCATCCTTGGATGCATTCATAGATTCTCTCACTCAAGAGAATATCAAGCTGACTCAAATTGGGACTCTCAAAACCTCAAAGGATCAATAACTTTAGTCTCTTGGAAGCAAGAATCTCAAGTCCAAAGGAAAGCTAAAAATGAAGGAGAAAAATCCAAAGTCAGACTCTGAAGATGAAGGTTCAAATTCGAAGAAGAAGGGAAACAAGAAAGGAATATAAAAGTGTACCTATTTCAACAAACCTTCTCACAATGAAAATTCTTGCTTTAATAAGAAAATGGGCGTCATGAGTCATTTTCTTGAAAGTAACAACATTGATGTTCCAGAATTTGTAAGAAGGGAAAATTATGTTGATCCCCATGCTCACTGTAACACTATGCAATTCAAAGGTATTGATTGTCATGCTTTGGTTGATATAATAAAGTATTTTTATGATGTATCTGATTTTGATACTCATTCTGATCTATCAGAATCATAAATCATTTTTCCTCCCCTTGAAAAAATACCTATTAGCCTCCTGAAGCCATCTCCTCTTAATACTAGTTTTTTACCACTAGTTTCTGAGTTGTCTTCATTTAAAACCTTCAAAATCCATTCTGATTACTCTTTATCTAAATTAGAATATGATTTTCATGATGATATGTAGGTTATCACACCATCATACCATCCATTTGATGCTCAGAATACCCTACAACTCCCAAACTCTTCAGTTGGTAAACTAGACAGTTTCATGGTTTCCTATATTGTATCACTATCGAAAGTTGTTATCATGTATTTGTAAATTCTATCATTGGTTGGTTTTCCATATCATTGTTTGTATGTGGGATGTTGTTACAAATATTTGGGTATGATATAACCTTTATTAGGTCAAATTTTAGATCCTTATGCTCACCGGATTTTCCCAATTGTCAATGCAGACCAGTTGCACCTAGTTTTCCTACTGTGACTCAACCAAATTTTGGAGCCACTATACCTTGGTTGTTTTCTTCTCCATGTAAATCAATTTCTGCTATATCAGATACTAATAAGATCTATTACATAATTATAAAGGTTTCACATCATTTTAGAAAGAAGGTTCATGATCGGGTTCACCATTATGCAGCTACACTAGAAATTGTGCCCGCTGATTTCAATGACGTTCTTTGGTTAAGAGATGATTGCACATATATATTTTCCATATCTCATTTTATATTCAGATATGATATTTTATTTTGTAACATCAATAAGAATTCATATAATTCTCCTTCATCACCAGAATATGATCTTCAAGGGGCTTCTCCTCATGCTTTTTGTCCACATAACATTGAAAATTTGATACATGATCAAGATCTACAACAAATCTACAATTTTTGTTACCTAGTAGCAGTACATCCAGATTATTCAAGTGAAGAACAAGAGAGTAAATATATTCATTGAAATTTTGTTCCCTGTCCATTTTTTAGGAAGGATTTTCCTCGTGAGGTTTTTCCATTTTCCTCATTTTCCATGGAAAAATAAATTTTGCATTTAGATTGTAATGGGTGACCTTTGGTTTAGTTAACAAGGCCCAGGTTGTCCAAATTTAGGATTAAAGGGGGGTGTTAGGATTATTATTAATCCTCCCTTTGTCTCCTTTGACCACATAAATTCTATTTGATTAATTTCCATAGTTTAGGAGGTCTCATAACTTCACCAGTGCACGCGGGACATAACTAGTGGATATATGCCACTTACTAATCCTGTCTGCATGCATTTTGGAGCTACAGGGAACAATCCCTATTTTATAGGAACCCACTCAGAGTGTCACCAACAGTATCTAGGAGTTCACTCTAGTAGGTATTTGATTATCCTTAGTTAAAATTCGATTCCCATCAGTTAGATCACTTCCCATGTCACTAGCCCCAGTTTGCATGATTCATGGGAATATAGGCGCATTTGTTCACCTACCCCCTTCAGTTAACTGTGGAGAACCTCTTGCAATGAACAATCAAAATGCACAATCTAACAGAAATATTGGAGCACAAAAGAGATTTTATTAATTGCAAGCCACTTCGAGGGGGAAACCTCCTTTGAGCAAGCTCAATACAAAATAACTCTTCGATGATTTCATTGGCCTCAACACTTAGTTATATACTAAGTCTAATATAAACAACTATTAATCCCCATGAATGTGGGATAATACAACATACTAACTGGACGACTTAACATCAACTATTAATCCCCATGAATGTGGGATAATACAACATACTAACGAGATGACTTACAAAGCATATGCATCCAATAAAATATACTGACAAAATAAAGAGGAGGGTTGACACAGGTTCTTAACATCCCCTCCCTCTTAGAAAAGTTTTTTCCTCAAAGCCTAATATGTGGAAATTTTTGCCAAATCTGAAGGAGTGGTTCCCATGTAGCATCCTCTGGTTGCATGTTGTGGCACTGAATTGAAGACCTCTGTGATGGACCAGGAGAGAAGCTAACAAGTGCGCTTATTGAGGACGGCCTCTAACTCTGAAATGATGTATCCTTCATTATCGCATTCTGGTAAAACAATGTGTGCACTGATGATGGTGCCAATCACTTGCTGAATGCGAGAAGGAGCAAGCGCCAATTTATAAGCAACATACCCAATCTTTTGAAGAACTGCATATGGGCCAGAGATCTTTGGAGCGAGCATTTGATTCCCTTTTTCTTTCAAGGAGGATTGCTTGTAAGGCTACAAACAAAGAAAAACCATATCACCAACTTGAAAAGTGCACTCAGAACGGTGTTGATCAGACTGTTGTTTCATGCGGGTTCTTTCCATGTGAATATTGTCCTGCAGGAGGTGAAGAATCTGATGTCGATTTTGAAGAACCATGTCAACTGCCTGAACTAGTGAACTGCTGGGGGTGGATGGAAGGAGTACTGGAGGTGCGTGACCATAAACTGCTTCATATGGAGTCATTTTAGATGCAGTATGGTAGGAATTATTGTACCACCATTTAGCGAGAGGGAGCCACTTTTCCCACTGATGTTGTTCTTCAGAGGTGAAACAATGAAGATAAGTTTGCCAATATTTATTGACGACTGCAATCGGACCATCTATTGGTGGGTGATAAACTAAACTCATATGCAGTTTGGTATCAGTGAGGTGAAAATGACTTGTGAAAATTGTGTTGCAGTCTAAGACAATGGAAGAAGGGATTCCATGAAAAAGGAATATCTGGTCCATGAAAATTTGTGCAATTGAAGAGGTGGTATATGGATGGCTGAGAGCACAAAAATGACTATATTTGGATATTCGATCCACCACAACCAAGATTACAATTTTCCCGCCATATTTAGGGAGCCCTTGAATGAAATCCATCGAAATATATGTCCAAATCCTTGTAGGGGTGGGAAAAGGATCGAGCAATCCGGAGAGGAGTGTAGTTTCATCCTTGGGGTGCTGACAAGGAGCACAATCGGAAACCATATGTTGAATTTCTTGTTGCACCCCCTTCCAAAAGAAGTTACATTGCACCAGCTCATATATTTTGATAAACCCAGAGTGCCTTGTTGATGGAGAAGCATGGAGTTCATAAAAGACTGCATGTTTAAGGTCTGTGCTCTAGGGAAGCACCAGACAACCAGTGTATCTCAGAGAAAATCCATCCCAAGATGAATGCAGTACCACAAAAGGGTTACTGGCCAATTGTTGGATGATTTCAGATAATGAGGAGTCATTGACATAGCCTTGCTGAACAGAGTGTAACCAAGTTGGAATAGGCATAGAAATAACTGAAAGAGAAACATGGGCATCAAATGTGCAGAAAAGAGCATCCACAACAAGATTGTCCTTAGCCTTCTTGTAAGTGATCTCATAGTCATAATCCATGAGTTTGCTAACCCATTTATGTTGTGTTGGGGATGAGACCCATTGTTCTAGGAAATATTTCAAACTCTGGTTATCAGTCTTGATGACAAAAGAATTCTCTAAGAGGGATGGCCACCACTGTTGTACTGTGTGAAAAATAGTCATCATTTCCTTCTCATATGTAGACGGGGATAAATTATTTCCAGAAAGGGATTTTTCGATGAATGCAATGGGATGTTCATCTTGAAACAGGACAACCCCAAGTCCATTATCGTAAGCATCACTCTCAAGAGTGAAGAGCTTGGAAAAATTAGGCATCTGAAGGGTGCACCAGAATGAAAGATCCATGGGAGTAGTTGAGACTGCTAAAGGTTGCATCTGAATGAAATGGAGCTGAGTGATGACACCATGTGAATTCATCTTAAGGAGATTTTCCATGCGATGGGAAATAATGATTCTAAGAGAACCTAGTTGTAAGCCATTGAATGTGTGTTTGTTCCCATTGACTGAAACTTGCATCCACAGTTCAGCAAAATCCCATAAGATGGGTCCAAGTGTGCGTAACCATTGAGTTCCCAAAATCACATCACATCCTCCTAGAGGCATGGAAAACATGTTAGAGCACAAGTTATAATCTCCAATAGAGATACACACATTGCAACACTTTCCTTTGCAAGGTAAGGTGCTCCCATTGGAAACCATGACTTTAAAGATGGAGCAAGGATGGAAAAAACTATCAGCTTGTTTGGCAATCTGAGGGTCACTGAAGTTATGGGTGCTACCAGAATCAATGAGTATAGTAAGAGGAATCTTCTTGAAGAAACCCTTGACTTGCATGGTTTGTGGGGTGGTGACTCCGGCTAATGCATGGAGAGATATCTCTGGGTGTTCATCATGAGAATGAGGGTCAATAAGCGGCTGCTAAATGTCGACTTGATCGTCTACTGGATCCTGAGCAACTTCACAAATTTCAAGTGCAAGCGGAGAAACCACATCTAAGAGATAGAGCTTTTGTTCAGTACATTGATGTCCCCGGGTGAATTTCCCATCACAATTATAACAAAGTCCTTTTTCCCTATGTGTGGCACATCTCAGCTTCAGACAAATGGTTGATAGGAGTGGGTCTAGGAGTTTGAGGGATAGGATTTCTTTGGGAAACCATATTTCTGAATGGAAGAAAAGTGGATTTGAGGCATTGCTGAGCCCCGATCTTGTCCTCTGCCCACTTAGCCAACCCTAGGATTTCCATCATTGTGTTGGGATAGAACATGTTAACCTTAGATCAGATTGTATCCTTCATACCACTGATAAAACAACTCCTATAGAATGCATCAGACAATCCTTTTGTGTGATTGATCAATTTCTCAAATTTGGTCTGATACTCTCGAACAGTGCTAGTCTGGCGAAGGTTGGTGAGTGCTCCTAGGAAGTCATCAAAACCACGAGGGCCAAATCGGTGCAAAAGGAGTTGAAAAAAATATATCCATTGTGGCACATCATGAGCCTTGATGTACCAATGGACCATTGAAGGGATTCATGTTCCAAATGAAAGGATGTGAGTGAGACTTTATTGACATCAAGAGTGTTATGCAGACTGAAATATTGCTCGACCTTGTAAATCCATCCAGTCAGATTATCACCGTTGAAGCGAGGAAAATCAAGCTTTGGCCCACGAAAGATGCTAGAGGAAGAGGACCCAATGCCTACAGCAGACCCAGGTTGTTGTTGGTTGTTCATGGGTGAATGCAAAGGATGGAGGCTGAGATTTTTTTGATCCAAAGCTACAAGTTTGGTCTTGATGGTGGCAAGTTCTTCTTCCATGTGTTTATTTGCACCTGAAGAAATGATCTGTGGTGGTGCTAGAAAGCTATGCTTTATCAACTTGAAATGGAGTAAATGAGCAGTGAAAATTCTGAAATTCTGCGTGTTATCAACTGTAATTAGATATGGACCCCAGGTATATTCGTCTTCCTAATGGTTCAAAGGTAGTCACTCGGCCAACAAGGTTGTCTCAGGCTTGAGTATTGGAGCAGTACCCCTCACTTCACGGCGCAGGTAAAACTGCTAACCCCTTGGACAAAAACGACAGCTCTTTGGTTTTCCTCAAAGATGGTAATCTAGTCAATCTGGTGGGGGTCATTGCCATTTTTGCTTGGCAAGTCCTCTCAATGGCCAACTACTTCAGGGTTCCTGTGGTACTCCTCACAATGAGTTTTAGGGCTATGCCCAAGTACTTCCCACAGTTAAGCGGATAGGGTTTATTCCCTAATCCAAATGAATAATACCGCTGCAAGAAGAAGAACTACTACAATAATCACAGTGCCAGAAAAAATGTGGCAAAAATGCCACCCAATGCTCAAAAACCCGTAATTAGAGCCAGGGTTTTAAGACAAAAGTTTTAAAATCAGCATAACCTGATCTATATTGCTCAGAATCACTATTATAACCTATTTCTGGAATGGGAATAGCCACTCTGCTTCTACCTGAGCAATCAGAATAGAAATATAAGCACATGGTCAAAAGGTTTTTGCTCCGCAATGTTCGCGACCGTCACCGAAATTCTGAAAAATTTGTTGATTTTAATTCCATGATATCTCCACTTCTGAAACTCCAAACGAGATGATTTTTTGTTTGAAGCTGCGTATTTTTGTAAGAGGAATTTAGATATGCAACATGTTTCTTCTGATTCTATGCAGAAAGTTTCAGAAATTGATCTGAAATTCATTGTCCAGTTTTGCCCCTTTTTTTCAAAAAAAAAAAAAATTCCCACTTGTGCCAAGGAAAGTGCTCTGATACCAGATGTGGATAACCTCCTGCAATAAACAGTCAAAATGTATGATATAACAGAAATATTGGAGCACAAAAGAGATTTTATTGATCGCAAGACACTTCGAGGGGGCAACCTCCTTTGAACAAGATCAATACAAAATAACTCTTCGATGATTTCATTGGCCTCAACACTTAGTTATATACTAATTCTAATCTAAACAACTATTACTCCCCATGAATGTGGGATAATACAACATACTAACTGGACAACTTAACATCAACTATTAATCCCCATGAATGTGGGATAGTACCACATACTAATGAGACGACTTACAAAGCATATGCGTCCAATAAAATATACTAACAAAATAAAGAGGAGGGTTGACACGGGTTCTTAACATTAACTTATTGTAACTAGTTATTAACTATTTTAGTGATCTGCAGTTGCACTAGTTAACTATAATGGTGATTTTTCCACTCCTAGTTAGCTCTAGAGTCTGTCTAGGTTGGTAGATTCAACTACCTATGTAGGTATTCAAATTATTCATTGATTTTGCGTTATATATTCACCCATAATGTGAATAACAATCAATGGAATATTTCTCATATTGTTCTTCAATCATTCTTCTCTTATTTCTCTTGTGTAATCCACGTGAAGACCATTTTTGGCCCAAGATCCGTCTGTCAAAATCTAATAATGTTGAGAAAACCTATAAGAGACAAATAGGTGGTCAACAGTCTCATCATTTTGGACAAACAAACAACAATAATTTGGTTCAATTGTCCCAAGTCAAAATTTTACTCTACATAACTTACCAACATACTAGTTTAAGTTTTAAAGTATCCCACCACTTCCCAAGTAGTTGTACCCATAATTTATAGTTTATTTACAAACAAATAGATAATATAGCATCATGTACAAACTTAGAAGAGACGTGACCTGTAGCAGAGTACTAAGACCAGAAGAGTTGATATTCCTATTGTAAAAGTATAACCCCACAATGGATTGGACCTAAATATAATTAGACAATTCTGAGGCATAATCTCCTTGCACACCCAAATATTAATCCAGAAACCAGTAATTTGTATCGAAGGAACTGACATCGGGTCTCTTGAATGGAACGACTTATTAAAGGCAAGGGAAAACAAAGTATCAACTAAACCAGGAGAAAGCTTATAAAAATCCCCACCATCAATAACTGGATCTTTTCCAAACATAATTTTCTACCCATTTCCTACATTCCAAGCCATCCATCTATCTAGAAAAGGCATAGATTCAACTAAAGCTCTTCGGTTATTTGATAGATTTTCTACCTTCGTGAGGGTCTCTTTAAACCAATTTACAACTAACATTTTCTTTAGGTATTTATCTCTAATAGCATCACTACACAACCATTTTCCAAATAAATCCAAATGGGAAATTGTTTTTGATACCCCATCCCCCTACTTTATTAGGTAGAGCAATCTTATCCCATTTTACAAGGTGGATTCCTTCCTTGCATTTTTTCCCAGTCCATAAGAAACTAAACAAATTTTGCCTTATCTTATAAAAGATGTATTTAGGGATTTTGGCTAATGATAGCCAATAGACATGAATATTCTCCATCACTAATTTGATAAGGATTAGCCTACCACCCAAAGATAACCATCTAAAACACCAATCTTCAATCCACTTTTCAACTTTTTTTAGAATCCAAAGCAAATCCTCCTTCAAATAAACAATTTGATTCTAGAAAGCAGCCCAAATATTTAAACCCAGAGTCTAAAGGCTCCATTTTGAAGGGGGAAAACAACTTAATTTTCTCCAAAACCTTATCATCAATTGCATTAACAAGAAGGTATACTTTTGAACTCGAATATCCATTCCAAAAGCCTCACAAAAAACCTTACTTAAGTCCTTTCAACTGTACCATTGCCAAGAATTTATTAAGTGAGTGATATAATGTTGAGAATTTATTTTAACACCCTTTAGTCTACCTTCAATCCTTTCTTTTTTTAGCTAGTCTACTAAAACATTCAATCACAAGCAAAAAAACAAATGGAGATAGTTAAAAACCTTGTCTATGTCCTATTTTCTTCTTGAAGAAACCTGTAGGGGTACTGTTTACCAACACCGCAAAGTTGGCTAAAGTCACACATCCCAAAATTCAATTTATACTTTCCAAATTTAATCCAATCTGGTGGAGGACTAGTTTCAAGAATGTCCAATTAACCATATCATAAGATTTAACAAGATCCATCTTAAGAATCAAAGCCTTTAATATATTGACTTTGATTAAGTGAAGACTCTCTTGAGCCACACCCAAGGAATCAATAATTTGTTTGTTGAATAAAAATCCAAATTCTTGTTTTGAAAGGGCTCTGGCAAGGAAGGGTATAATTTTGTTTGCAATCAATTTTTAAATTAACTTATAAACTAGATTACAAAGGGATATAGGACAGTAATCACTGAAATACTCAGGCTTAGAATATTTTCTAATAAGATCTATTAAAGTGTCATCAACGGAACCTAAGACATAACCCCATGGTCCTAGACTCTTCTACCATATTCAATTAGTCATTTCCAAGTACAATATCAAAGAACTAAATAAAAAAACTCAATGGTCCATTTGTTAGGGCCGGGGATATTTAATTTGGCAAAGATATTTAAGATATTTTCTATTTCCTTTAATGAGACAAGGGCATTGATACACACAGAATCCTCAGAAGAGAACACGGAGGGATAAAATTAAATAACTTTCATTTGAGAACCTAAACAACTACTGTCAAATTCATTAAACGACTTCTCAAAATCTCCAGCAACGACCTTTTCCATGTCTCTCTATGAGGAAAACCATTCACCGATGGGACCTTTTAATTCCTAAATAGTATTCTGCATTCACCTATTATCAACGTACATGTGAAAGAAGCAAGTATTAAGTCGCTAAGATTCCTCCTCAAGCTATAAGATTCTAGCTTGTTTGGTCTCCAGTGAACTAATCAACTCTTCATCTAATTTCGCGAAGATACCTGTATCATTCTTTAGAAATATGACATGAATCTCCTCCTCAATCTTTAAAAGTTCAGACTACAAATCTAGTTTCTTCTCCTTCACCCAAGTTATAACCTCTCTTTTCAAGGCCTTGATATTATATACCATTTGATCCATGGTTTATCCCTCCACTTTAAGGGACAAAGACTTCCATTTGTTCATTACTAAATAAGAAAAGTGTGCCTCAATAACCACCCATGATTGAACTTTGCTCTACAAGGATCCACTTCAAATTGCAACATAATAGGGACGTGATCAAATAAGTTAACATATTCATACCAGGATCTATATTTTTCCAAACAACTAATACCTCATAAATAAGAAACCTATCCAATATTTTGGACACGCCTCCTTGACATAGATGACCATGCCTCTAGGAAGGAGACAATTTGGTAGGAATGACATTAATAAGTTTCATCTCTTGAAAAATATGCTTGAAATAATATGCTAATGGATAAGCTCTGGAAGCATATCCCCACACCTTAAAAACTATCACAGTAAAGTTTAAATCCCCTCCCATTATCAAATAATGATCATTCAACAAACCACTATAAAAAAAATTGACTCCAAAAATATCCTCTATTTGAATATGGTTTGTAGCAGTTTAAAATTCTCATTGAGCATTCACCTTAATAAACCTTCCCTCCAACATAATCCGTAGACACGTCAAGTGGGGCCTGAAATTAGTCTTCTTAAGGTTCCATGTTGAAATTGTTCCCCCTAAGAGACCAAATGCATCGACTGCCCATCATTCCCAATTAGGAAAAACCTTTAAGAAAACCTCCCTAGCTTTAAACCTAGGAACCATTGTTTCTTGAAAAGGAATGACATTAGGACAAGTTTGTTCAAAGAATCTTTCAAGGGCTAAGAATTTAGGAGCACCCACAACTCCTCTAATGTTAAAGGACATAATATTAATTAAGTAGATATAGATAGGGGTAAACAAAGATCCAATCATTAAAGAATCCCAAGTATGAACATCCAACAAAGATGACTGACGAAAAACTAGAAAGAGGCTCCAAGGATTTATCAAGACCTCCCTCCATAACCCCAACCTTACCATTTATTCCTTTCCTTCCCTATTTCTTCCTAATGGTAACCTTAGGATTCAAATTATGAGAAATACCCTCCCCAACCTAATAAACTATCTTATTACCAATATAAGATTGAACATGGGTTTCTACAAGACATCCTTATAAGACGGAATCTGAGAGGATACCATCTTATCCGAATTTAGAACACTTTCCCCATTAGGACCTCAAGGTGGAAAAGTAATGTAAATAGTTTTCTCATCCATACTAGAATCACCAAGAAGGAATGGGGGATGAGACTTAACCGAAGAGGGACCAAAAAATTGGATCTCCTCAACTGGAGAAGAAACCCTAAGGCCCATATCTAAATTCTTAGACATAGATTCCACCAAACCCCCAGACAGACTATGTTTCAAATTATCCACAACGTGACCTTCATAACTTTTAAGGAACTAAGGAAAAGTAAATATATGAGACTCCCCCCACCACCAAAAGAACCCTTTAATATTTAATCTTCGTACTCCAATAAAAAAAACAATCTCCTCAAAAGACAAGGAATTATAGAAATGGGGGGAAAGTAATTTCAACTTATTGACAAAATAAGCGTTCACAAATTGCAATGAAAAAATCTCAGGAGTATCCATAATCGACGATCGAATTGGACAATGAAGAGTCGAAGAGAGGGAAGCATCACCATCCTAAACTTTGTGATAATCCTAACAACCTTCACCCAAAACATCCTTAGAGCCTATAAAGCTAGGATATTTCTTCTTTAAGTGCGTTGCCTTTTTGCAAAGGTGGCATCAGAACAAATTTCTCCAAAAATCAAGACATTGCATGAAAGAAAGATCACCCCGAAGTATAAATTTTCCCCGGGACCCCAAATCAAGATCAACTTCAACAAGAACCCGGTCAAAGTATGTTATCTTCCTTTACTATAGAACTATCATCAATATAAATAAAATATCTCCTCACAAAATTTTCCACTTCAACGAACATTGTTTTTACTAGAGCTCCAACGAAAAATTCTTCATAATCATCCAAACATGGTGTTTCCAAAAAAAATATTCGTATGGATAAAACCCCAAATACCATTTCATAAGCATGAGAAAACTTTCTCCAATAATCCAGAAATGAGGAATATTTTTTTCCAAATCTTCAACTTTGGGAAGTAACCCAATAATGTCTTCCAACGGGTTTTCATCCCACCCATCAATGCTTCCCTAGATAGTGAAGAATAGCTCATTTTTCCCACAAGAGCCCTTGCAGAAAGAATCTCTAGCCTGTCCAAATTTATGTCCTTACCCAGAGTTAAAGAAAACTTTGAAGCCCTAGCTTTGTGGGACTTTAGGGTCTGCTTCATCTTCGCCACCGCTCCAGACTTAATCATCCCCAAACCATGATCATATCGTTGAATCGGTTGAGTCCTAGAAATACCACCCCAATATCAAACGAAGGATGTGAACCAACTTCAACACCATAAACAAAAAACCTACTACCCTCGAAATCAAAACTTGTTCCCTAATACCTAGAGGAAACCACCAACAAACCATTACATGTCACTTTCATTTGAGAAGGGGACACATTCCCTACATCTTCAACATAGTACATTTTGCAAGTCTTTTTTGATCTATTCAACATATTTGAAGACACTTGCTACTTCCAACTCTGCATCTTCAGCGACCCACACAACCACATCATCATAGTCCACTTCATCCATAGTCCCTATGGGAGCCAAAACATGATTATCATTTGAAAATTGTGCAACCTTAATCTCCTATTTTTTTTAGTTTGCTTAAATGTCCCTAACTTGTGGGATAGGCCTTTGGTCTAAGAAACTAGGACCCAGGGGCATCTAAGCTATTAAAATCACTAGAACATGGCACCCATCCTAGGCCACACAAACCCTTAGCGTGGATAGATTGTTTAGATGTCTCCTTTTTGGATGCCTCCTCCCACCACCTTTGAGTTTGAAACCCTAGAATACCAACCCCTAACTTACTATTTTTGCATAATTAAAAAAAGAATTACACAATTTAACAATGAATTTAAAAAATAAATTGATTGGCCCACTACTCAATTGTAAATCTTTATAAGCAAAAATGTGACTGTAGGCAGCCAGTAGAGGGCAAGACTACTGGTGAGAGAAAACTTATATGAAAGCTTTTTTTCACAGGATAAAAATGTTGACTCTTAAACTTTTTTTTGTGTGTCAAAGCCTTGTCAAAATCAAACATAAATCTACTAAGCTACATACTTTAGCAAGAATCAAACATAGGTCTATTAAGTTACAGGTTACATACATCAGAACTAACTGCTACACCGTCCTCATCTGGACTACGCGGAAGCTCCTACAGGAAACTGGCTGGTCCGGGTTGAAGTGAGACTAACTTCAAGTTTACAAATAATTTAAAGAGTTGACTTTGATTTGTCACTATGTACGGTTACGATTGCGTACTTCGATTGCAATTACCACGTAACGGTCGGCAGGTTTGCTGGTGTGATTGGTCTTCTGAATGAAGCATTTAGCACTGAACCTCCAACGACTTACCTTTTTCACCATTATAAAGCAGCAGTTACTAATTTTTTATTCATACAATTACCGAACAATCATGCACCTGATTTATTCATATAATTACCGAAGCATCATGCACCTGAAATCAACTTTATGATTACTTGCAATCACATCATAGTGAAATTATTGATCGGAATGATCAGAGAGTTCAATTATAAATCTCAATTTCAAAACGTGCCTGGGGATCTACAGTTTAGCGTTGCCTTATGGAGCTTGATTTCAGCAAACATACATTCTGTAAATGTCAAAACTGTACAGAAAGTGAAATCCAATCCCTGACCCGAGGAACGTGTGACTTAGTGTTGTAATATTATTTTCGTTGAACGCTTTGTATTAATTTGCACACAATCGTTTCTGTCCTTACCGTCCGAACAATTATTTTTAATGGCATTGACTCGTTTCCTCTTCCTAATCCATAAGGAGATGATTCTTCATACCGCAGAATCCAGAAAGGCCATTGGAATACCATTAGTGCGTACTAAGTTAATACAGAGATGTTTGATTGCGCTGAAAGGAATGCCTAATTTGCTGGCAGTCCGCATCTTTCCTTAAATAAGAATACCCTCCAACTCAAACCTAGCTGTTTTCGTTTACCAAATCCTTCCATGATCATATCTTCCACCAGATCTGCTAAACCGCATTTCATTTCTGTCATATAATTGTGAAGTTTAGTAGCTGAGAAGCGGAATATACCGAGAGGCGATCTTAGGTACTTTTGATAGCTCTCTTATGGTGGGGCAGCAGCAACAGGTTGGCCAGTCAGAGAGGCTTCTCGAGAATGTATGGGCTCGGATCGTCGGAGAAGCTCGGTCTGATGAAGAATTAGAGGGGTCTCACGTGAGTTCAGGAAATCATGATAAAATATCTGAATCTTCATCAATCAAGAAGTCCCAGAAGCCCCAAATCAGATGGAAACTCGACACAATTGAAGAGGGTTTCGACGTGAAATCTGACTCGAATGATCCTTCGCAATCTGTAATTAGTACGCACGAATTCAACAAGTTTTTGGAAAGGCTCCCGAGCCTTAGACGATGGTTGAGCATGGAATCCGAAGCTCTGAATTTTCTTCCAAACGAGGTGGAGTCGCAGTTTTCTTTGGAATGTGATAGCAAGAAAGAAGACGCCGACGAAAGGCGTTCCAGTGCTGCCGAGAAAACGGTCACTGCGCCGCCAAAATTTGAAAAAGAGAGGCTACAGAGAGCTTCCCAGCCTGCAAAGAAGCATTATAGAGGGGTGCGGAGGCGTCCATGGGGAAAATTCGCAGCGGAAATCAGAGATTCGTCTCGACAAGGAGCTCGGATGTGGCTGGGAACGTTCGAGACAGCAGAAGAAGCAGCCTTGGCTTATGATAAAGCTGCTCTGAAGATGAGGGGAGCTCGTACCTTTCTCAACTTTCCTCTTCATGTGGTGGCCGAGGCCCTGTCAAAAGATCTCAAAACTAGCTATGTAAGCCTCTCCGATTTCAATTCCCTTACAGACGACGATAGCACATTAATGTTCAGAAAAAGGCCCGGCGGATTGCTTTCGGAAACATTCCAGCCGCCTCCGAAACAGATAAATTCGCAATTCCGACAGTGCAGATTGGATCATGAGGATCACATATTCCCCGTCTATGATCAGATTTCAGCAGATTCACAAGGGATGCTCGACAAGCAATGTGTTCTTGAAACAGGTTTTGAAGAATGGCTGCTGAATGCAACAGAAAGCTGCATGTCTTCCCTGGATTTTCCTCCCATGTGTTGATTGAGCGAAGGCCACATGGCTGAAAGCTTTTTTGGAAGCAACTCCGCGCCAAAGGGTTTGTGCGCAAATCCAGAGCATGGAAAGCTCGCATGTGGATAACGTCTCCGAAGGAGAAGGATGATGTGCTGTCACGTTTCGGCCATACCCTGATTTCCATGGCGGACAGAATTTCTCGTGGACTCAGACTTAAATTTATCTGGGAAATACTTATCTGAAAATTTATATTTTCATTTTGTGTTCATCTCAATTTAAAATGAATCTCTCAATATAAAAGATTTAAATATTTGATATTTGGGTCGATTTGAAGCATATTCGGAATGTGGCGAGAGAACAATGACCTCGAGTAAAGTGGTTGTTTAGAGTTTTTTTATCTGAAGAAATGAAAAAAGCTGATTGTATTAATAAAAGAAACTACATACAAAATGGTATGTATTGTTTTTGCTTCTCGTAGATTTATATCTTGTTGTCACATCATTTTTTATGTAATTTATTTTTTTTTGCATATCAGCTTAAGAAAAGCCATGATTAGTCAAAAAGACTGTCATAAAGTTTGTTTTTGAAAAAAACTCCAATTTAAGAAAAATGGAAAGAGTTCTTTTCCTTCCTTTAAGCGAACAAGACAGAAGAAAGATGATTCTAGCAAGTCTTATGAAAGCTGTTGCATTTTGCTTAAAAACTGTCCAAAAATATTCCTGTAGCAAGGATTTAGTGAGGCAAAATAAGAAAAGGCCTATGGGGGTACTCCTTGGCCTCTGTGTCCTTTATCTCTATGATTTTCCAAGACCCCCATTGCAGGTTCAGTCTCGCCTTTGAAAGTTTGTCCGCGTCCATGTTTCGTTCCCTGTAGACATGTTTGAACGAGATTGATTCAAAATTTGAAAGTGTCTTGTTTACCTCTTCATAGAGAGTGTCTAGTGAAGAATTTATGCATTTCTTGGACTTATTTATTCAGTTTATAACAACCATTGAATCACCAAAAACTTGAAGCTTTTTGCAGTTTCTTTCAATTGCAAAGCAAAGGAGAAGTTTTAAGGTCATAAGCTTAGCATAGTTGTTTGTGCCGGATCCCAGCCCCATGAAGATTTGGAAATGGTGGTTTGGATTCAGAAATAAGATGGCTCCTCCCTCGCATGTCAAGTTTTGAGAAGCGCCATCAAAAAAGGCCCAAGGGATGTTTTTATCCAACTATTCAGGAGCAATGATTCTTGGAGAGGGGTTGTTCTTTGTTTCAGGAAAATAAGAAAGGATATCCAGACCCTTCCTTGCTACTTCTTCTAGAGAACTGGCTTTTTTTAGGAAAATGACATGTTTCTGGCCATACATATTCCCCAGATGTGGATGAGCGGAAGGGCTCTGAGATGGGTAGTTTGTGGGGAAAGTGGTTGTTTAGAGTTACTTGTTCATACAAATATTTTATTATTGAGAGTTTAATAGCTTTAGAATGTTTATTTCATTATGCTTGTGAACTCCTTGAGAAGGTTGGAATTTCAAGACCCAATTTTATATATATATATATATTTCAAAAAGGTTGTTGGAAACTTTGGATTTTGGAATTAAATTATTCTTGTCTTTGTTTTCTTGGTTTTGGATTTGGAGGTGGGGTGGCTTAGTTAAATGTGTTTCCTTAAAATTGTTTGACTATGGGAATAGTGCTTATGGGGTCGAGGTGCCTTCTGGTTTTTTTTTAAATCTACATTCACTACTTTCATGGAGTTTTATTGTTATTTCTTTGGGTTAGGTTTTTTGTTTTTGTTCTTTTGTGAGAAGAAATATGTGTTTGAGGGTTTTTTGTTTTTATTCTTTTTTTTTCAAATTTTATGTCTAGATTCTTGGTGTAGAGGTCTTTGTATGTATTTTCTAAGTGTTCAAAGAGTTGTACTGTACTGTACAACATTGTCCTTTTAGATTGATTTTTAATGTGAAACATTGTTTTTGAAATTGATCTATAAGAAAAAATGTTCATTGTGGAAGTTCTTTTGTAAACATAGATACTTTTAGTGATAACATGAGCTCATAAACATTAATTTTTGTTATAGGAGAAATGAATGATGTTCATGGTCATGGAGATGATACTATAAGTAGTTATATAGTATGATCATGATTAGGATGGCCTCTAGGAAGCACAAAACACACAAAAAAAGTATTCATGCCCTAAGCCTACATGTATTTTTTGATTAAATTCCACCTTCTTGTGTTCCATTCCTTTGTTAATTGTTGTAACTTGTTTAAATTCCCTCCAAAGACTTGCTACAAGAATATTTTTTTATGTTGCGATGTTTCTTCTGGAATTTTGCATATACTTTTCTTCATGTGTGTGTTATTTTCCTATCTTGCAACTTGGATTCCCACAAACTAGACCACTCTAGAACTTGGTTTACTAATGTTTGGACATTAGACAAGCCTTCCACATTAAAATACATTACTCCATCTGACAACATGTTTGCAAAAGAGAACCAGGTTAAAACCTCAATGGTTGAGGCTCCCATCATCATGTCACCTATGCCTAGGATCCAAATCTAGAAGCTTACGTTAGCATATCCCCACTCACTCATCCTCCAATAAATTCCAATTTCCATCAAGGTGATGTCTTTAATATTATTTTGCATTAGTCTCTCATTTGTTGGACAAGAATTATCCTTGTCCCATGTTGTTTTTTCTTCACTTCGGGTTTTCATCTTTCTTTGTGGATTATCCTAGCGGAGACCTTATGAGGCCCTATTTCCTAAGAAAGCAACTTTCTAGTGCCATGTTCGACATTTTTGGATTTACTATTAATCCAAGTTCTTGTTTGTATGTGAATTTTTCTGGCTCTAATTGTTGTATTGTTGTATAGATATTGGTTGGTAGATTGCTTGTATATCAAATGGTTATGTATGCTTCTTCCAATGATATTGCATTCAAGGCTCATTCCTTGATTGTCAAATTCCAAGGTGGATTTAATTTGTTTTTCCTCTATTTCCCATCCACTACTTCTTTTTCAAGTGTCCTATGACTAGTGGAAAAATTATTTTTATGATCATAATCCAAGAGATTTATTTCCTAGTGTATTATTTTAGGTTTGATGGGTGAGAACTGGAACAATTCAGGAGTAAAGCGTTCCTTTGTATTTTTAGGCATGGTTGTTTTAGAAGATGGGTTATTTGTTAGAGAGGTGGAAATGATTCTAACATTTCATATATCCATATATATGGGAGAGAGGGCCTTGTAAATAAGTATAAGAGATAGAGAGAAAAATATTCCTCTGGGAAACATGTGAATATCATAGTATGTGTGCTATATTTTTCCTCTCACAGTTTTTTTTGGTTTATTAATATTAAGTAAGCTAGTGTTAGATTAATTTTTTTGTTATTGACCTTCTTGATTGCTATCCATAGAACTAGAATCTTTTTTGAAGCATTGTATACAATGGCGAACTAACACATCTCCAATATGGAGTGCTGCCTCATGGCCATAAACATGCTATGTTCAAAGAGAATTGTACCATCATTGTTGATGCTTGCTACTTATGTGCGTGCATCTTTTAGCTGGAGGGTTATGAAAACTGATAGACCGAAGGAATTGACGCTCTATGTGATGACATTTTGTAACGTTTCTAGATTATTTATCCGGTTCTCAATAGGCCCTAATTCTAGTGTCATCAACATTTATCTTTTCGAGCCTGGATATAGACACGAGGATGGAGGAATCTGTATGTAGAGTACCCATACCCCAATTATCATGTGGAATTAAAAATTTCTTAAAGAACTTTTATTCTTCTTATAATACACAGGGCACAGCCGTGAAGAAACTCTTCAACTGCTTGCTCTAATACCTCAATGTCACATACCCATACCCCGATTATCATGCAAAATTAAAAACTTCTTAGAGAACCTTTGTTCTTCTTTTTCTCTCTTCTTTAAACATAGACATGGGTCATGCCATCCTCTAAATTTTATTATCAGGCTTAGAAACCACTATCACAGTCGTTCCATAGCTTACAGATCCATTCTGCAACTAGAAAAGTCATTTCCGCACCGAAATGACTTTTCCTCCTTCCGCCTTCCAGTGTAGACTTCAAAAATCAAAACTCTGCTAAATGCCATAGTGATTTTCTACCTTTCTGCATTCTTCTTTCCACCTTTCCCTGTGGAACTCAGGAATCAAAAACTCCAAAAATGATGGAATTCATTTAACCACTTTCCTCCTTCCACCTTCCGCTACATAACTCGGAAATAAAAAACCAACAAATCAATACCTTCATTTGTTCACCTTCCAACTTTCTCCTTCTACCCTTCTGCTATGGAACTCGGAGATCGGAAAACCAACAAATCAATACATTCTTGTGTTTATCTTCCTCTTTTCACCTTCTATCTTTTTGCCTTTCGCATGCTCATTTCGGGGTGTGGAAAACCAACATTCTGCCTTGTCTTAACTTCTCCCTTCTGCCTCCCCCCTTCCATAGGTAGATTCTGGTGTGCGAAAAAACTCCATATGCATTCTGACTCTACAACCAGGATTCTAGCCTCCATGATCATAAGCAAAATGCATTAAAATATACACGGCATATACAAATGAAAATGCAGGACATTTAATCAACAGTAAACTCTACTGAAGATTAACAACCATTCATCATATTCATTTCATTCATAAGCAAATACATTGCATAAACAATAATAATAGAGATACTTATCTTGAAGATGAAGATGTCCCGCAACTAGGTATGTTGTTGCAACATTCCACCCAACCATAGGCCAGTTTTGTTCATTAATCTCTCAACACAACTGCCACCCTCGAGTTGGACATGACTTCCACAAGGAACTAGGGAACAACAGTCTCACACACATCCATATCACATCACACACAGTCAAGCCAATCTTTAGTTGGGTTTCTCATACTGTACAACCAAGCCAACACACAGTTGGGTTTATTAGGCTGCAGGCATACAAGCCAATACACTGCTGGAGTTATTAGGATACACAACCAAGCCAGCTAACAGTTGGGTTTCTCAGACTTCACACAGTCAAGCCAACATTCACATTAAGGACCATCCAAGCCAACTAACAGATGGGTTTCTCAAGACACTCATCCAAGCCATCTTACTGCTAGGTTTCTTAGGCTATTCATCCCAACTAGCATATAGCTGGGTTTATCAGGTTGTCCAACCAAGGATTAGACACATGGACAAAATGCACAATAAGACACATCCAATCCAACTACCAGTTGGGTTTCTCAGGCTGCTAAGGTAGTGGAAAGGAAGAATGGCTAAGTTAGTGGCTCATTCAAGAGCTAGGGAGACCTCCACAAGATCTATCTGGCCTGGCATCCACAATACCTACACACCCAACATGAGGAAGCATCCCTTTCTCTGATATGCAGTCCCTTAGGCTATGCCTTCCCTTTTAGTGCTCTTCAGGGTGTGCATAGGATATTCACCAGCCACTCTTATCTTTTGGTGAGGTTCCTCTCTACAATAGGTTTATCAAGCCCATTCGACGTCTCTTCCACTCCTAATTCTTACATATAGTTCAGACCCAAACCAGGGTGCACATGACAAGAAACCACAAGGAGACATAGCAACATAGGTTCCACTTTTTAAGTACAAAGAAACAGGGTCTCGTACCACTCTGTAGTTCAAAGTAACACTATAACATAAAAACCAGGGTTCCAACAAAGGGAAATACTTGCAGAAACACATAGAAACACTCTGCTAGCTCCAAACACGATGCCACTCAGGATAGTGAACAACTAAGAACAACCATGAATCCCTTTCGTAGAATGGGATTCTCGCATTCTAAAAACTTTTCAAAAAAAATGACCAAAAAATTCAAGTGAAAATCGGGATGACGGACTGGGCACGCATACCCGTGATTACTTGCTTCAAAAGAAAGAATGTGGCTTACTAGACTGCAGGCTACAAGCAGGCTCAGTCACGAAACCAACTTCCATTCCTTGCTCTTCCTAAGGCATTAACTGCCTCAACCGCTCTTCTTGAATAATTGAATGATTGAGCGCAGAGGAAAAAAAGGTAGCTGAGGGTTTGTGGGTTCCCTCATTGACATATGGTCTCACCCTATTGGCTCAAATGTTTGACTGACTCCCCTCCCTATTCCTTCTGAAATAATTCCCCCATCTCTTCACGTTGTAGTGCATAACTAGTTGCGGTGTTTTATTAAATTGAAAATTTACATGATGACTTCAAAATGTAATGTGTCTGACTTAGCACTATAGCCATAGGCATCAACCTTGATCACCTATACACAAACACCAAATCGATGGTAGGGCCTTGGCCTTGAGCTCCTTGCCATGATTTCATAAGAGTAATTACATCATGTACAATTTCAATACCATGGGGACAAAACTGGGGTATTACATTCCCCTCCCCCTTAGATTCAAAACCGAGGTGTTACATTCCCCTCACCCTCCATTAGCACACTCCTCATTTATTTACAAACTTGAATAAAAATGGATGTGTCAATCGCATGGCATCCCCTAGCTCCCACGTAGCCTCATCAGGACTGTAGTGCTCCCACTGCACCTTTACCTATCCAACAACTCAATTCTGGAGCACTATGACTTTCCTGTCAAGGATGCACACTGGCTCGGTTTGGAACTCTCCCTCGGGTTTGACCTAAATCACATCCCAATTTATCACATGGTTAGGATCATGTACATATTTCTTAAGCAAAGAAACACGAAGAACATTATGAGCTCTAGTGCTAGCAAGCAATGCAAGTCTATATGCAACTGGCCCTATTCTTTCAAGCACTTCAAAGGGCCCACAAAATCTAGGTGACATCTTGGCACAACATCCAAGGTTCAAGGAACTCATCCTTTCCCTCACTCTAAGGTAAACATGATCCCTAAAAGTGAATTCTCTATGAACTCTATGCTTATCTACATAGCTTTTATGTCTGTCTTGGGTTGCTTTCAGGTTCTTCCTAATCCTTGCAACCTCTTGCTCCATTTCCTTGAGCAATTCTGGACCAAGCACAATCGTGTTCACTCGATAATCACAAGTCATGGGTGTCCTACACCTTCTTCCATACAAGGCTTCATATGGACTCATTCCCAATGATGATTATTTTCCATTATTATAAGCAAACTCTACCGAGTGTAAATAATCTTCCCACTTGGATGGTTTGTCCATCAAACACATGCGAAGAATTCCTTCAAGCACCTAATCCACTATCTATGTTTTCCCATCAGTCTGAGGATGGTAGGCAGTGTTGAACTTCAACTTTGTACCCAAATATGCAAACAAACTTTTCCGAAAATTGGAAGTGAACTTGTTATCCTTGTCAGAGATTATTTCCTTAGGCAATCCATGCAATCTAAAAATCTCCTTCATGAATATTTTTTGCAATGGAATCAGCCTTATACGTGGACTTAACCGTTATAAAAGGTGATGCTTTTTTCAACTTGTCCACCACAACCATGATGGAATCATGTTGTCTCACTGTCATTGGAAATCCTGTAGTAAAATCCATGGAAATAACTTCTCATTTACATTCTAGGACGGACAAAGGCTACAATAAACCTGCTGGGTGTTGATTCCCAGCCTCCACCTGCTGACATATTATGCACATTGAAATATACTCAGCAATGTCCTTTTTCATTCCTAGCCAAAAATACTGCTTTATGGCTGTAGAAATTATTTTATGATACCCTGGGTGACCAGAATATGGATCTTGATGGATCCCATCCATAACAATTCTCCTCAAATCTACTACACTTGGAATATAAATTCCGTTCTTATAAGTAGGAAGTTCATCTTCTTCCAATTTATATCCCGCATACTTCTTTTCAAGGCTTTTCTGCTGCAACTTGTCCTTTATCTGCACATACAATTCATCCTCAGTAGCATGATTAATAATCTGTTGTCTCAAATCTGGTTGGAAAACACTAAGAGATGCCACATGCAATTCATGCACCTTCCTTTTGAGTGCATCAATCACTTTATTTTTTTTTCATTTTATGTGTTTGATTTCAAAATCAAACTCACACAAAAACTCCAGCCATCTAGCTTTCCTAGCATTTAGATTTGGCTGATCAAACAAGTACTTGAGACCACAATGGTCTATCCTTAGCTCAAATTTTCTTCCCATTTAGTAATGCCTCCACATCTTGAGACCATGTACTATGGATGCAAGTTCTAAATCATGAGTAGAATGTTTCTTCTCATGCTCCTTCAACTTTCTTTACTCATAGCATACCATGTGGTTGTCTTGCATAAGAACTCCTCCAAGTCCTTGATTACATGCATCAGTACACACCATAAAATATTTTTCTCGGTCTACAATTTTCAGAACTAGTGCACTTGTAAGAAGATTCTTCAACTACTGGAAGCTTTCATCACATCTTGGTGTCCATTCAAACTTTATCCCCTTCTTTTGCAAACACGTGATTGAATGTGCAACCTTGGAGAATCTTTCAATGAACCTCCTGTAGTATCCTATAAGTACCATAAAATATCTCACATCTATCACATTTCTTGGGATTGGCCAATTTATGATGGCCTCAATCTTTTCAGGGTCCACAGATATTCCCTCCTTTGAGATAATGTGACCCAAATAATGAATTATATCTTTATAGAAGTCACATTTAATTAACTTTGCATATAGCTTATGCTCCCTTAGAAAATGCAATGTCAGACTCAAATGCTCTTCATGCTCTTCTTCATTCTTAGAATAAATAAGAATGTCATCAAGGAAAACAAGAACAACTTGTCTAGATACTTGCTAAAAACACTATTCATGAGACACATGAATGTTGTTGGTGCATTTGTGAGACCAAATGGCACCACTACAAACTCATAGTCTCCATACCTTGTTTTGAAGGTTGTCTTATGAATATATTCATCCTTGATTCTTACCTAATGGTAGCCAGACCTCAAGTCAATCTTGGAAAATACCTTTGCTCCTCTCATTTGATAAAAAAGGTCATCAATTCGAGGTAAAGGGTACTTATTCTTCACAGTGACTTTCTTCAACTCCCTGTAATCAGTACATAACCTGAGTGTCGCATCTTTCTTTTTTCACAAATAGAACTGGTGTTCCCCAAGGGATTCCACATAACCTTGAAATACTTCTTGAACTGATTCCACACAATCTTTTTGTCATTGATCTTCTTCACTTGCCTGAGGTGCTCCCACCATATAGATTCTCTCCCATCCATATTGAATATGGCTACCCTTGAATTCATATTTCCCGAATAGCCTTGGACTTGGAAATACTTTTTCATCCCAAGAACCCAAGCCTCATCTTCTTGACCAGAGTTTACCTCACCATTAAAGGTAGGAGGCCTTTCCTTATTAAATTCGTCTCGTGAACTATTCCGATAGCCCCTCTTTCTCCTATTCCTATGAGATGAAGAGCTTGAACCCCCATTGGATCCTTCAAAGTCATATGATCCACTAGAAGACCTGTTTCTTCTTATGGCAGTGCTCCTACTTCCTTCCGGATTTACTGCCCGATACCCATAGCTCATCTACCTTTGGATGTTTGCAAACTCTACAGCATGGCTACATTCAACTGATTCTTCTCTTCTAGAACTTTAATCATTATTTCATTGTCTTCTCTGTAACTTTGCAATTCTACCCATAGGATTCTCATGGTGCCTGCAATATTTGGGGGAGTCTCTTGATATCTTCTCCCATTATATTCTGTTTTAGAATTTCCAACTCGAATTTTTTTCCCCATAGCATCTACCTCGATCTCATAGGGATCCTGAGCGTCATTCATGTTGTTGATTCTCATGGCCAGGCCAGAACCAACTTTTTCAATCTGCACTATGACTCTGCAAAATGTGTTAATAAACATATTGTTAGTTGTGTAACAATTTCAACATTTAAACACATTGTTTGATGCTTAAAAATTGTGTTGCAACCAATAGATCTGAAAACTATTCACTTGGCATGTCTAGGCCCAATGTTGTAACCAATAGCTCTAATACCATAATGTAGCGTACCCATACCTCGATTATCATGCAGAATCAAAAATTTCTTAAAGAACCTTTGTTCTTCTTTTTTTCTCTTCTTTAAACACAGTCATGGGTCATTTCCATCCTATAACTTTCATTCTCAGGCTTAGAAACCAACATTCTCCCATTTTTTATACATATAAATCTGGTGGGGTTCTTAAAATAATCCCTGAGTAAGATGCCTTGTCTGAGTGGCCTGAGAAACCCATCTGTTAGTTGGCTTGGTTGCTCCTTAATGGGAATGTTGGCTTGACTTTGTAAAAAGAAAGATTCTCCAGGCTTAGAAAAATGGGAGAATCTCTGCATAGGGATAGGGAAGGAAATAAAAGTGTGATTTACCATGTGTGGTAAAATCAGCTATAACAGATGCCCCCTAATGTGTGAGGTCAGAGGGATCATACGATGGCCGAAATACATTATAAGTCCATCCCATAAATGAAGTGATGAAGAGCCCAGTGGAAGAACCAGCAACCCAATTAGCACTATACAATGATACAACTTTGCATATAACTACGAATACATATAGCAGTCCCGGATACATAAGAGTACAATGGCCATGAATAGGCATGATACAATATGACATATGTGGTCATCGCCACGTACAATATACATAGATCAGAATCTACATGATAAAGGTTCATGATCTCCATGAAGACTGAAGATATACAATGGATCAAGATCTCCATAATGGCTGGAAATATCTGACATCTACTGGAATCAAGTCACGAGAGCTGAAATCTCATGAACACTGTCACAATCGAGGAGGTAGCATATATGAGATGCCACCAATATGGAAGGTCTTCTACACAAACTGCTACAAGTACATGTCCTACTATGTGAATAGACGTGTCGAGGTCGAACATAGTAGTCCATCGTCTGATTACTGGTCATTGATGTATATTGTTAATAGACGCGAGATCACCCACAGATAATGAAAATAGGAATCAAGGTACTAGATTGAAAACTAACAAGTTTGAATAAATTTGTTGAGGTCGAACACTTAAGAGAATCCATCGATCAGGGGACATTGATGTATTCCCAAATAACTGTCGATGGTGAGAGAACCTGCCCTCTCAAGGCACTCAAAAATGACTCTAGATTCCTATCCCAGAATAAATGATCTGAAGTTGATGGGATGAAATCCATTGGAAGGAGGGCATTAAGGAATTCCCCATAATCCAACACGAGGTACTCAGCAAATCTGTATAATGTGGAAGGACTCGATCATAAGGTGCACGAACCAGTAACTGTACAGGGAATGGTCGACATGCAAAGTCAAGATAACTTAGGAATGGCCAACTTAGGTTTCAACTTCCTTCGAACAAGAACATAACTACGAATGGTGACTGAATGTAGGCAGCATAGACTTGAAATGCAAAACTGGGACATCTCTGCGACATAGGATGCATCGACAGAGGCTCCATAGGGACTGGAAGCTTAACCAATCGGTGCAGATAAACTCATATGAACAAGTACAGCTCCTAAAGTAAAGCTATTAATCCAACCAATGGATGCGATATACCGTGCTCTGTTCGAAGGTGACACAACTCGACTGCTGCCAAAGATAACAACTTTCCTTGTCCAGCTTTTTGGTTTTTTAATTTTTTTTTTTTGGACTTTTTCAAATATTTCGAAAGCTTGAAAAAGAATAAAACTGCTTTAAAGTTACAGACTAGGAGGAGACGAGTGTCAAATGGGAAAACAAACTAGTTCCAAGTAGTGGAACATACCTATGCTCAATGCAAGGACACATGTGTAGGATAGCGACACTCGGGGGAAAGTCCCCTCCCGGTAAAAATAGGGAATCAAGCTGCAAAGGATATACAAAATGGCTCTGCATGGCTAGACATGAGAAAAGCTCGGGCTATATGGCTGATACTCAGAGTCAGGGAAGCCAGCACAAGTCTCAAATGAGGCAAGCAAATCTCATGATAATGCAATTACAACTTGACATATACAAGGGAGTCCCAGGGAAATTGCCAACATAAAGTTCAAGAGGAGTATGAAGCTCTTGCTCAAGGACATGGCGGGACTAAAAGGGAATCCCAGACCTAAGAGAGGACTCACAGCATGGGTACTGAATGCAAAAAGGATCTAACTAGGAAACCCATGTATAGGAAAGCTCTACCATTCACATAGTACCACTTCTAACAATAGCATGAAGGTTCTGTGATACCATGGAATGGGTTCGTACCTAAGGTTAATATGGAACGGACATAAGGCAATGCATAAGTGCAAGCGAATGTGATATCCTAATCTATATGCCAGTTTAGACATAATACCTGTGATAGGAACAAACGGTTCAAAACCTGGGAGACAGTGTACAAAAACTGGACCCTACATGACAACCATATTAGTCCAAAACAACCCAAAATAGTCAATAAAGAATCCAAACTATAGGATATAGGGAAGAATGATCATGACAACTGCACCCAAATGAAACAATGCGGTGAACAATGGGACATAAAACGGAAAGTAAGGTGTAGACCCAATGTTCACGCATCCACCACCACCCCCATGAGGGTGACCACTGGTGTAAAGACTAAGTGAAGGGAATAAAAACCCTAAACAAATGAGGATGGAAAATGACCATTCCCAAATCTATGAGCATGATAAGGGGATGTGATGCCCCCAATTCTGACACCAAGGTTTGCACTAGGACCAAGGATGGGTGATAGGATACCAGGCATGCCGAAAATAAAAGGACCTGGACTCAAGAGAGCATAAATATACTGAAGTAACCACGATCCCAAAGGCCAACTAGCACAAAGAGCACACTCCTAGGAAAATCTACATCCAAAATACAAGCAAACCAAGGGGAGGATATGTGAGCTCCCAAATGAAGCAGGTATGTCTCGCCTAGGAGAGGCTCGAAACTCCCATACACTACAAGCGAAGGTACGTAACCAATTATAGTGGCCCTCAGCTTCAACGCATAAAGCGACTGTGCTATCCGACCTCTACCTGGACAGGACACCTACAGAATAACCTTTGCAAGTGCCCCCTATGATACCTAGGTAAGGCAACTAAGGTCACCTCAATATAACCAATGCTCAGGCAGACAGTCACAGGAGGGATCGACCATATGGGCAGGGTAGCAAAGATCGAAACTCTTGAAAGAGCCCCCAGATATGAATACAATCCTAGAAATATCTCTGGTGCTACTCAGTTATGACTAGGGGTCATCCCAATCAATAACCGCTCACACTGCCTCGTGCTTAACTCCCTTATAAGAGGAGGATCCTGAGAAACACTAATTATACCAAGGAATTTCACACTCTCCCCTAGACAGACACATGCATTTTGTTGTTTAGTGGTCTTGGAGAATTTACTCACAATGAACTAATCCAAGACCCTAAAACCTAATCTTGTTGGTGTACCCTATCAAAGAAAATAGTGTAATCCATTTTAATTAAGCGTTGATTTTATTTGGCTTTATTACTCAAAAGAGGTAGATGGTCGTGCAACCAATCATGTTATGACACAACATGAAGTAAAAATGCACACCATAACAAACAATGCTTAGTGCAATCTTTGTCAAATGAAAAATAGGGTATGCCACTACATGAGATGCATAGATATATATTCCTTTCTGAATGTCAATTCAATCCTTCCTATATGAAATCCTGACTAAAACTCTCATCCGATCAATCCAATGCAAGTACCTCCTCAAATCCATATGCAAAAATTGCAACTACCTTGTATTTTTCAATATAAAAGAATGAAAAATGCAATAAAAGTGATCTAAAACTCTCAGTCTTTGAAGCAAGTATAAAACACAAGCCCAGCAAGATATCGAGACAAAAAAGAGTAATGCGCTAATGGCAAAACAAAAAGGATAAATGACTACAACTACTTTCAAAGAAAAATCAATGAAAAAACGGTCTCTGGTCACAAAAGAAGCATCCAACAAACAACATCAGACCCAAGGAAGACCCAACCACACTCACAACCCACCCAGCAACTTCCCACAACATCAAACTCACCAAAAGGGAGGATGTGCGCGACTATTTAAAGAACATCTGTGTATATACGCGACTTTTGGCCAAAAAGATGCATGTATACGGGGATTTTGGCCAAAAACCTGCATGTATACACGACTTTTGGCCAAAAATCCGCATATGTATGTGACTTTTGGTCAAAAACCTGTGTATATAGAGAAGACAGTGGTAAAAAGCAAGCCAAGGGTCAAACCAATAAAGGGGAGTGTCAATGGATGAACATACTATAAAATGCAACATAGAAACAAGAAGAAACAAAGAGCAAGTCAATAATATCAAGCACATTGTGCCCCTAAACCCCAAAGAAATACAGGGAACATCCCCAGCGGAGTTGCCAATTCTATTACGGAGAGAAATTCCTATGGCTTGGGGTACCACAACAGATAGCTTAACTCCAGAAATCAATCCTTTCCTATATGCAAGAGAAACCAAACAACTAACACTGAAGGATCTCGATGCGTACCTTATTCTGGACGGTTGGTGTAGATCCCCGTTGAGCTTTCCAACTTCAGCTTGAATTAATGAATTGCTTCCTCAACATTCAATAAACAAGACAAGCATACTATATATAATTGTGTTAGCTCTACTCTAGCATATATAATCAATAACATATAAGCATTTGAAATCATCCATGGATAAAATATTCATTCAAACACATATTAAATTCTATTACGGAGAGAAATTCCTATGGCTTGGGGTACCACAATAGACAGCTTAACTCCAGAAATCAATCCTTTCCTATATGCAAGAGAAACCAAACAACTAACACTGAAAGATATCGATGCGTACCTTATTCCGAACAGTTGGTGTAGATCCACGTTGAGCTTTCCAACTTCAGCTTGAATTGATGAATTTCTTCCTCAACATTCAATAAACAAGACAAGCATACTATATATAATTGTGTTAGCTCTACTCTATCATATATAATCAATAACATATAAGCATTTGAAATCATCCATGGATAAAATATTCATTCAAACACATATTATTGGATAGGAAAAGATATTTCTATTGATATAAAATTAGAGATTACAATGGATACAACCTCTGTCAGCACATCTGCGAATCGGAGAAACCGAGTCCCCCACTTGGGCCTCCACAACTTCAATCCTCCATCTCTCTATAGCAAGCTCACAAGCAAAAGATAAGCTTAGGAAGAACACAAAAGTGCTCCAAGGGACAAAGGGGATGCAAACTCAAGCACAAGTTTTGGCAACAATGGACTATAGTTCTCTTGCTCTTAATTTCTCATATGCCTTCAATGTATCCAAAGGGTTCCTTATATAGCTCATCAATGGGGTAATGAAAGGTCGAATCCGAGCGATCTCAAGGCATAGGGAAGGCTAGGAGACAAGTGAGTCAGATCTACATCAAGGAAAACTCCAAAATAATTTGGCCTTTTGCACACATCCCGATGTACGCAGTTTTAGGGGTCAAACCTGCGTATATACGCGAGAAAGGGTTTAAAAGTCACATATGGCAATTTTTTCAAGTTTTTAGGGATGATCTAGGAAACATCAAAGGAACAAAAATATTCCATGGGGTCTAAGGAGTCTGCATAAGGACAGGGAATGCCATAAAAGTGTGATTTACCATGTGTGGTAAAATCAGTTATAACAGATGCCCCCTAATGTGTGAGGTCAGAGGGGTCATACGATGGCTGAAAAAACATCATAAGTCCATCTCAGAATTGAAGTGATGAAGAGCCCAATGGAAGAACCAGCCACCCAATCAGCACTATACAATGATACAACTTCGTATATAACTACGAATACATATAGCAGTCCCGGATACATAAGAGTACAATGGCCATGAATAGGCATGATACAATATGACATATGTGGTCATCACCACGTACAATATACATAGATCGGAATCTCCATGATAAAGGTTCATGATCTCCATGAATACTAAAGATATACAATGGATTAAGATCTCCATAATGGCTGGAAATATCTAACATCTACTGGAATCAAGTCACGAGAGCTGAAATCTCATGAACACTGGCACAATCAAGGAGGCAGCATATATGAGATGCCACCAATCTGGAAGGTCTTCTACACAAACCGCTATGAGTGCATGTCCTACTATGTCAATAGAGGTGTTGAGGACGAACATAGTAGTCCATCGTCTGATTACTGGTCATTGATGTATACCGTTAACAGATGCAAGATCACCCACCGATAATGAAAACGGGAATCAAGGTACTAGAGTGCAAACTAACAAGTGTGAATAAATGTGTTGAGGTCAAACACTTGAGAGAATCCATCGATCAGGGGACATTGATGTAATCCCAAAGAACTGTCGATGGTGATAGAACCTGCCACTGATGACTACAAGTCTCAAGGCACTCGAAAATGACTCTAGATTCCTATCCCAGAATAAATGATCTGAAGTCAATGGGATGAAATAGGTTGGAAGGAGGGAATTAAGGCATCCCCCATCATCCAACACGAGGTACTCAGCAAAGCTGTATAATGTGGAAGGACTCGATCATAAGGTGCACAAACCAGTAACTGTATTGGGAATGGCCGACATGCAAAGTCAAGATAACTGAGGAATGGCCGAATCAGGTTTCAACTTCCTGCAAACAAGAGAATAACGGCGAATGATGACTGAATGTAGGTAGCATAGACTCTATATGCAAAACTGGGACATCTCTGCGACACAGGATGCATCGACAGAGGCTCCATAGGGACTAGAAGCTTAACCAGTCGGTGGATATAAACTCAGATAAATGACTACAGCTCCTAAATTCAAACTATTAACCCAACTAATGGATGTGATATATAGTGCTCTGTTCAAAGGAGACATGACTCGACTACTGCCAAAGATAACATCTTTCCTTGTCCGAGAAAGGGTTTAAAAAGTCGCGTATGGCAATTTTTGCATGTTTTTAGGGATGATCTAGGAAACATCAAAGGAACAAAAATAGTCCATGGGGTCTAAGGAGTCTGCACAGGGACAGGGAAGGTCATAAAAGTGTGATTTACCATGTGTGGTAAAATCAGCTATAACAATATCAATGAATTCTAAGCCCAAGTTCTACAACTTGCAAATGATCCTTTGTATATTTAGAAAAAATGCCTAGCTTTTGAAAGCTCCAATAAATGAATCTATGTATTTAGCATAACCTATCCTTTTCAATAAGGAAACTAAGATGCTCTATCTTCATCAAATTACATTATATAGAACACTTATCCTTCATATTTTATTTGTTATACAAAGCTATATATTTTATTTGTTATACAAATCTAACAATGTATAGAAATTAGAGAAACAATGTCGAGCATAATATCAAAGGCTAACACCGCTGATATCTAACTTCAGTTTTCCAAGATACAATGATTATAGATGAAAGCATAAGACATGTAATCGAGAAAAAATTTACTTAAAATTGTTTTTTCACATGCCAAGAAACTTTTCATGTGCAACCTAACAAATTTTGAAGTAATGGTGAAAGTGGGAAGATATCTAAAATGTTGATTTTTCACTAAGCAAAATGAATCGAGGTCTTTCTATATGTTCCACCCATTCACATACCATGAACAAATAATGAAGAAGTTATCATGTTATATTGATTGCAATCATAAGGTGTTAAGGGTTTATCTTTTTCCTCTCAAGGTTTCAATGACATATTTGTTTACATTTAATGACCTGTATTGACAACATATCTTCCTCATAGAATTATACCTTTCTGGAGTTCATTAATAAACATCATTTAATGGGACTAATAATTTTCCCCAATGCTAGGTCATAAATATTGCTTCTTTCTTGGTATCCTTTGGACTTAAATGTGCCAAAATTTCCCTTAAACATATGGCCCTCTTTTTGGTTCAAGATCATTCCCTTGAGAATTCTTTTTTTGGATCATTCTCTTTTTTTCTGATGACTAGGAGATTTTCTCCAATATTACGAAAAATGAGTCTCAGTTTAAGTAATACTTGTAAGTAGTGTCTCTAAACTTTTGTGATGGATTAGTGCACTACTATGATTCCTGTCATTAATTATTTTCCTCAGAAAAAAGATGCATTTATGCAACAATATCCAACTTCCAAATGTCTATGCCTGTTTAGATAGATACGTGATGGATTTGACTGAACTGATAAAGAATCTTGTCCGAGTGATGAGGGATATTTAGACTGATGATTGACCTCATCAGTGGAGAGGAACTAAATGTAATAAAATATTGAAAAACTAAAATCCATCTTTCTTAACTTCTTGATGGTGTATAGTATATACAAATCTATTAAAATCCAAATTCCCTATACCTCCGATTTATTTCTAAGGAACAATTGTATTGGATATTCTAACATAATAAATATTAAAAATAATAAAGTAAAAGTTACCATGATGTGATCACATATACTTATTTCCTTCTATTCCTATTTTAGTTTATCATCTAGTTGTTTTTTGGCATTAGTTCCAGTTGAGTTAGATCTGAGGTGCCTTTCCCCATTTATTGCTTGATGCAAAAACCAACTTGTATGTGGCCAATTTCCTTCATCAATGGCCTCAAATCATTACTGTAATATCTACTTTGGTTTCTACTACTTATCATTGTTGATGTAACCCATCTCAAGAATTGTAAAATCTATACACTAGCAACATCATAAGTCGAGGGTTGAATCTTGTGTCTGGTGTTGAGAAACATGTATGCATTATCTAGGCCTGTGTAAGAGATATGAAACATATATCTTTGCACTTAGATTGTTTTATTTGACAGAATGCCATAGCATTAACGTTTTGGGAATTCATGGAGAATTTGGCCATTGCACTGTCAAGGTTCCATATGCAATTTTGAAGTTGTGCTTGTTTAGTGAATATATAGAAATTTTGATATATGTCAATAAATTTTTAATTCAACTAGAAAAGAAACATTTAAGTTATAACCTAGAAGCACCACGTGAACTGAAAAAATGGTAACAATATCAGGTCCAAATGGGTAAGCCATATACAAGGTGCAGTGGGGTTTCTATTAACTATTGAATGGCCACACAATTGTGATCTGTTAATGGCCTATACCTTAATATCCATGTAGAAATAAAGGTATTTTTTAATCACTAAACACAAACACCTTTAACACAAGACAAAGCAAATCATTACCGTTCCCTTCTTTGTCCATCTAATCAAAATTGGACCAAGCATAGGAGTAAAATCATGTTCCCAATGTGACCACTCGTCCAGATCTGATTGCATAGGTGCTTTCAGAAAGCACTTCAAAGCATTTGCACTAGTCATGTGACCAAATGCTCCAGCTATTTTTTTAGGCTCTGATGTCCACTTTTCAATAATAGCTGAACTTAAACTTGATTGATCACTTATGTTACTCCTTGCCAATAACGTGGCTGAATACCTTGGCTTCTTTTGTTCAATTTTTTTTTATTTCCTTATATAATTCATGATTTCCTCAGAAGAATAACTATATGATAGATCAAATCTGATTGGAGGAAACTGTTTATGCAAAATAACATTGAATTACTCTCTAGGGAGCATTGCATTATCACCAAGGTTCCATGTAGCTTGTGATAAAAGTTCTAACAATTAGTTCTTTGCAATAGAAGTTGTTAATGGAAAGTTTACTTGTTTATACACAACCAGTGTTTTTATTATTTTGTCAGGAAACTAAAAATGTGACTTCTGAGAAAATCCAGGAAGTCTCTAAAACCTAAGAATGTAAAATCCTTAATTGAAAATTGCTTCATAAGCCATTTTTCACAGTCGCAAATCCTTCTAAGTGCCATAATCCAATTCCTTCATTGCTAATTTTTGCGGCTTCAATGTTCTTAATAGAATCATGTTTGAAAATACTTTCAACATGTTCAAGAAATCCATCAAAGCTTAAACCATTTTCAGAGACTGAAGCACCACTTAACAATCACATCATACCAAGATCAGGAAAAATACGTTAAATCTTCATTTCCCTTTCATGGACAAAGAGACTTGTACCCATCATCAATATTCATGATAAATATATCAGCTGCAAAATATACATTCACTAAGGTGACCCTTAGAATGATCCTAGGTTCTAGCCTTATTCAATAGGTCTAGGTGCATGGCGTTGAAGTTCAAAGTTTGCAAAAAAAATCAATTGAAGGTAAACAACTGCATGATTGCAAATTCTACACATAGATATCCGAAGGTTGACTAATTCCAGGGAAGTTGTATAGATGTAAGATGGGTTCCATAACACATTTATATTTGGAAATTTGGAGGCTCTGTATGGTGTTGTCTATACTTAATTCTCCATATACTTTCAACAACCAACCAATAACAATCCCTTTCTTATTTGTACTTCAGCTGCAACATATTGAAATGAATGGCATTGTATTGAACAGTTAGTGAATAGTCTAAAATATATGGACACTCCATTGGAGCATCCCTCCAAAATGTGTGTTGAATTGACTAAATGCATCATCATCTCAGCTGGAAATGCTAAGAAAAAGTCTCTAGAACTTTCCAACTACCACCCTATTGCTGCTATAAGATGTCATAGGTGGTGTGATGTGCTTGATAAGACTCGTTAATGATTTATTGGCTGAATCAAGTCTGATGTTGCAAGTTTCAAGCCTAAAACATGGGGAAGAACACTGCCTTAAATGCAGTGACTAGTAGTCTGTTGTTTGCTATTAGTGATATCATCCCAAACAGAGCCCTCACTCTCTTCTCTTTTCCTTCCAATTTTAGTTGAAGCTCTTCTTTTCATTTAAGAGTGAGGTTGGAGATCACCCAACTTTGAGTTACTAGGTTAGAAGAGAAACATGTTGTTGGGGTCAAATGTACTGGCACGTTGAAAAATGCCACAATTATTTCTTTCTATGCTTCTCTACTTCTCCTCGGTGTTGTATTTGAATAAATTGTAGAGGGTATTCACTAGGGTTTTTAGGGATCATTCTGGGCTGGTTCCATGGATGAGAACAACAAGAAATAGACTTGAATCCAATTCCAAGTTGAATCTGA
Organism: Pseudotsuga menziesii; assembly: GCA_001517045.1. Taxonomy (NCBI): domain Eukaryota; kingdom Viridiplantae; phylum Streptophyta; class Pinopsida; order Pinales; family Pinaceae; genus Pseudotsuga; species Pseudotsuga menziesii. Next base: position 303,084 of record LPNX011015348.1, read on the forward strand.
GCTGTTATGGGAAAGTGTGTGGGTAAACCGAGTTATAAAACCTCAATATGGGTTTATACCATCCATCAAATAAGAAGTAACATTAATTCCTAGTATATTCCAGTAGTCAAAATGTGAGTAAAATGAATTATTGTTAGGTTTGTGGGAAGATACTGAGTGAGAGAAGTGGACATGGGTTTTTTTTAGGATAGAAGTGGTGGAACGAGTAGATATGGGTACATTTTGGTAATCTTGGGCTCATGAAAAACCCTAGATCAAAGGCATGGGCACATGTAAGGTCAGTTATGGGCATATAATAGAGTTAAAGAGGTGGTTGTTGTTTTGAGCCAACCCAGAATTATGTTATCATAATTTAAATTTTAAAAAAAATGAATTCTTAAACAGTTTTAAGAGTACTACAAAGAGATGAAGAATCACAATGACAATGAAATACTAGATATTTCAGCCAAAACTAATGATATAATTTGAAGAGAAAAAGTAAATCTTAGCAGCAAATAGTTTGGTGTTGAACATCATATAACCCAGAAAATAAGTATGTTGAATAGAAACTTCCCTAAAAATGTATGGATGCCAATTCAGGCCAAATCCAAGGTAGTATGGGTTCTGCTCTTGGCCCAAACAGTCTTTTCCAAAATTCCTACAAATAGAAATAACACACATCACAAAATCCCCTACTTGAATGCCTAAGAGCATTTTTTGTAGCCATTTTAGATATTAGAGGAATCCAAGAAAAGAGGAGTTGCTATCCTCAATGATTGATCTTTATCAGTGGGAGTTACTAAACACTAAATGATCTATTGAGAGAGTCATAGAGGGACATAAATGTGAACATGCCTAACAACAATCGTTAATGTGAGCATGTCTAATGATAATCATTATTGTGAGCATGTTCTATCGCGATTTATAATTTACATAAATGAATTTATTCTACATGTACTTACTCCTCCTCCTAAGATCCATATTATTTCATGTTGTTTATTCCCATGTATAAACAATACATTGGCAACTACATATCTAAATGCAACAATGTATTAAAAATAGAATTAGAATGAATGTGCATTTTGTTGTATAATTAATTTTTCCAAAGAATAAATTTACCATGTCAACAAGTTCATCACCCCGTCATAAGCCTTAGCCAGTCACATGAAATATAAACTAAGTTTCCAAGGTCTAATCATTTATTATTCTTGGTATTATAATGAAATCACATCAAATATATGCCATCATATTTCAGAAGTCTCACTTTCAAATAAGGGATACAATTCCATGGTGTTCTCTCCTTGTTAAGTAGTTTCCACTTTTAGAATTCGTCTCACATGGTTGCAAGTCAAATCCACAAACACTAAGCATATCCTCACCATTTTATCCAAATCTAATCATATACTTGATGTTTAAAAACATAAGAAAATGTAAATAGGAAGTTACTTTGGACTTAACATCCTTAGAAACCTCACAAAAACTCAAAATCTATTAAAAAGAGTGAAAAATCAAGCTACAGGAAATTTTGTAGCGCTTATGCAAATTTCTGTGTGACAGGCTCTATAGAATTTCATAATTTCCTGTAGTGATCATGTAACTTGGATACAAACTTGTGCTACTTTTTTAGTAACTTTTTAGCTTCAAAATAATACAAACTTGCTATAGAAACATGCTTTGTCTCCAAATTTGGGAGCATTCATGAAATGGCTTCTTGAAACCCTTCTATACCTTGATCATCAAAATATGTACTGTGCTCTTTCAAACCTGTGGCACTGCTCCTGTAAGTTGGTATAACCTATTACTTGTTTGGCCTTTATGCTTTTCTTGGATCCATTTCACATTCCAACATCTTCTCTGTCTATATATATTCTTATTATCTTTCATAAGCTTATGAGGGAAATCAAATTATCAAAAAGTTTATTATGATTTGTTACAAATCTATGCATTCTTTTGATCTCAACATTCCCCCTCTGTAGTATTTCATTCTCCAATTTTAAATGCTTAATAACCTCCTAGGAATTCTTGAGATTCCTTTGGATTGGATTTTTGGTATTGGTATTCTTATCATTTGACTAGTGTAATAGGGAAGTTTCATCTATCTCTTTTGGTTGATGTAGTAGGGTAGTTTCATTCATCTTTGTATCTTTGTTGGACTCATTTTTCCTAGACTATGATTCTTCACTATCTGAATATGGCAAGTTCAATATATGTCTTATCTTTCTTTGAGAGTGTCAAGGTGAACTTGACACAACCTTTTCTAATTCTTTCTCTTATTTTGAATAAGTATGACCATGAGGACTAATTTATGGCAATTATAGAAATTCATTAAGTGTCTTTTCGATTGTTTTCAAGAAATAATCAACTTTATTCTCCCTTTCAACAAATTGGTCAGTCTCTTCATAAAAAATCAACTTTGAATATTCAATTCCTTTTTCCTAATCATGTTCAAATATATCTGGTTCTTTCAATTTTTTAAGCCTAGGGATTCTCCTTTCCTTCACAGCTTTAGGGACAAATTTAGGTAGTCTTGATTTTTCTAGTCTTTCTTCCCTATTTAGCACATAATTATTAGCATCGTCACATTCTATAGTCATGCAATTGTTTTATTTCAAAGCAGGGTTTAAAATTGCTTTTGCATTCAACCTAAGCTTATTGGTTGGACGAGTATGAGGTTTTCTTGGTGTATAAATTTGTTGTAACTTTGATTTTCCTTTGTGAGTTTCTAATGAATTTCCTTTCCACACCTACAGCTAGAAGGTTCCTCTGCTTCAATGTCCGCAAATTCACATGTTGGTTCAAAAATGTCCCTCTTTGACTGTTGACTTAAGAATTGTCCCATCAATCACCAACAAAGTTACAACACACCAAACAGAAACATAATATTCATAAACCTATGCTAAAACTCATAATGGAAAGTAGAAAAGATTCTTTTCTACTAGGATCCTAGGGAAGGGGATGGCTGAATGAACTATAGATCCCCTATTAAGAATCAGCCCAATATAAAACAATATAAAACCAAATTCTTATAACTGTAGCATTTTACCCTGAATCCAAAGCTGAATTGTTTCATGCAGACAACAAGCATACAAGGCAAAAAATGTGACCAAGCCCTTGAAAACCTGAGAAGATATGTGCACCTACTTGTTCATTGGTGAACAAATAGCTATTTCTGAGTTCATGCATAGGTAAGGACTCAAACTATGTGAGAAGAAAACTAGACTAATCAAGCCAGGATGAGGACTGTCATATGAATGTGTCGGTGCCCACCATGCAAGTGTTGGCATACTTTCAAGAATACCATTAATGTAATCACTTGGATATTATCAATGGTGTCTGCAAATCCTATTAAGGGTTTCACCATGTTGCACCCACTAGAATTTTACGTGATCATGGTCAATACAATTGTCCATCATGAAAACATCATTTCTCCTCAGATATGGGAATATTCTGGGTGGAACCATGCATCCAATCCATTAAGAAAGGGCATTTTGAGCAGTCCAGTTCCCTATAGCAACACTTCTAGGCAATTTTGTGCATGATTCAACACTATTTTAACACTCAAACAATAATAAAACAGATTAAATCTCAATTTTGGGTGGTTTTAAGGTCATAATAACAACAAACAACAATATGGGAATGCCCGGGGTTTATAAATAAATTTCAAACCTTTTTTTGATTTCCTAACAATAGTGGGAAGCATAATCAACAAACCTGGGCAACCTATGAATGAAAAGGAAGGACATTATGATTCAAAGGGACTAGATGGTAATGTCCTTGGGACTATGCATGCAAGTTGTTGCTACCAGAGAATCTGTCAAAGTAATCTCTTTTCTTATTCTTTCTCAAATTAAATGTTGTGACAACTGCTTAAATAAAAACATAAAGACTTAGAACCATTGATTAATTTTGCATACTAAGACTAGCAGGGAATGTACATTAAGGAAATAATTACAAGAAAAAATGTAAATTTTTTCAGGCATGCTGGCAAAATGTCATTGGCAGTCTTGTAACAGATGACCATACATATAGTCAACCAAGGTTTTGCAACATATTCATCAGGCACCACTATGTTTTGTAGATTACATATAAAAAATATAGCCCTTCTAGTTTTGATCAACAAACTAAACATGTTATAGTGGTGGAAATGTTCACATTTCAGCACAAAATAATATGATGCCTAATTTACAGAAAGCATGATGCTCCTCAAAACTCTTTGTAATTTTGACCAAGATCAAATTCCATGAGCCATTTCCAGTAGCCTAGGAATTGAATTGCGTTGGAGTATTCAGGAAATTTTCATTGTTGGTTGATTTATGATCAGATTATGGATCCAAAGCATTCGATGTAAACTCTTGACATGATTAGTAATAGTGAGTAAAATCTCATTCTAGGCATGTTTTTGTAGATCTCTATGCACTAAAACAAACCTAAGGGAAGATATAGGAAAGGAAGTCATCAACAACAGCCCTACAACTATTAATCCATAAATTGCAGACCTATTAAGACACTCTTGTAGCCGCAAATTAATATTTGGGGCAGTGGAAAGAGTTTTTTTAGAACCATTGGGTTAGTTCTATGGATGAGAAATACAGGTTGGTAACATAAGGAACAAATATGGGCAGCAGCAAACCCTCAATCTCCATACTTTGTAATAATAACTAGACCTCTCTTCTGGCAAGTACATTGTACCTAGGCTATAAAATTGGCCTAAAAATAATAGATCTATGTTCATTCCAAAATGAAATCATATCATTTTTAAGCACCATAATCCAATCATAAAACAAAAGGGACTGTTGAATATCCAAAGTGGTTGTAAGTGGCTACACAGAAAATTCGATCACTGGAATATCTACATTAATATTCCAACAAACATACCCATTCAGTTTTATGATTGGATGAGTTTCACTCTTGGAGACTTGTCATCATTATCCTCTTCATACCAAATACCTTCAATACCTACTATTGTGAATTTTAGGTGAGGTCCTTCCATACTTATCTTTCAATGTTTCAAAATTAGGTTTTCTATCTCATTAAGGGAATCTTCCATAAATTAACCCTTACTTGTTAGTTTAATTTCCTTTGTTGATTTCTTAAAAAAAATTGTTTTGAAATGCAAGTGAATTACCTTTATAATCTACAGTCTCAAGTTAATGTATTTAAGATCTGAAACTCTAATTACCCTAGTGGATCTTGCTCTTTTTTAAATCTTTTATTTATTTTCCCTAGGGTTTCTTGGCTTTGTCCTAAATCCAAGTAGTGACTCCACTCTCTCTTTTCTCTTGAATGAAATAATATCATTTATCAATCAAAACTTGAGATTCTATTTTTTTAAAAGGGACAATTCATTGTTGAATCATCCATGGCTTGTAAATAATGCCATTAAGGTTAAATTCCTCCATGATATAATACTCATAACACTCAACCATAATCACATGCAGGTCATACAAGTGTTGGGTAACAAACCATCAAATTACCTTGAATAAAGAATCACCCAAAACATATAAAAACAATACCAGTACGGTTGGATCAATCTAACCAAATGCTCATGGCAGAAATTAAACATAATGTAATTGGGACCTTTCATTTCCCCTTGAACTAGAACAACTCCGTTGATATTTTGTTAAGCATCTCCAATGATAATATTTAAGAACTATTAAGTGGCATTCTTGTAAATATTCCATGGATTATCCTAGCTCTCCTTTGTTTGATTGCCAGCAGTAGGAATAAATCTTTCTAGAAAACCGTAATTCAGCCATCTAGGCTATAACGTATTTGGATTCCATGTTAATAAGAATTTCAAATATATGTTTGATCAGCTTACATTTTTTACTATGACTACCAGCATTCATTGAACATTAAATTGTGCTTAATTTGAATATAAAAGTGGATGGACCATCGTCCGATGTCCAGCAAGCCAAAATATCTGGATGATCATTCTACCTCCTAGGCGAAGACATGGACACTATTCAAGCATGTTGTGAGGCAACTTAGAAAAATAAAAATGTCAATGCACTACACAAACTTCATGATATGCAAAATTTAGATGTTGTGCATTCTTACTGGCCATTTTATATCTAATTTGTTTTTATATTCGGTAAGTTTCTTTCAAGAGTTAATGTCTTTTATGGTGGTTTTACAGAATTTATCTAAAAATAAAAAAGGCATTTGTATTTTTTTACATCAGCTAACTCAATAACTCACTTGCAATTTTCTCTTCATCATCTCCGCTGATAATATTTAAGACCTATTTACATGGCATTCTTGTAAATATTTCATGGATTGCCCTAGCTCTCCTTAATTTGATTGTCAACACTAGCAAGAGGTCTTCCTACAAAAGTGTAATTAAGTCATCTAGGCTATAAATTATTTGGAATTCAGGTGTATAATCATTTCATATATTTATTTAATCAATTTAAGTTTTTACTTTGAATACTACCATTAAATGAACATCTAATGGTGTTGAACCTAAGGATATGCTTTTCATGAGCTAGTTTCAATATCAATTATGTTCATGCAAGTTGAATAGCGCTATTTTATGTAATGGGGCAAGGAAGGATTCAAATAAAATAGGGCATATTTTCTTACAAAATCTTATGTTCCTATGACAGTCTGCATGCCATACTCGAAAATTTTGTAAACAGATCTTTATGCCGCATTTTACAGAGAGTTTCTCCTAGAGCTTTCTATCAGGGTTTATCTTCAAGAAATTCCTTTTCTAAATTAAAGAAATATCTCAACTAACAAGTAATGTTTAAACTGTAAAGCTATGTATAGTTCACTGTCATTTAATAGAAGAAATCGTGGAGTGCATGTTCTGGGGTTTTATTGGATGGTTTCCTTGGCATAATCCATTGCAGTGTTCATTTTCTTGGCTCATTAAATCATGAAAAAGTTGCTTCACCTGAGGCATATTCATGATTGAATCGAAATGGAAGGTGGAGAATTGAAGTATGAAGAGGACCTACTTTTGGCTTTGCATAGGAAAATCAGAACTCTGCAATTCTTGAAATTGTTGAAATGACATAGAAATTTCACTAATGGTAGCACCCGACAAACCAGTATAGACCATGGTAGCAACACACCCATGTCTTCCCAATACAAAGGTTGCAACAGAAAATCAGCTTCCTAAACTTGCACTAAAAGAATTCCTAGAACAGGGAAGAACCATTGACATGTGTAATTTAATGGAAATGTTGAACTGTTCATCTATGTGAAGAAATAATGCTATAACTACGAATTCCTGTCCAAAAAATTTACACTGCTGGAACATAATCATTGTCTCAAAAAAAGAAAAGCAATAGCCTAAAAAATATACAGGAATTAAACACTAGAGAAGCACTACCATCAGTGAAGTACAAACAATCTCACAAGATCTTTGGTTAATAATGACAATCTTCTGTAAGAATAGTTGTCACTGGAGGCCAATACAGTTATGCACTGTAATTATTCTAATTGATTATTGCATTAGATGAATGTTGGTCTCGTTCCAATAGGTATCCTACGATCAATGCATAGGAACCTAATGCATAGACCATTTTTCTCTTCGCTTAGCTATGTAGAGCTCATTTTTTTTTTAATAATGATAAGTATTTACAAAGAAAATATGCAATCAACATAAAAGAATTGAGATTCGAAAAAGTGAAGACAATTAATTCATGTAACTAAAATGTAATAAAAATATCTTTTCTCAAACCCTGAATCAATGGAAATCAACTAAAACCAATCTTGATTCAAGCTACAACAAATGGCTAAATCAAGCATCAAATGAGAACTAGAAGCATTCAAGGGACTAACACAATATTTAACCAAAATACACACAAACTTCAAAAATCGACAAAATGATTCAAACAAAAGTAATAAACAAATCATAAAAATTTGTCAAGATATTCCTGTTAAACACCAACATGGTTTCATGTACTTGAATGAGCTCATTCTTGCTTAGCGAAAGTGTTGTCAAATTAGTTATTTATCCTTTAATGTTAGGACACTATCTATGTGAAAAGATAGCTCCTATGCCTAGATTTCTCAAATTCCAGCATCACTTCCTGTCACATACAAGAAAGAGACAATGTAAGAGATAAATATCAAAACATCAATATTAAAATAAGCTGCATGAAGGTAATGTAGCTCACATCATCAATGTTACAACAAAAAAGTACAGTGTAGAATCTATTTTTACCTAAAACAAAACCCCAAATTCACATATAGTGATCACCAGCAAGGGTACATGGAACACCTAGACAAAAATAAGACTCAAGATTCCTTAATGTGTATTAGATCATATACAATCTTAGCTTAAATTCATTTTCCAATTCACATTCTGGCCCTCATCCTCATTTTTGACATTCTGAACACGACCTTCTCCAGATGAATCGTCATTATGATCATCCAAAACATTATGTTCCACATCAAGTTCATTAGAGAAATTTGTTATATTGTTTTCTCCCCTTCTTTCATGATCTGATTGCCAAAGAGCTAATGCTCTTTCATATGGAAAATTGTCAACCACATACTTTGTTACATATAATCTTAAGCATGTATCCACATTTTTATCAAGCTTGTTCCTCAACTTTGACTTCAACAATGTCAATGCACTAAACATTCTCTCATCCTCCACTGATCCCAAAATCATGGTTTGACATAAATCCGCTAATTTGAAATATTCTGACATTCTTTCCTGTATCATTTCGCTACCACTGAGCTTAGTCCATAATCTTGTAATTGCACCATATTCTTTACTATCCGATGGATAAAATTGGTCCCACATTGTTCTACCAAAGAATTCAGCTTGAACTATCATTTTTTTTCGATCTAAAATACCTTGAATATGTTCTCCTTGTATCTTGGCCTCTCGACAAAAATGGCTCTGCAAAATATTTAATTTGTTTATAAAGTCATCCTGTACAATTTTTAAACCTCGACTATGGTCCCAATATTGAGGGTATATGATAGACATGGACTCCAACAATTCATCTCAAGGAAACCGCTCTCTTATCTCCGATGATAGTGATTTTGCAATTTCTTTCAAGTTGTGTCTCACTGAAATTACAACATCGTGAAATCATTCTCTTGAGACGGGGAACTGTTAGGTGGATCTTCATATATTCTCATTATAATAAACGGGAACCATATTCCCATAAACTGCCATACATAGCATCCCTTTTTTATCAAACTTTAAAAAAAATCATCATTTTCTATATTCATTATCTTCCTCCAATTTGTAAATGCTAAATCTATAAAAGACTCTGCCATAATATACAAATTATCCAATGCAAGACATGTTAATTGTCTTGCTCTTGTGTATTCAACAATAAACATCGTGCGACTCTGAGCCATCTTCATGAGGTTAATCATTTCATGAAGCATAGGAAGAATTCCAACCAATGTTAATAATGTCTCTATATCAGTTAGTAGAAATAGAAGAGTTTGAAATTTTTCTACACGTGAGCGACGTTCATAAATCACCCCTACCAAGGATGCATATTCATTGAATAGTCTTTCAGTTGGTCCCTTCAATTATATCCATCTTGTATCAACATCTTTTAATAGTTTTTTTCCATTTGTAACACCATCAAAAAAATTAAAAAATTAAAAATAAAATAAAAATTAAACTCTGAAAATCATTTGGGACTCCGAAAAAAGTATGCATGAACCTCACGTACAAGATATTCAACCTTTGAAACCAATGAAAGGTTTCTCACTATTTTAAATACAAGATTCATCATGTGATCCATACAATGAATACTAAGCATATACCGTGAAGTTGAGAGTTGCAGTCTAGCACAAAGGCCATTCATTTGTCCTTGCATTACTGATGCTCCATCTGCTCCAACACATACTAACTTTTTTGCAATCATGGAATGATCCATACCACCAAATTCCTTCAAACTATCAATAACAAGTTCATAAATATTTTCTGCTGTAGAACTTTTGGTCATTTTATGAATCCCAAGTAGATAGGAGTGCCTGATATGGTCAATAACCATATAAATGTTCATGCAAATCCATGAAGTATTATCAATAGCCGCAACTTCATCTAAAGACAATGACAAAAATGTAGCATTTGCAATCTTCTCTTTCATATCGTCCTTTTCTACTTAAGCTAGATATTTTCCTCATTCCCAACCACTCAATAAAGACCAATGAGAAGATGGAAAATTTGGCACTTGAATAAAAGATAGATATTTTGTCATTTTTGGATAATTTGTCATAGGATGACCATTGGATAGGAGGTGAAATACAGTGCTTAATTGTATTGTCTTTGATAACAAAATTTTTTCCATCATCTTTCCAAATTGAGATGTGATGGTTCCTCCGCTTTCCTCAATTTTTTTCTTATTTAGTAAGAATTTATTATATTCCACTTCAAATTGGAGATGTCAGCATTCGCTAATAGATTTCCATCTGGTAGTAGATTTATTCTCATCATTTGTAGTTTTTTTATCAGACACCTTCCCAACATGCTTCTCGGATGTGTCTAACTTCATCTGCAATTTCACTACCTTTCCAAGTTTCCAACTACATGAAATGCATTTAAATTCTTGTGAGGTCTCATTCTCATTTTCTAGAGGTATTGGTTGAAACATGGGTATCTTGAGACCCAATCACGACCCAATCAACTTTGAATTTTCTCCCTACGTCCTGTTGGCCCTTTTTCCTTTTCTGTGAATGCACTGTGTCACCTTGCAATGAAAAATATTCAACATTTGAACTACCAATTTCATATGGAAATGGATTTGTCTCACTTTGATCATTAGAGGAATGTATTCTACCATCCATTTTCTGGGTTGCAGATGCATTCTCAAAAGTGTTGACATCTCTCTCACTGATACCTTGCTCAAGAGAGATAAGCATGAATAGGATGTGGATTATTGGATTGAGGATTTTGAAAATATGATATTACATTCGGGCGCTCGCACGAAGTTGGTTCCACTTTTTAGTGCCACTTAAGAAATAAGAAACGCACTTTCGAAGTGCAAATCAAGAACGCATATGCGTTATTGATGGTATGTTCGGAATAACCCGAGCCCAAACACAAGGCTAAGGTTCGTAAAAAAGTATCGCGTATGCAATATATCGCATATGTGTTTTCTATCGTATATGCAATATTTAACATTTACAAAATGCATATGCGATATATTGCAAGTGCGATATATCGTATATGCATTTTGTAAATGTTAAATATCGCATATGCGATATTCAACATTTACAAAACCACCTCAATACCAAACCACACAAGAAGGCTATGTATTGCATTTGTTTCCAATTCCTCCTCTATGGGAAACCGATTTCTTGACAAACTATTGACATTTGTAACTTTCTACATGTATTTTCACATAGGTTTTTTACCAAGGAGAAACAACCAAATGAAAAGCCTAGTTCAAGTTTCATTTATTTCTTTTTCTATCACACCATCTCTATTTGGCTATACGTGTGACTACACCATGAAAATGCCAAAATTAGAGTGAGTATTCCTTCATTGATCATTTAAAAAGGAGTCGCATAGCCTCACAAAAGCTTTAATTTGCGTAGCGTCACCTGAATATTCTTCATATTCTATTATTACAAGAAGCATAACCTAGGATAAATGGCCAACACGAAAGGCCCTAGTTCATGTTTCAAATATTAATTTTTCTATCACACCACTTGTATTTCTCTGCACATGTGGCTACTTCAACGACATGCTAATGAAAGCGGAGAGGGTATTCCTTCATCCATTACGTAAAAAGGACTCCCATAGCCTCACAAAACTTTAAATTTGTGGAGTGTCACTCAAATATCCATGTTCTATTTGTGTTGTTAACACCACTCTTAATGGAAATATCTAGTAAATTAAGTAAGTTGCTTAAGGAAATAATTATTATTTCATGCTAGCTTGGAATCAACAAAGATTGAAGCCTCCACAAATCTTTGCTCTAAATATATTGCATCCTCTACTTGTTATCGACAATATGACTACTTAGTTTTCTTATTTCCTCCTGTAAATTTTTGTCAAGTTCATTTGCCGTTACCCGTCTCTCATAAATTTTCACTGAAATTTTAGTAACCTCCTTCTCATCTTTATTCAGGTTCATGCTTGTTGGATAACATTATTTTTAGGCATATCTTGTTTGTATTCCCACACTAAATTAATCCTTCAATTGGTTTGGATGGCCTTTACTATGGCTCCAAAACCATGTTTGTAAATGCTTAGAACAATAACAATATGTTTACACCAACATAATGAGAAAAATAACCTTTCTAGTTGCATGCTTCACATTACCAAAAATATTTTATAGACTACATAAAGTGACTTACAATCCACTAAAGTGACTTATAGACTACTAAATATTAATTCTTTTATTTAATTATTTAGGTAGGAAGAAGGATGGGGCATATGTGATATTTCACATTTACAATATCGCATATGCAATATATCGCATATGCGATATATATCGCAAGTGCGATATATCGCATATGTGATATTGAAAAGTAAAAAAAGAAATAAAATAGAGGCTGCAGGCCCCTCAAATATCATTTGTACAGGATCGGGACAGCAAAAAACTGCGTGGGCGAAATAGCACAGAGGCGATTTCCGTTTTAGATTTTGGAGGTCGAGTTGGAGGTGGATTGGATCCAATGGCAGGTAAATGATCTTATCCATTTCAGTTAGTCTTCAATTCTTTATTGTTTTCCATATTTTCATAGTTTTTATAATTATTTTAAACAAGTTTAATAAAAAAATTGAATGAAATCAAAGAATGATTAAGTAAAATAACTTGTATTTTTTTGTTTAAATATTAACAGACAACAGAAATGAACAAGACAATGTGGAAAACCCACCCTCTAATAACCCACAACCTAACCCAAACCCAAACCTAGAGGGGGAACAAGATCGAAACTCACAGATTATTGCGCGTTTGGCATCAATGGGGCGCCTTAGCTCATCTATTAGAGGGGGGGATCGTTTGAGAGAGTCTTTAGCCAATGCATTGGACACAATAACAAACACAATTTCCAAATCCCAAGGAGCTCTATACAACATTAGCTCATATAGAGAATCTAGGAGGCAATACTACTCCGATGGATTGAGTTATAAAGACATCAAAGCCCTTAAAATTACAAAAGACCAATTATTTTCATTATTCCGGGACCTTAGCACCAGATTGGTTCCACCCACCAGTCGACCACACATTTCCATAGAATAGTGCATTGAACCAAATATAAAGGCCAATTGGATGGATCGTTGGTATATGGTCTTCGATGAATACCCTCATGGGAATAGGGACATCCCATTTTATTTCCTTAGGAAGTTGTATGCAGAATTCATCCTAGGGAAACATGTTAACTACTTCGATCTCTTAGTCTTCCAGGGTGTTGGTCATTGGATGCCCCAATATAGGGAAGGTGCCAAGATGGATCCTAACCGTGTGCCATGCCCTCCACGCACACCAAAACCCCCTCGGCTATATCCTCCTGCAGGTCCTATGATTGAGAATACATAGGAGGCATTATTTGACTTGGCAGATACATTGCTTCAGCATGGGACTGATGTCCAAGGCAATGTAGACCAAGGGGCTAGCACTTCTAAGGCGGGCCCATCTATAGATCACACAGGAGATGTAGAGCGTTTAGAGCATTGTGTTACTCCACACCCTTGCAAATTGTGTGGAGGCATATGCTATGGCCCTGCTTCAGACTTTCGAGACAATGGATTACTTCGCTTTGTAAGTAAAACTCATTATTTTCATATTATATTTTGTTTCATATGAAAATTTTCAATTGTTTCGCAATTTATTTCTATTTAATTATCTAACAAATTATGTGAAAAAATATACAGCTGGTGTCCCATGGCACACCACAGTTGCATAGTCCGCCGATCAATGTTGAGAACATTGATGCGGCTGTCAATATTGCATATGGGTTTGGCTCTTCACCAATAGGGGTAAGAACTATACTTGTTAATTTGTCAACTTTATTTACATATTTATAGTATAGATTGTAACATTCAATACATCCTAATTTTGATACAACATGTTTTATGCAGGGTGATCAGGATGAGTATATTGTATCTCAGCCTATTCCCTCTCATGCAGAGGTAGATTCCCAGACACAGGTATTATTTGAAATATGCTTTTAATTATGTTTCAATTTCTTTGGAAAAATCATTTTACATGTATCGCTTTGACATGTGTTACTTTATGCAAGAACCTATTGTGATAGTGGTGCTTGAAGAGAACCAAAGCGAGGTCGTTTTCAACCCACCTCTTCCCCCCAGCAAGGTACATGTATGTTTCACTTTCTTTGGTAACATCATTTTCCGTCCATGTAGTATATATGTCTCTGATTCACTAGTTTATCTGAAATTGACATATATGTTACTTTATTCAGGCCCCTAGTGAGGCACCGGTGCATGAAGAGCACCAAATCAGTGGCCCACCTTTGACGAACCAGCAGATATGTTTATGTATCACTTTGTTTGTACATTTTTGTATCGCTTTCTCTAATTTGGTGCTTGAAGAGATCCAAATTGGTGACCCACCTCTTCCCCCCAAAGGTACATGTATATTTGTTGACATTGGCATATATATATTTTTATGCAGCTTGATAGTGAACAAGTGGTGCTTGAAGAGCACCCAATTAGGGTCAGTGTTAGTGAGACACCACGACCCACCATTAGTTACTCACGTACAGTAAGTAAAAATGTTATTTTGGTTTTGGAATTTGAACAAATGTACATAGAATTTTTAAAGGTTGGTAAATTAACTTACAAAATTTGGTTTTCCTGCTATCTCCACTGATGCAACCTATCCCTCTTGTTTAGCAATGGGGATCACCAGTGAGCAGTCGGAAAAGAGAGCTAGACTTCTTCGAAGACACTGGCAGTGGCAGCAAAAGGGGGGATAACTAGACTAAATGTATAGGGGGCATACATAGATGTAACGTTTTGTTCATATGTACACACATATGTAATTTTTGATCCACTATTTTGTATTATGGCCATGTGGCATGACAATTTTTATAACATTATTTCTATACATATATAATATAAAGCAAGGTTCAAATTTATACATATATGGTTGACTTGATCTTGGAACATGATATGGTTGACTTGATCTTGGAACATGATATGTGTGGTTCACCTATGTGATATAATGATATGTGTGGTTCACATGTGTGCTAACTTATGAATTTTCAATACTTAAAGGAAGAATTTACGACTCACAACTTTTTAACATTATGTCTATCCTCAACTTTTTAACATCATAACCATACCATACACTAACTAAATTACATACACTAACAATCATAACACTATGTCATGCATGGATGTGTAAGACATACAATATCATACCCTAAAATACCCTATGATACTAACATCATACAATTCTAACATACAATAACATACCCTACAATACCCTATGACACTAACATCATACCATACTAACATACAATATCATACCATAACATAACATACTTTAACATCATACCATACTAACATACCATACCATTGTAATATACCATACACTAACATCATAACACTAAGTCATGCATGCATGTGTAACATACCATATCATACCCTATGATACTAACATCATACCATACTAACACACAATAGCATACCCTACATTACCCTATGATACTAACATCATACCATACTAACATACAAGAACATACCATAACATAACATACTAACAATATACCATAACACTAAGTCATGCATGCGTGTGTAATATATACCATATCATACCCTACAATACCCTATGATACTAACATCATACCATACTAACATACATCATACCCTACAAACCCTAAATTGTTTGAAGTAAAACCTAGTTTCATCTCATTATTTGTCAACCCTAGTGATAGCATGCAAAGTGGTGTTCATGAAAGCCTAGTTGTTTTCTGATTTGTACATGGCCATGTGTTTCTAGTTCCCTCCCCTAACTTGCAAATTGCTCACTAAGCCCTAGTTCTATCTCATACCTTGTCAACCCTAGTTGGTGCATGCAAATTGGTGTTCATGAAAGCCTAGTTGGTGCATGCAAGTATTGGTGATCATGTGTTTCTAGTTCCCTCTACTAACTTAGATGATTCCTCACTAAACTCTAGTTCCATCTCATACCTTGGAAACCCTAGTTGGAGCATGCAAATTGGTGTTCATGAAAGCCTAGTTGGTGCATGCAAGTATTAGTGATCATGTGTTTCTAGTTCCCTCTCTTAACTTGCAAATTGCTCACTAAATCCTAGTTCCATCTCATACCTTGTCAACCCTAGTTGGTGCATGCAAATTGGTGTTCATGAAAGCCTAGTTGGTGCATGCAAGTATTGGTGATCATGTGTTTCTAGTTCCCTCTCTTAACTTGCAAATTGCTCACTAAACCTTAGTTCCATCTCATACCTTGTCAACCCTAGTTGGTGCATGCAAATTAGTGTTCATGAAAGCCTAGTTGATGCATGCAAGTATTGGTGATCATGTGTTTCTAGTTCCCTCTCTTAACTTGTAAATTGCTCACTAAACCCTAGTTCTGTCTCATACCTTGTCAACCCTATTTGGTGCATGCAAATTGGTGTTCATGAAAGCCTAATTGGTGCATGCAAGTATTGGTGATCATGTGTTTCTAGTTCCCTCTTCTAACTTGCATGATTGCTCACTAAACCCTAGTTCCATCTCATACCTTGGCAACCCTAGTTGGAGCATGCAAATTGGTGTTCATGAAATCCTAGTTGGTGCATGCAAGTATTAGTGATCATGTGTTTCTAGTTCCCTCTCTTAACTTGCAAATTGCTCACTAAAACCTAGTTCCACCTCATACCTTGTCAACCCTAGTTGGTGCATGCAAATTGGTGTTCATGAAAGCCTAGTTGGTGCATGCAAGTATTGGTGATCATGTGTTTCTATTTCCCTCTCTTAACTTGCAAATTTCTCACTAAACCCTAGTTCCATCTCATACCTTCTCAACCCTTGTTGGTGCATGCAAATTGGTGTTCATGAAAGCATAGTTGGTGCATGCAAGTATTGGTGATCATGTGTTTCTAGTTCCCTCTCTTAACTTGCAAATTGCTCACTAAACCCTAGTTCCATCTGATACCTTGTCAACCCTAGTTGGTGCAGGCAAATTGGTGTTCATGAAAGCCTAGTTGGTGCATGCAAGTATTGGTGATCATGTAAGCCTAGTTGGTTTCCGATTTGTACATGGCAATGTAATTAAATGTATATTAAACTAAAAACATCAAGAAATGTAAATTTCAACAAGTAGAGAGCTTGTTACTTTCCAAACTCTATTTGGTGGTGTCTAAAGACACCATTCTTGGCACCTCCAATGTGCCGTAGATGGTGTTTGTATCCTAGGCACACGAAATGCTAGACATTAGTAACATCATAAGAAAGAAAAGAGAACCCAATGAAAATGTGCAAACATGATTTATAGATAACTCACCCGAGGTTGTACGATTGTGTTTATAATGTCCAGTATCCTCTGAATAATATTATGTCTATGAATGGTGTCTGTCAATCACAGGTTTATTACATTGGGAATAAAGTAAGGCTAAATAATTGAAATTGTGCTTCAGAATTCACTTTAAAGGTTAAATAACGCACCTGACAATGCACTCATACAAGTAGGCCATCCGGATCATCTCTGGTGCCGATGGTGTCCATAAATATTTCGTGTTGTATATGAGGTAGCAAGTATCGTACATGTGACCTATTTTTGTGACCAAGTGTACGCAGCTTGATGTTTATACCAACTACTAGGTTGGTGAAGTGGTATACAATAGCTCCTGGTCTATAATCCTGATATACATACCCACCCTTCCTTTTCTGTTGTGTTGCAAGTGTCAGGTACTCCCCTTTTATAACCATCGAGCCGGTTGGGAATTCAATATTTTCATCATCTGTAACAGGTTCTAGAATGGTTTATTTCCCCTCTAAGAAACGTTCCAACCAATAGTCAAAACCCCATTCATTATTTTTTGGGGCAACCACTGCATATATCTGACCTGTGAAAGGAAATAGGTCGAGTTAACAACACATTTTGTAAATAAGGTCTTGCATTTCTAATTTCTACATAAATTAAATTCTACATAGGTTGAGTAAACAATACATAAATGCATTTTCTTATTTAGGTACTACTCATGTACCTACTTGTATGAGATCAGATATGTGATCATAGTATGTAGAAATATGTGTCTGATCATCTTCCAAATGGTCTATTTCATTAACCCCATTGAAATTGGTGCCAAGTGTCACTCGATCCCATGTATCAATGGTATCTGTATCCTCACAATCATCCCATTCACCGATGCTACAGGAACTGCAAAAGCAAGCCTTCAATCTTGTCCAAATTTGTAGGGCCGAGTTGTCTGAGCTTCTAATTGAATGAAACTGTCGAGTTCCATGCACTATTTTCACCCGATGTGTTTGTGATCGATCCACATTTGTCACCTCCCAGAATATTCTTCACACTAAGTGTTTCCTTGTTGCTTGTTCCCCCATGACAGATGCACACCATTGGACTATAGATGCAGCATCTCGAAGGCAAGCACGTGTAAAATTCATCTCTTCCCTTCGAAGGGTAGTTTTAATGCATGCACTAGCACCATCGTGCTCTCCTTTTCCATGACTAGTTTCAAAGTAGTTCCATACATGTGGCACCTTGTATTTTATGTGCAACAAACACAACCATTCAAATACACATGCATTCTTGAACTGTCCAACACAACCATCTGACCAAATGAAATGATGATAAAATGGTATATCCATAGCTATCACGCGATCTTAGAATAATTTAAAGCAATGTTGCATGTAATGGATTTCATGGGTCCAGTCATCACTTATGTAGAAGTGACTTTATTTTAGTATCACACGTTTCTCTTCATTGGTATCTTGCCCATGTCGATACATGATATGCACCATTATGCTCACCTGCTCTGAGTGATAGTATTGACTTTGAATTTCATTTTGTGGTTGTAGGGTGTAATTTTCCGCAAATTCAACCATTGATAGTATTGTTCCAATAGGGAAGGTGTCTCGGCATATTCTGAATTGCTCGTCTTGCCACCGTGCCATATTGACATGTTGAATGTACTGTTGGATCTTTCCACGAAACTCTGGAATAAAATCACATACTCACGCCTGGTACATGAATATTAATATGTCAATAAACCACCTAAAAAAATGTGTACATGAATATTAATTTGTCAATATTCAACAATCTACCTGTGAAGTCACCAATTTAATCGTCTTGCTTTATTTCCCATCATTTAGCTGATATGTCTCATACTGATAGCTTTGCTTCTCGACAATTGCATTCCCGAATGCTTGATCTTCACTTTCATGGATGCAATCAGACCATAATGATAGCCCACCACAATTGTTTCAAGAATCATCTACACATTTTTTTAAGTAATGTGTCTGCCCATCTTGCCTCAGACACATTATCTTATGGATGAAATCTCTGGATGACATTGGCAGTATTGTACTTGAGCATTCCTACACATGGTTAGGATGCAAAAAACAATGTATATGTGCAAATGTATGGTAATATAGGTCAAACTCTATGTGGTATATACAACAACAAGTGCTCCGGATGGTATTGATTCTAACATACCAAGCCTTGCATTTTTCAAAAGATCTTTGCCCAAGCCTTAGCTCTATGTGGGAAACTTTAAACATCTCAAACAGTTGAGTTTGTGTCATGTCAAGATAATGTTTAACATGAGATTCAGTGTTTCTAGAAACCCTACAATGTTTTAACACATCCTTCATGTTAGAAGAAATCCTAGTGTTATCATTCCAAAACCTTTGCACTAGGCCCTTCACTGTTTCAACTAACTTCATGTCTTTGCGGGGCAACCTACCGCTAAATTCCCATAATGTTTCCATTTGTCCCTCTACATCAAGGTTGTCTCTTCTTAATGAATATTTTTTAAGTGTCTTTGGATGTAAAGGCACAACTTGTGATGTGCATTTAAGTAAACAACATTGTGTTGTGGATCTACATACAATTGATTCATCCAATACATGACGAGCCACATTACAATCTTGTGAACGAGTTTTTTTACCAATCGATGTGAATGCAGCAGCAAGAGATTTAACAATGTGATTACTTGACTCGATATTCTTCATTGTTGTTATGCCTAAATTTCTTTTAACAGTTTCCATATTTCTAGATTTAAGCAAAGTTAAAAACAATTGGCATTTACCGGCTTTGGATTTGTTATCAAAATATTGTTTCATTATTTGAGAAGAATGACAAAGGATAGTGCGTTAGCCACCTTACCTTCCATGGAAGTCAATCTGCTCTCGTCCACTTGTATTCGTTTAGGAGTTCTCTTTTGTTTTGATGCAAAATTTGTTGTCGTTTGAAATGATGGAGTGACGTTTACATCCACTACAGGCTCACAACTTTGATTAGTATATTGAACCACCGAACATGTTTGTTGCTGAGTCACATTTGCATCGGGAGTAACATAATTATTGAACTCTTAACAAGACTGTCTGTTTACTAATGGATCAATAATATCAACTTCCATATAACCAGCTTCCTTTAATGTTGCATTATATTCCTCAGCCTCTACTTCAGGTATCTGTTGAGGGGGGATGGGAACTATTTGCTCATGCAATGAATGCCGATGATTTCTTGAATCTTCCCTCTTTTTTTGTTTTTTATTTTCTGCTTCTTTTGATGTAAGCAACTTCCTTGCTAACTTTCATCCTCTATTACGTACATTCCCCATTGAATTCCACCCAAACCTGTACAAAACTATGGAATTATGTAAGTAATGATAAAAAATTGCATGTTGAACAGTTCTCTGTGCGCGGGTTCAAACGAATTATGTCTTTTGATACAGTAAACCTGGCCCACAGGACGCCACCCAACATTTTGTATAAAACACATATCGCATATCCGATATAACGCACCTCCGATATATCGCATATTCGATATTGATTTCCATCTTTTTAATGAACGGGCAGGTTTTTTATATGTTTCTCCAAAACGCATATGCGATTTAGTGCATATGAGATATATCGCATATGCGATTTAGTGCTCACTAAATATATGCAATTTACATTTATCTATGCTTATGAAGATGATGATGAACAATGATGGTGATGATGATGAGGATGAGGATGAGGATTATGATGATGAGGAGGAGGAGGAGGAGGATGGTAATGATGATGAGGATGAGGGTGTCGATGATGGTGAGGATGAGGGTGATGAACAATGATGATGAGGATGAGAATGATGACGATGATGGTGATGATAAGGATGAGGGTGATGATGATGATGACGATGATGATGATGAGGATGAGGATGAGGATGAGGATGAGGATGAGGGTGATGATGATGATGAGGAGGATGAGGGTGATGATGAGGAAGAGGATGAGGGTGACGATGAAGATGATGATGAACAATGATGGTGATGATGAGGAGGATGATGACTATGATGATGAGGATGAGGATGAGGGTGATGAGGAGGAGGAGGAGGAGGAGGATGGTGATGATGATGAGGATGATGGTGACAATGGAGATGATGATGAACAATGATGGTGATGAGGAGGAGGATGATGACTATGATGATGATGATGAGGATGAGGGTGATGATGATGATGATGATGATGATGATGACCATGATGATGATGATGAGGATGAGGGTGATGATGATGATGATGATGATGATGATGATGACCATGATGATGATGATGAGGATGAGGGTGATGATGATGATGACGATGAGAATGAGAATTATGATGATGATGATGAGGATGATGAGGATGGTGATGATGATGAGGATGAGGGGGTCAATGAAGATGATGATGATGGTGAGGATGAGGGTGATGAACAATGATGATGAGGATGAGGATGATGATGATGATGAGGATGATGATGAGGATGAGGGTGGTGATGACGACGATGATGGCCATGATGATGAGGAGGAGGAGGAGGAAGAGGAGGGTGATGAGGAGGAGGAGGAGGAGGAGGAGGAGGAGGATTATGATGAGGATGGTGATCATGATGAGGATGAAGGTGATGATGACCATGATGATGATGATGACGATGAGGGTGATGATGATGATGATGAACAATGATGGTGATGATGAGGAGGATGATGACGATGATGATGATGATGAGGATGAGGGTGATGATGAGGAGGATGATGACTATGATGAGGATGATGAGGATGAGGGTGATGATGATGATGAGGATGACAAGGACGATGATGAGGATGAGGATGATGATAGTGATGATGATGATGATGATGATGATGATGACCATGATGATGAGGAGGAGGATGAGGGTGATGAGGAGGAGGAGGAGGAGGATGAGGGTGATGATGATGAACAATGATGGTGATGATGAGGAGGATGATGACTATGATGATGATGATGAGGATGAGGGTGATGATGATGATGATGATGATGATGACCATGATGATGATGAGGAGGATGAGGGTGATGAGGAGGAGGAGGAGGAGGATGAGGATTATGATGATAATGATGATGAGGATGAGGATGAGGGTGTCGATGAAGATGATGAGGATGGTGAGGATGAGGGTGATGAACAATGACGATGAGGATGAGGATGAGGATGAGGATGAGGATGAGGGTGGTGATGATGATGATGATGACCATGATGATGATGATGATGAGGATGAGGATGAGGCTAATGAGGAGGAGGAGGAGGAGGAGGAGGATTATGATGATGATGATGAGGATGGTGATGATGAGGAGGAGGAGGGTGATGATGACCATGATGATGATGATGACTATGAGGGTGATGATGATGATTACGAGGATGAGAGTGATGATGATGAACAATGATGGTGATGATGAGGAGGATGATGACTATGATGATGATGATGAGGATGAGGGTGATGATGATGATGATGATGTTGACCATGATGAAGCTGATGAGGATGAGGGTCACGATGATTATGATGCTGATGAGGATGAGGATGATGAGGAGGAGGAGGAGGATGAGGATGAGGGTCATGATGATGATGATGATGAGGATGAGGGTGATGATGATGATGATGAGGATGAGGGTGACAATGAAGCTGATGAGGATGAGGATGAGGGTAATGATGATGATGATGATGACCATGATGATGATGATGATGAGGATAAGGATGAGGCTAATGAGGAGGAGGAGGAGGAGGAGGAGGATTATGATGATGATGATGAGGATGGTGATGATGATGAGGATGGTGATGATGAGGAGGAGGAGGGTGATGATGACCATGATGATGATGATGACTATGAGGGTGATGATTATGATTACGAGGATGAGAGTGATGATGATGAACAATGATGGTGATGATGAGGAGGATGATGACTATGATGATGATGAGGAGGATGAGGGTGATGATGATGATGATGATGTTGACCATGATGAAGCTGATGAGGATGAGGGTCATGATGATTATGATGCTGATGAGGATGAGGATGAGGAGGAGGAGGAGGAGGATGAGGATGAGGGTCATGATGATGATGATGATGACCATGATGATGATGATGAGGATGAGGGTGATGATGATGATGATGAGGATGAGGGTGACAATGAAGATGATGATGAACAATGATGGTTATGATGAGGAGGATGATGACTATGAGGATGATGATGAGGATGAGGGTGATGATGATGATGATTATGATGAGGATGAGGATGATCATGATCATGATCATGATGATGACGATGACGATGATGATGATGATGAGGATGAGGGTGATGATGAGGAGGAGGAGGATGAGGGTGATGATGATGATGACGATGATGAGGATGAGGGTGATAAACAATGAGGATGAGGATGAGGATGATGATGATGATGATGAGGATGAGGATGAGGATGAGGATGAGGGTGATGATGATGATGATGATGACCATGATGATGAGGATGAGGATGAGGGTGATGATGAAGATGATGAGGATGAGTGTGATGATGAGTATGAGCGTGATGATGATGATGAGGATGAGGGTGATGATGAAGATGGTGATGAACAATGATGGTGATGATGAGGAGGATGATGATTATGATCATGATGATGAGGATGAGGGTGATGATGATGAGGATGAGGATGAGGATGAGGATGAGGATGAGGATGATTATGATGATGATGATGATGACCATGATGATGATGATGAGGATGAGGGTGATGATGAAAAGGAGGAGGATGAGGATGATGATGATGATGAGGTTGACAAGGATGAGGATGAGGATGAGGATGAGGATGAGGATGAGGATGGTGTTGATGATGATGATGATGATGATGACCATGATGAAGCTGATGAGGATGCGGGTGATGATGATGATGATGAGGATGAGGATGAGGATGAGAATGATGATGATGAGGATGAGGATGAGGGTGATGATGATGATGATGATGACCATGATGATG
Source organism: Pseudotsuga menziesii (assembly GCA_001517045.1). NCBI lineage: Eukaryota > Viridiplantae > Streptophyta > Pinopsida > Pinales > Pinaceae > Pseudotsuga > Pseudotsuga menziesii. The sequence continues at coordinate 327,445 of LPNX011015348.1, forward strand.
TTGATGAGGATGAGGGTGATGATGAGGATGAGGATGAGGATGAGGGTGATGATGATGATGAGGATGAGGGTGACGATGAAGCTGATGAGGATGAGGGTGATGATGATGATGATGATGATGACCATGATGATGATGATGAGGATGAGGGTGATGATGATGATGATGATGAGGATGAGGGTGATGATGATGATGAGCATGAGGGTGACGATGAAGATGATGATGAACAATGATGGTGAGGATGAGGAGGATGATGACTATGATGATGATGATGAGGATGAGGGTGATGATGATGATGATGATGATGAGAATGAGGATGATGATGATGATGAGATGACCATGATGATGATGATGACGATGAGCGTGATGATAATGAGGATGAGGATGAGAGTGATGATGATGAACAATGATGGTGATGATGAGGAGGAGGATGACTATGATGATGATGATGATGATGATGATGATGACCATGATGATGATGATGACCATGATGAAGCTGATGAGGATGAGGGTCATGATGATGATGATGCTAATGAGGATGATGATGATGATGCTAATGAGGATGATGATGATGATGAGGATGATGATGATGATGAGAATGAGGGTGATGAGGATGAGGATGAGGATGAGGGTGATGATGATGATGATGATTACCATGATGATGATGATGAGGATGAGGGTGATGATGATGAGGATGAAGGTGATGATGAGGGTGATGATGAACAATGATGGTGATGATGATGATGAGGATGTGATGATGAGGATGAGGATGAGGATGATGATGATAATGCTGACCATGATGATGATGATGAGGATGAGGGTGATGAGGAGGAGGAGGAGGAGGAGGGTGATGATGATGATGATGATGATGATGATGGTGATGATGATGAGGATGAGGGTGATAAAAAATGATGATGAGGATGAGGATGATGATGATGAGGAGGAGGAGGAGGAGGAGGAGGATGAGGGTGATGATGATGATGATGATGATGATGACCATGATGATGAGGATGAGGATGAGGGTGATGATGAAGAAGATGAGGATGAGGGTGATGATGATGATGAGGATGAGGGTGACAACGAATATGATGATGAACAATGATGGTGATGATGAGGAGGATGATGACTATGATGATGATGATGAGGATGAGGGTGATTATGATGATGATGAGGAGGAGGATGAGGATGAGGATGATGATGATTATGATGAGGATGATGAGGATGAGGATGAGGGTGATGATGAGGAGTAGGAGGATGAGGGTGATGAGGAGGAGGAGGAGGAGGAGGAGGAGGATGAGGATGGTGATGATGATGAGGGTGACGATGAAGATGATGATGAACAATGATGGTGATGATGAGGAGGATGATGACTATGATGATGCTGATGAGGATGAGGGTGATGATGATGATGATGATGACCATGATGATGATGAGGAGGATGAGGGTGATGAGGAGGAGGAGGAGGAGGAGGAGGAGGATGAGGATGATCATGATCATGATGAGGATGGTGATGATGATGACGATGATGATGATAATGACGATGATGGTGAACAATGATGATGATGAGGAGGAGGAGGAGGAGGATGACTATGATGATGAGGAGGAGGATGAGGATGATTATGATGATGAGGAGGATGAGGATGAGGGTGGTGATGATGATGAGGATGAGGGTGATGAACAATGATGTGTTAGGACAAAACCAAATTGGTTAAGACAAAACGCATATGCATTATAGCTTTATCATATCGCATATGCGAAATGAATAAGCTATAATGCATATGCGTTATTTTAAAATTAAAATAATTGGAGGGAATAAGGTTTGGCATTAGGTTCGGAAATAGCTTCGAACTACTGAACCTATTGGCTAGGACAAATAAACCAGGGCTATTGCTTGTCTTTTAGAACTCTATCAATATGCTCAGTTTAGATGGCGTGTTTTTCTATGACATACACAATATTTTTTTATGAAAATATAGGATATTGTAGAGTACGATCTTACGATTCTGAATATGTAATTTTTTCCTTCAAAAATATGTTTTATTTATTTATAATTATTTTTCTAAATGAAACACGTCAGTTTTTGAAAATACATACATCGATTGTTTGTTATATAACTTTTGATTTCCATCACCATTTCCCAATAAAACTATATGGTGCACTAGACGAGATCAAGCTCTACGATCTTATATTTAGAAATCAAGGATTTCATTAATTTTTTCCCCTAAAGTGTTGCACCCACACATAAGGTTTTAATTTCAAGCTTTTGTGACTTCAATAATTAATAATAATAAAATAATTCATGAAAAATTATGAGTAAATAGTGTTGCACTAGGCCCATATGTCCTTTATATGTCTGCAATATTTTATCCCAATATGACATCATTTACCTCATATATTGTTGCACCTGCATAAACATATATGTTAAGATGTGCTGAAAATTTGAAAACCCACTTTCACGAAAACTAATTTTATAATCATTTACACACATTTTCTCTACATAAATGCTATATATTATGAAAGCTGATTCAATTTCCTATCTTTTCTCTTTTTACTTCATCTTCAAATAAGTTATGGAAGTACCCCTAATTGTCACCTAAAGTCAGAGTTTTCCATTTATTCCAGTATTATCTGGCATCTAAAGTGTCTTTAAAGGAGTCCATGATTGTGAATCAGCCCATCCTTTTGTTTTGATGTTTTATTTTTCTTTCCACATTCCATGTTTGACATCTTACTTAATATTCCAAAATTGAAATTCCAAATCGATATAGAAACCAGAAGTGAAGCCTGCATGAGAAAAATGATATAAAAATAGTACAATGGCGCATTATCAATTCATATTGACCCGACTTACAATGAGTATTTACATTGAATCTTTCAATGACTTTTAATTGACTCTTTCATTGACTCTTTCATTAACTCTTTCCCTGAAGGAGGTATAACAGTACTACAACCGAAAGGTGTCAATGAAACACAACTGCACTGACTAGATTCAGGGCAAGTGGGGACTCCACTTGTTATCTCATCCCTTAATGGTCTGGCGGAAATATGGTGACCTGAATCCTGACAAACCGATAAACTGATCAAATCAAAAATTATGCTCGATCTTGGCCTCCACTATCCTATTGAGGTCATTATTGTGTTCAAATCACTTCAATGTGAGACGCATTTCATATCATGAAAAGTTTTATATTGAAAGAAAAAGTCTAACTTTATGTAGACCTCAAGTCTTTCTATTATCACTTTTCTATTCAATTTACATGACATTTACCTCAAGGTGAAATTGACATTGGTAAATGAAGCTAATATTGAAACCCAAAGAGAATAGGTATTGCAACATATTGGATAAACAAATCAAGATCAAAACAATTTAGAAGCAAAGAAATCCAAATCAAGATCAATATAGTTTACAAGCAAGGAAAGCCTAGATTATGACAATGACATGCCTATGTAGTATGGTGATAAGAAGATCACAAGTAAATAAAGTCAATGAAAGAGAATATTTTATAAGAAATGAAAGACATTATCAGTTTAAGTACAAATCAACAAGCTCAAAATACAACATTTTTGTTTGAAAAAAAGATGGAGGTCTCTACACATGAGAAGAAGATTAATATATCATATATGATCCACATTATTCTTTTTGAAAACAATCCACATAATTCAAACAATCATGACATACATCATGTCGTAAAATCCCAACATTCATGACATACACATATGTAGACTTTGTTCTATGTAACATAAAGGATCATTGCCTTAGATGATGACAAATGTCTCCTATGGTGTGTACTAAATAGGTATGTAATGCCCCATTTTTAACACAATTTCTACAATTTCTTATTCACCAACTTGAAATAACAAGCATTGACATCACATCAACGAAGAAATGAATAATATATCAATGAATTCTAAGCCCAAGTTGTACAACTTGCAAATGATCCTTTGTATATTTAGCCAAAATGCCTAGCTTTTGAAAGATCCACTAAATGAATCTATGTATTTAGCATAAGCTATCCTTTTCAATAAGGAAACTGAGATGCTCTATCTTCATCAAAACACATTAGATAGAACACTTATCCTTCATATTCTCTTTGTTATACAAAGCTAACATTGTATAGAAATTAGAGTAACAATGTCGAGCATAATATAAATCACTACATGTAACATAGATTCTATACATATAATCCCTTCAGCATCTTTGCACACAATTTTCATGTTTATAGATTCCCATTGATTATCTAGATTTCGATTGCTAAACTCAAATTCAATTCCATATAAAATAAATATTTACATAGATGGCTTACTCTTCCATCAGATTAAAACAAGCTAATAGATTCTATTTCACTGTTATTCAACTCAAAGACTTCATATAGAAAATCACTCAATTTCTTATTTAATTTTCTAAGCCTTTCCTACAATGTATAGATCGAGCCTGTCATATTTACTTTAAGATATGGGCATGAATAACAGCAACAAGTAGTCTTAAATCCCTAATTATAGGCATGAAAACATTGAAAAGAGACCTATAGAAATTTTGGGAATCATTCATGAGGTAAACACTCTTCATATTGGGTTCTGAGTTTAATTCCACCATCAAAAATGCCCTAGTACTCAAATATGGGCACCTTTTAGGCAGTTTTGAGCACAAATAGTGATCAAAAGTCATATTGCAGCCACTGAAAAGCAATGACCAGAAGGATGTAGAAAATTCTAGGTTGAGATTGAAAGTTGAAGTACCATCAAAACCCAAATATGAGCATAAGCAACCGCAAAAATCATCTAAACTTTAATTCTGGCTAGTTCTGAGTTTTATCGTACAAGAGGCCCCCTACGATGATAAATGAAATTAAAAACGAGTACACAAGCAATAGAAGGCGCCACCATAATCTTATCATATCAACCTCTCTCTTATTGGATTCTCACATGCTATAGATTTGTTTCAGGCCTAGATTTCACTATTCAACTATAGAAGGTGCATGGTCATGCTATGCTTGAACGTTGATATATGCATACACAAAATGATGTCCAAAGTATTATTGTCACCCATTGTATCATGTTATTTCTACCTATAACTTCATTGTTTGATTGGTTGAATTATTGTTAACTTGCCAATGCTTCTTCATGTTGTCACATTTTAGCAAGTCAAATCCTTCAGATAATCATAACAAAACCTACTTAGTTTTGGAACTGTTAGGCCAGAAACAATATGCTAAGTTCTAGGTCTAATATTCCTTATCGATATAGCAGTAAGTACCCCTATCATCCAAGCTTTGAAAGTACAAGGTCTAGTGAAGGAATCACTAGGATTACCCTCATCAAAACTAGGGGTATCATTACCGATATATACATTTTCTATCGGTGGATAGGATAGAACTATTGGATCTTATACTATATATATTTTTATCTTATATCTACATATGTTGTTCATACTATTCGTGGTGCCATCGCTAATTCTACATGATATGGTACTGGATACACCACTAGATATGGATATGAATGAGAAACAACTTGTTTTACAACCCTAGTTTATGGCACCTATACTATTTATCCTGACTTTTCTTATAGGTATTTTATAGGCACTTAATATGCTATAGGTGCTACAAGTCATGCCTAATATGTACTTGTATCAGCAACTAATGATGTTGGTCCTTTGACTGAATCTACCCTTGATTCCTATGATACTCCACAAACAATACAAAAGACATGAATACATGAATGAATTCCATACATGTTCACAACTGTGTGACTGATAATGAATAAAAATAGGTGTTCATACAGGAAAGTATCCTGCTGTCTGAGGATAAAATTCTTTCCAAGCCAACAATGCAAGAGAGTATAAGCTTCCATAATCTGTAAAGAAGCAAATTGTGTCAAGACTGAAGAATATCCTACTGTGGGAGGAGGATAGAATTCCTTCGAGTCTAGATGTGCAAGAAAGTATAAACTTACATAATAAGCAAGCATGGTTTAAGGCCCAGTAGCTAACCCACATGTCAGATATTCCAGTATGGGATGATGACTACCTCAGGTGGTTGAGTTGGAAATCAAACAGGCCACTACAGTTGCCTCCGAATGTGATACAAATAATTTCGGCTCCTTATGTCATCAATGTAAGGGAGAGTGCCAACTATGACGAACCATCCAGACAATATAATTTGAGGGGAATCCACAGATTTCTATACCATGAAGATATGATATCCCCAGCATAAATACCAGAATTACGTTTGGGCAAAGGATTCCTTGAAAAAGGTAAACACCATATTTTGGCCATTAACCCATCAAAAAATTTTAACAGCTGAGAAACTAAAGAAAATAGGGGTCCATCGATCATAAATTATTGAAGAATTATTGTCAAGGATTGAGAATTGAATTAAAATTCAACATATTTTCCCTTCACATCAGAACACAATGTTTCAAAGATATTCAATGGTAGTTAAGATTGATTCTTATGGACCTTGGATCCTAGCTACAAACCCAGTACCAAACAATAGGCATCCCTAGGGTGACAGGATAGGAACTTTTTCCTCCTAAACATAGAGTTTCATCCGATTACCCCCCTATTTGCATAGGGTGTTCACCTTATGTTTTTAGAGGAATGCTAGGATGATTCTTAGATCTTCTGGAAATGGAAAAGGGGAAGATCTTCATTTCTAGAAAATTTGGGTCAACTTCAAACCCTAGAAATCAATTCTAGTTTAGTTTTGGAAGCCATGACAGTGACAAAATTCATCAAACAATATAAATAGAGGTGAAAAGTGCAAATCTGGGCAGTTCCTCTGGGTTGACTCGGCCTCATGGGAAGTTCTGGGTATGTCCCAACCTCCTAACAGCCTTAAACAATGATCCTGAGAATTGTTTCAATCATCAAACAGCATGTAACTATTGAAATATTGTAACTTCAAAGAATATTCTATATGTATCTTTTTGTGGTCCCCAATGGTCCTACTGGGAGAACCACTTGTATTACATTGTACCCCGATGCTCCTAATCGGAAGAACTAATAAGATTCATGAGGTATTCCCCTCTAATTGTAAAGGTGGGTCATCAGTGTTGAAATATTGTAACTTCGAAGAATATTCTATATGTATCTTTTTGTGGTCCCCGATGGTCCTACCGGGAGAACCACTTGTATTACATTGTACCTTGATGCTCCTAATCAGAAGAAATAATAAGAGTCGTGAGGGAGTCCCCTCTAATTGTAAAGGTGGGTCATCAACACACCAGTGTGGTTACTTGTGCCTACATATGTAACTCGAGCCTACATGTCAAATGAGTTAACTTAAGTGAACGGATGAATATAAATAGAGGTGTAGTGCTCCTCATTTGAGACACACACACTCACTTGAGTAGTGCAGTTGTGGAGGAGAGAAGTAGTTGGAGAAGGAGGAGGATCAGTCTTTGATCTCCTTGCTGGTTTTATCTTTTACCTTTTGGGGGCATCTATATTGAGGAAGCTTTTGCTGGGATTTTCCCTTTAGGGTTTTCCCAGGATAAATTTGTGTTGTTCTTGTGATACTGTTTCTTTCAGTGATCCTGCTTATATGATTTTGTCATGAAAATGAAATGAAATACTGATTTATTAGCTAAGCATATGAAAATTCAACATGGTATCAGAGCCACCCTGAATAGGACAGCTTTCACAAGGCAAAATAGCTCTCCCTCTCTCCCCGGGAGAATATAGGGCTTCTCGCTGAAGAGGAATTTTTGAGTGAGCCTAGAATAGGATTTCTCTCCTCATCAAAATCTAAGTTTAGAGACATGGATCAAGATTTTTGGTTGGGTGAAACTCCAGGAAAGTCAAACCCTAGTTTGACCCCAAGCTAGAAAAACCCTAAATACTAAAAATGCTAAGTTTTGGTAAATTCGCTATATCTTGACATTGGCTAAGCTTCACGAGCTGAAAATTTCAGAGGCCTAAGATAAACTCCTGATGTACATTGTTTCCAAAATGTAGCCTCATATTCGCTGTATTTTGGGATATATGATCCCTCCAAGTTAGGGTTCTAGCCTCTTCCAGAATTCATCCCTAAACAGGACACCTGGGAACAATTGCTATAGCTTGGGTTACAAAGGTCCAAATTGAATTACTAAAGATGTTCCATAAATATCATGGACTCTAATTTCTGTGGTCCGAATTTCAGAACCAGAAGATGAAACAGTGACACGTGGCAGTCCATACAACTTCACTGTTCTGAACAGTCCTGTAATAGGTCACCGTGGGAAAAGGATCATAAATCCAAATTGGTGAAACCAATTCTAATGAAACATGTGGTGTTGAATCAAGGACATGTGATTTTACCTCAGTGTGAAATTTAAGATACATAGTAGCAGTAATTTCATAGATATCACAGAAACAATGACAAGCATTTCTGTAGAAGAAATTGGAAACTAGGGCTTCCTGTTCCGGGAGCTTCCCTCCACTGTTTTCAGAAAAGGAGTACATTAGACAGCTTCATTTGAAGATATCTATCTTTCTATCCAATAATATCTTAAATATTCCAATTTTTTAAAATTAGGGTTTCTCTAACAAACCCTAAATCAGCTAGCTCTGGAAGTAGGATGGACACCTCAAATCGGTAAGATCTAATCTTTTGCTATTTGCATTTGAGGTTCTCATTTCAAAGTGATCTATCACATCAGCTTGATGGTAAGCCTGGTAAAGTTGACAACTTCCAAGCATGGAAGTATTTGATCTCTCTAAAGAAAGTGAATTGGACACCTACATAAGTAGAAAGGTTCCAGTTCCATATGGAGATGAGGCTCAAAGCCTTACACAAGAAGAACTTGATCAAGGCCAAGAAGATCATTGTTGATTCAATCACAGATAAACTTGTACCACAAGTGTCTTCCCTAAAGACACCGAAGACATTTTATTCCTTGATCAAGCTATTTGAAGATAAGAACTTAAATCAGAAGATGGCTTTGAGAAAACAGTTGAAGAATGTGAAGATTCATACTGCAGAACAACTTGAAGCGGTAGAAGAAGAAGTGGTGATAGCCACCTCGAATGGCCTCCCAGGATCATGGGATTCATTCATGCAAATAATGTATGCTAGAAGGAAGTAATTTCTTTCAGCTCGACTCATAAGAAGAGAAGAAGAAGATGGGAGCAATTGAAGATCAAGCTCTCACCATTCAAAGAAGATCCCTCTAGTGATGAGGAAGATGAAGAACTCAATTATTGAAGAACCTCTTATTCATATTATCATTTGGATAAGAAATGATGATTTCATGAATGAAGAATATGATAAAGCAGAATGATCTAGATGGATTCTACCCATGAAACAAATAAAAGATAAGTATTCAATTGTCATTTCATGATATTGTTTTGTTATACATTTGATTATATTCAGTTGATGTGTTATGCATGATAGATTGTTTGCATTAATGACTGTATACTACTAATATGCATGTGATGGGTAAGCAGCTCATGGTGCTATACAACTCTCCATTGCTACTTATCAAACCTCTTTGTTGACATATTGAATTAGTGCACAATATCAATGATGTCATGGTAGAGATGGAAGGCATCTAGAAAGTTTATGTGAGATATGGATGAATGTTGTATTGTCTAAACAGTTGAATATTGATGCATAAGAATTTTTCGTTTTATGAAATAGTTCTAACCATGCAACTGGTGCTTTTTAATTGTAGGAAATGTCCTGTACAACCTCCTACAAAAAAAGAAGGATGAGACTTGTTCCGAAGAACAAGTGATGACAATTCAAGATTCACTCCAATAAACATGAATCTGAAGCTCCCAAGGTTAGAGACACCATGACGGAAGAAAGAGCTTTAGAGAGCGGTAGATCCACCTTGAAGGATGAAGACCACCATGGGTACAAGAGATAACTCAAGATGAAGAAAATAATTCTATGAAATAAGCTATGATCAAAGAATAACAATTGATCATGGGGAATGATGTATACGATATGATTTCGAGACATAAAGGGAAGTATGTAGTATCTTCCATATGGATCTACAAGAACAAGTGTACAAAGCAAGGTTCATGATTTGCCTCAAAAAGAATAGAGTATGACATGACATGCTCTATTGAGCAATATATATCAAGCATAGAACCACATGTACAAAATGAAGAGGGAAGATGATACTCCACTTCAGGGGGGAGTGACTACAGAAAATTATATCTGAGTTCGACACGGTACGACATGATGGATAGCTTCGTGATGGATCAAGACTTTACCAAGAGTAAAGTGGGTTCCAACCTTCAAGTTTGAATGCAGAAGACTAGGATATGTTGATGACCTGAGAAGACAAACTCATAGAAGATGTTATGATACTAGAATGATGTTTGGGATATAGTACTCAAACCAGAAAGCAAGAATGTGGTATCTTCCAAATGGATTTGCAAGATAAGATATGTTTCTGATAGAAGTAAGGTAAGACTTGTGGCTAGAGGTTTAATTCTGAAGAGACACTTACTCCAGGAAGCAAGGCACACTTCCTTCAAAACTATCATGGTAGTTTCTTCCATGATGAAGTAAAGACAATCCTTCCTTAATGGTATGATTGAGGAAGAGTTTTACATCGAATAGTCACGAGGATTTGAAGTTGAAGACACATGGAATCAAGTATGCAAGTTGAAGAAGGCCCTCTATGGCTTGAAGCAAGCTCCCAGAGCTTGGTATGGAAGAATATATAGCTTCCTGATGAGCATGGGCTTTGCCAAGAGTAAAGTCGATCCTAACCTTTCCTACAAGGTTGTAGAAGATGAACCTGTCATTCTATTACTATATGTGGATGACTTATTCTTGACAGGGAATGAGAAACAGATCATGGAAAGCAAGAAGAAACTAGCAGAAGAATTTAAGATGAAAGACCTTGGGTTAATGCATTATTTCCTAGGTCTGGAAGTATGGCAAATTTCAGAAGGAATATTTCTCAACTAGGGAAAGTATGCGGTAGAGATATTGAAGAGATTCAATATGTTGGAATGCAAAGTAATGGCCACACCCATGGACTCCAACCTAAAGCTGTTAGTTGATGACTCATTAGAGTTAGTGGATGTGACTCACTACAGACAAATCATTGGGTCATTGATGTACTTGACAAATACCAGACCACACATTTGTTTTGCTGTGAACACCTTAAGTCAATATCTTGTTCAACCAAGACAGGTTCACCTAGTAGCTGCAAAACATGTGATGAGATATATGAAAGGGACTATAGACTTTGGTCTATACTATGATGGTAGCCATGAGTATAGATTGTATGGATACACAGATGCAGATTGGGCTGGAAGTATCTCAGATAGGAAAATCACATCAGGTAGATGCTTTTGTTTGAGGTATGCTATGAGTTCATTGTTAGCAAGAAACAGTTCAGTGTTTCTCTTAGCACGGTTGAAGCAAAATACATAGCAGATTGCTCTACTAAGTTGTGAAGCCATATGGATTCAGAAGCTAATATCAGGTCTCTTCGACCTGAAAAATGGATACTACAATGATTCTATGTGATAACCATAGTTGTGATGACAAAGAACCCTATGTTCCGACATAACACATAGAAATCCGGTATTTCTACATACAAGATAAGATGCAGATGATGATACTGTAGATGCAGATGATGGTGATTCAGTATTTCTATATTGAATATAGAGATGATGATGTTTCAGTATTCCCATACTGAAGATTTAGATGATGATGATTTCAGTATTCCCATACTGAAGATATAGATGATGATGATTTTAGTATTCCCATACTGAAGATATAGATGATGATGATTCCAGTATTCCCATACTGAAGACATAGATGATATTTCATTATTCACATACTGGAGATACAAATGGTGATAGTTCAGTATTCACATACTGAAGATGTAGATGATGATGGTTTGGATGATGATGTATTGACGAAGCCTCTGCCTCGAGTAGAGTTCAAACAATTTCGAGACAAGCTTGGTGTTGTTCGGAAAGACCTTCCTCGAAAGGGGGAGTAGTGATGTTGCAATGGGATTGTACCATCCCTGGGCATTTTTCCTAAAGTGATCTGGAGACCTCGGTCCTTGAGAATGAAGAGGGATTGTATCATCTTGGGACATCTGTCCACAATAGATCCAGTGACCTCGATCCTCGAGAATGTGGTGGGATTGTATCATCCCTGGTCACTTTCCCTAAAGTGATCCAGAGACCTCGGTCTTCGAGAATGAAGAGGGATTGTATCATCCCGAGACATCTATCCATAATAGAGCTAGTGACCTCAGTCCTCGAGAATGTGGTAGGATTGCATCATCCTTGGACATCGTCCTAAAGTGATAGGGACTGATTCTCCTGTAATCAATCTAGTGGATTTGGTCCTCGAGAATGTGGTAGGATTGCATCATCCTTGGACTTAGTCCTAAAGTGATAAGGACTGATTCTCCCGTAATAAATCCAGTGGCTTCGGTCCTCAAGAATGTGGTAGGATTGCATCATCCTTGGACATAGTCCTAAAGTGATAGGGACTGATTCTCCCATAATCAATCCAGTGGCTTCGGTCCTCGACAATGTGGTAGGATTGCATCATCCTTGGACACAGTCCTAAAGTGATAGGGACTGGTTCTCCCGTAATCAATTCGATGGCTTCAGTCCTCAAGAATGTGGTAGGATTGAATCGTCCTTTGACTTAGTCCTAAAGTGATAGGGATTGATTCTCCCGTAATCAATCCAATAACTTCGGTTGTCGAGAATGTGGTGGGATTGTATCATCCCTGGGATTTAAGTCCAAAAGTGATCCAAATACTTTTTGTCTTTGAGTTGTGGATTGCAGGTTGTTGCTGATGATGATGATGTCGTACTGATCAAAACATCAGAGTATGATGATGATGACGTACTGATTGAAAGATCAAAGTATGATGACGTACTGATAGAAAGATCAGAGTATGATGATGACGTACTGATCGAAAGATCAGAGTATGATGATGATGACATACTGATCAAAAGATCAGAGTATGATGATGATGATGTATTGATCTAAAGATCAGAGTATGATGATGACGCACTATGATTATGATGTTTCTGATCGAAAGATCAGAGTATGATGATGGTGTTTCTAATCAAAATATCAGAGCATGTTGATGATGTTTCTGATCAAAATATCAGAGTATGATGATGATGTTTCTGATCGAAAGATCAGAATGTGATGATGATTATCATCGATAGATTAGAATATGATGATGATGATGTTGCTGCTGATCGAAAGGGAAAAGTGTTGATGATAATGTTTCTGATCGAAAAGTCAAATTGTTGAATATGTTGCTGATCGAAAGGTCAAAATGCTGAAGATGTTGTTGCTGATCGAAAAGTCAAAGTGTTGAATATGTTGTTGATAGAAAGGTCAAAATGTTGAAGATGTTGTTGCTGTTCGAACAGTTAAAGTGCTGAAGATGTTGCTAATCGAAAGGTCCAAGTGCTGAAGATGTCGTTGCTAATTGAAAGATCAAAATGATGAAGATGTTGCTGATCAAAGACTGAAGATGTTGTTGATGATGAAGACTGAAGATTGAAGATGAAGACTACATAATGTTGAAAAGACTCCAATGATTTATAGATGTGTTACCCTGTTGATGTTGATGATGTCCCCTATCTCTACTCTTGTTGTTGATGTTGCTGTAGAATACCCTTCTCGTTAAGGGGGAGTGTTGAAATATTGTAACTTCGAAGAATATTCTATATGTATCTTTTTGTGGTCCTCGATGGTCCTACCGGGAGAACCACTTGTATTACATTGTACCCCAATGCTCCTAATCGGAAGAACTAATAAGAGTCATGAGGTAGTCCCCTCTAATTGTAAAGGTGGGTCATCAATGTTGAAATATTGTAACTTCGAATAATATTCTATATGTATCTTTTTGTGGTCCTCGATGGTCCTACCAGGAGAACCACTTGTATTACATTGTACCTCGATGCTCCTAATCGGAAGAACTAATAAGAGTCATGAGGTAGTCCCCTCTAATTGTAAAGGTGGGTCATCAGCACCCCAGTGTGGTTACTTGAGCCTACATATGTAACTCGAGCCTACATGATTTAACTCGAGCCTACATGTCAAATGAGTTAACTTAAGTGAATAGATGAATATAAATAGAGGTGTAGTGATCCTCATTTGAGACACACACACTCACTTGAGTAGCGCACTTGTGGAGGAGAGATGTAGCTGGAGAAGGAGGAGGATCAGGATTTGATCTCCTTGCTGGTTTTATCTTTTACCTTTTTGGGGCATCTATATTGAGGAAGCTTTTGTTGGGTTTTTCCCTTTAAGGTTTTCCCAGGATAAATCTGTGTTTTTCTTATGATACTGTTTCTTTCAGTGATCCTGCTTATATGCTTTTGTTATGAAAATGAAATGAAATAATGATGTATTAGCTAAGCATATGAAAATTCAACAGTAACCACCCTAATTCTTAAATGTAGGTGAATCTTAGACACTTCTAGGTAGTCTTAGACAATATTTCCAACACATTATCTCAACCTTGGAATTTATTCACATTTTAATAAGTAATCTACAAATTCTATTAATTTGTGTAAAAGGGAATAACTAACAATTTTTTAAACCATCATAGGAATAATGATTTAGAAAAGAAGAAAACACACTCCTAATCATTCTTTGATAACAAATTGTAGTTCTTCCGTTTTTTATGTTCCATATATCCTCTTCACATTTACAATGTTGCATTCTGGACAAACCTTTAATTTGTGTACACTGTGATTGACTTCTTCCTAGTTTGTATAGCGCCAATTAAATTTGGCTTGTTTTCATTCTACAAGGACTTAAACATCTACTCATACAGCTTAGTCATGTTCAACTAGGCAAAGGCTCAAAGCTTCCAAACCAGACAGCAACTGTTACCCCCCTATTTGCAGAGGGTATTCACTATGGTTTTCAAGGATAGTTCTGGGATGATTCCATGGATGAGAAAAACAAGAAATGGCCTTGAATCCAATTATGGGTTGAATATAAGCTGTTATGGGAAAGTGTGTGGGTAAACAGAGTTATAAAACCTCCATCTGGGTTTATAACAGCCATCAAACAAGCAGTAACATTAATTCTTGGCATACTCCAGTAGTCGAAAGGTGAGTAAATTGAATTATTTTTA
Organism: Pseudotsuga menziesii; assembly: GCA_001517045.1. Taxonomy (NCBI): domain Eukaryota; kingdom Viridiplantae; phylum Streptophyta; class Pinopsida; order Pinales; family Pinaceae; genus Pseudotsuga; species Pseudotsuga menziesii. Next base: position 342,532 of record LPNX011015348.1, read on the forward strand.
GGTCTGTGGGAAGAGACAGAGTAAGAGAAGAAGACATGGGATTTTTTTGAGCATAGAAGTGGTGGAAACAGTAGATCTAGGTACATTTTGGCAATCCTAGGCTCATGAAAAACCCTAGATCAAAGGCTTGGGAACATGTAAGGTCAGTTCTAGGAACATAACAGAGTTAAAGATGTGGTTGTTGTTTTGAGCCAACCCAAAATTATGTTATCATAATTTAAATTTGAAAAAAATATGAATTCTTAAATAGTTTTAAGAGTACTACAAAGAGATGAAGAATCACAATGACAATGGAATACCAGATATTTCAACCAAAACTGATGATAAACTTTGAAGAACAGAAGTAAATCTTAGCAACAAATAGTTTGGTGTTGAGCATCCTAAAACCCAGAAAATAAGTGTGTTGAATAAAAACTTCCTTGAAAATGCATGGATGCCAATTCAGGACGAATCCAGTGTAGTATGGGTTCTGCTCTTGGCACATACAGTCTTTTCCAGAATGCCTGAAAATAGAAATAACACACGTCACAAAATCCCATGCTCGAATGCCTAAGAGGCTTTTTTGTAGACAAATTAGATATTAGAGGAATCCAAGAAAGGAGGAGTTACTATCCTCGATGATTGATATTTATGAGTGGGAGTTACTAAACACTAAATTATCTAATGAGAGAGAGGGACATAAATGTGAACATGCCTAACAACAGCCATTAATGTGAGCATGTCTAATGATAATCATTATTGTGAGCATGTCCTATCACGATTTATAATCTACATAAATGCATTTATTCTACATTTACTTTCTCCTCCTCCTAAGATCCATATTATTTCATGTTGTTTATTCCCATGTATACACAATACATTGGAAAATACATATCTAAATGCAACAATGTATTAAAAAATAGAATTAGAATGAATGTGCATTTTGTTGTATAATTAAGTTTTCCAAAGAATAAATTTACCATGTCAACAAGTTCATCACCCTATCATAAGGCTTAGCTAGTCACATGAAATATAAACTAAGTTGCCAAGGTCTAATCATTTATTATTCTTGGTATTACAATGAAATTACATCAAATATATGCCATCATATTTCAAAAGTCTCACTTTCAAATAAGGGATACAATTCCATGGTGTTATCTCCTTGTCAAGTAGTTTTCACTGTTAGAATTCATCTCACATGGTTGCAAGTCAAATCAACAAACACTAAGCATATCCTCACCATTTTATCCAAATCTAAGCATATACTTGATGTTTATCAACATAAGAAAATGTAAGTAGGAAGTTACTTTGGACTCAACATCCTTAGAAACCTCACAAAAACTCAAAATCTATGAAAAAGAGTGAAAAATTAGGCTATAGGAAATTTTGTAGTGCTTTTGCAAATTTCTGTGTGATAGGCTCTACAGAATTTCATAATTTCCTATAGTGGTCTTGTTACATGTAACTTGCATCTAAACTTGTGCTACTTTTTTAGTAACTTTTTGGCTTCAAAATAATACAAACTTGTTGTAGAAACATGCTTTGTCTCCAAATTTGGGAACATTCATGAAATGGCTTCTCGAAACCCTTCTATACCTTGATAATCAAAATATGTATTGTGCTCTGTCAAACTGAGACTGCTCCTATAAATTTTTCTAACCTATTGCTTGTTTTCCCTCTATGCTTTTCTTGGATCCATTTCACATTCCAACATCTTCCCTGTCTATATATATATTCTTATTATATTTCATAAGCTTATGAGACAAATCAAAAGGTTTATTATGATTTGTTACAAATATGTGCTTTCTTCTTTTGATCTCAACATTCTCCCTCTGTAATTTTTCATTCTCCAATTTTAGATGCTTAATAACCTCCTAGGAATTCTTGAGATTCCTTTGGATTGCATTTTTGGTCTTGGTATTCTTATCCTTTGATTGGTGTAATAGGGAAACCCAAAAAATTTGAAAACTAAAAACTAAAGCAACCCAAAATCTGAAACTAACAAGCCAATAACTACAATGATCTTCAATAATTAATACCACCAACAGTTTTGAGGATAGAAGTGGTAGAAATAGTAGATCTAGGTACATTTTGGCAATCATGGGCTCATGAAAAAACCTAGATAAAATGCCTAGGAACATTTAAGTTTGGTTCTGGGCACATAACACAGTTAAAGAGGCATATTTCATGTTCAATTTGGACACATAACAGAGTTAAATTTTGAGGAACAGCAACAGGCAACCATCTGTTGATAGTGAGCAGCAATGCTGGGCGGGTTTAGCCTAGTTTGGCCACCAAAACAACAACGAAGAAGCCCCAACTCCTAAGGAGAAAATTTTAGGTTAACAATAGCCAAAAGCAGCCTTAAAACCTCATCTTTGTACCCTAGAATAGCAGCAAATAGTGGTGAAACTTCACTAGTTTAAGCATTCTCGGCATCAAGAATGATTCTCCTATAGCAGTTGCTGGTTAATTGTAATGGAAGCCTGTAACAGAATCCTGTGAAGAGTGGTGTCGTACCCTCTTGGAGTTTCTTCCCTAAATGTTCAAAATGTATCCTAATTTAGGACAACATCTTGTTTGATATTTCTCTTAAATCTCTTATAGGTTTCATTGGTGAGACGTTTCATCTAAAGGAGTACCATTTCATAAAATAAGCCCTTGTTTATACTTTATTGGAGGTGTGCCCTATCATGGGGTATTTATTTTGTACCTTTTCCTTTGTTGGGTTTTTCTTTATGAAGCCAAAAGAATGTGACCATCATTTGGAGGTAAACTAACATGGAGATTCTGTGTTACTTGGAAGTTACTTCTATCATCCACATTTGAGGCCATGCCCTCGGATGTTTGGCTCTTGGTATCTTCTAGAACTTGATTGGATAAGTTTGTGTATACCTCTTGATTGCATGTGGGTTTCCAACTTCTTTGTGGACATTACTTATTGAGGAATGTTCCTTTAAAAAAATCATTTAGAATCTAGTACATGGACTCACTTAATTTGTTGCGCTTCTAGCTAGACATCACTCTGTTGGTTCAACTTCCTTATGGACATAGCTTGTTGAAGAAGTCTTATTTGAAGGGCCCTTTTGAGGTTGGTTCAACTTCCTTGTGGACATAAGAGTAAGGATGAGTTCAAACTCAGTCAATAGAAAAGCAAACTATAGAAAAAACTAGACACCAAGTTTCCTTCACTTCACCATTAATATATAGGTTCAATCCCTAGAGTTCAAACTCAATAAATAACAAAGAAAAATGGAGAAAGAACTAGACACCAAGTTTACTTCACTTCATCAATCATATATAGGTTCAATCCCTAGTTTTGTGTACCAGGTACCAAGTCTCATTCACTCTCAGTAAGTTGCATTGAGTTCAATATCAGTCAATAACAAACCATACTGGAGAAAGGACTAGAAACCAAGTTTTCTTCTCTTCACTAATCGTATGTGGTTTGATTCCCTACTCCTGTGGATGGAGAAATGTACCACTTCTTTTTGTCATCTATTGCTACTCCTTTTACCCACGAATTTACCTCACCTCAACGAAAAAAATCAAAGCTCACTTTTCACTAGATTGAAAAAGTTTGACTCTCTCAAACCTCAGGACTATGGACTCCTCAGAAATCAAATAAGAAACTTCTAAAAAAATTATCTGATGTAGCTCACCCCAAAAAGAAGTGCAATGTATTGTTGTAATCAACTTGTTGCTCCCTAGATTCAATGCATGTTGCAACTGAATATACCAAAAAATGGGCCTCAGATAAGTCTAAATTCGTTGCTTTTGGAGAGGGAAAGCAATTAGATCGACTCAGTCGAGTCTAAAAAAAATGAATTTTCTTTCTCTTGTGGAATGGCTTCGACAATTGGTATATTTGGTGTTTTAAATTTGGTTGGAAGCATTAGGCATATTAAAAGTTTCATTCAGTTGGCACAACTAGGAATACTATAGTTTTCAATCAGTTGGCACCATTAGGCATACTATAGCCTAGGTTTCAATCAATTGGCAACTTGGCATCACTGAGCATATTATATGTTTCAATTAATTGGCACCATTTAACATACTATTTCCTTCCTAGGTTTCAAACATTAGAATGCCCCAGTTCCCAGCTCAGGTGTGGAGGAAGGGATACAGGGGACTGTTGTGCAAATATGTTAAGATGGAAAAAAAAATGAAGTGTGTTGAAAGCTTAAAATGTACCATATTTTTTTATGTTCTCCATGTGGATTTGATGGGTTGATTCCATCACCAAACATCCTGAAATGTGGGTCCTACATCAAATTTTAAGGTTAAAATTTAAGATAATGTTACTACATTAACTTCAAGAATTTATATTGAAATATCATTACAATTCCAATAGGGAGGTCAACTAGATGACATGGTTGGGATTAAAGTGTTTATAAAGTTGTATCTAGGGTTTTAGGAGGTATTGTGGGTTTTTTTTCTTTTGTTTCTTTAGGTTTATTAGGATGCTACCCAACAAGTCTTATGGGGATGGAGAACTCGATTCCTGAACCGATCGACTGACCAGTTCTGTCAGGAACAAATCTTGAACCGGTCCGTTCAGGACAGATTTGGTCAACTAGTCAGTTCATCTCCCATCATTCTGGATCAGTTTTGGCCAAAACCGGCTTAGAACTGGTCAGTTTGGAACTTTGGTTTGAATTGGATGGCTCTGAACTTATAATAGTCACTCTAATAACCTACTCCACAAGGTCACACTTTAAAAAGGAGGTCCACTATCAAGCACTGACACTCAGTTGTTTCAAAATAATGCTCAACTTACCTCAACCACAAAGCAAATTATGATATATCCCTCTAAGAACAAACCTGTTTGTGTTTCCCCTCAACCAAAGGATATGTAGGTGTTAAACCTTCTTCATAGGTGCGTGAATAACACACAGTAAGTTTGGTTCTTCAGAAAAACCTATACAAGATCTGCACTGAGACCAATGGTGCAACAGGAAAGGGAAGTTAAGGAGATGCAGGTTCAAGAGCTATCAACTGTCAGTTGGTTTATTTGCCACTTTTAAATGAGATCAACATGACATAAAAAGGCTGTCGTTCATCCAATTTTTGCATTAAAGGGACAAATGAGCCTACCCATCTACCTGTCTAACACAATGTCCTTCACCATCAATAATAGAAACTACACATGACATGTGATATTTGGACACATAATAAAGTCCTTGTGATGGGTAGAACTAGGTGCACTTACACAATGATGGTATTTCCAAACTAGAATTCCTTTTCTTTACCCCTAAGAGGCATAACTAGGAAGCAAATGATTTGTAAACCGGTGTTCTGCTAATGTCGGCATTAAGAATATTATTTTTTTGACAAAAATATCGCAAGTGACAGATTAGTGACAGGATCTCTGTAACTTCATCCATAAAGTTCACATGCCAATCTATCATCTCTTTCCTAAGATGTATTTACTGTAAACACACATACTTGAAAACCATAAGAAATTACTGTCTACCAACAAAGCCTCCAGAGTCCATACATAGGCAAGCCATCCACAACCGATAGTGTAATTGAAATATGAAATCTAATAACAGATATTATCCCTTATTTTACTTAGTATCCACACATTTCCAAAACTTGAACTTCGTATGTTTTTAGAATTTAGATGCCCCACAATATGGGGATTTTTCAAATGTATAGATAGGAAACAAGGAACCCCCAGGGCCCATACCAACTAATCCAACTGAAGAGGAATAGCAATATGATGCTGATCAGAATATATAGAGGTCATGATTACACAGACTAGCTACCAGGCCTACCATAGTGATAGTTCCCTATGCTAAAATGATCAAAAGGATCAAACCATACTGACATTGAAAATAAAAGGTAATAAACAATAAGGGTAGATGTTATAGATTCATTTGAAACTAGACTAGCACCCTAGAAAGATAATACAAATTCCATCTCAGATACTAAATCGTATATCAAAGTACAATACCCCATATTTCTCTTCCCTTCACATAATTCCTCATTCTGAAGCAAAAGAGGCTTCTGGAGAGAGGGGCACTCATGGGCATACAACCGGTCCTATAAAAGGTATAAAGAGGGGTTAACACATAAGGCTAGTTCCCTTTTAAAATCTATAAACTTCAAAAGGAAAATACATTGGCATAGTGAGTAGATCCACATCCAGAGTAGTGACCAAACAATTATCACAATTGAGATTAGCAAGTAGGAATGGATAGATGTGTTTGCAACCAATTAGAACTAGAGAACGTGAAGGAAACCCTCTTGGAATGTGATTTTGCACCTCACTTGACGCTAAATGGTCTATCAATATAGATAGAAAGATGCCTATCAAGATCCAAGGCTAGATATAGAGGAAGGCACTCTAGGAAGACAAAGGCACTTGAGGAAGAGCAATATGATGCTAATCAGAATATACAGAGGTCACAATTACACAGTCTAGCTATAAGGCTTGCCATAGTGATAGTTCCCTATGCAAAAATGATCAAAAGGATCAAACCATACTGACATTGAAAAGAAAAGGTAATAAACAATCAGGGTAGATCCATCTCAGATCTTAGATAGTAGATCAAAGTGCAACCCTAATATAAAATTCAATCAAATAAACCACCACTCCCTTAGTAGAAGACAAAAATATCGAAATGGAAAATAGAAAATTAGAAAGACGTAGACGTTAAATAATCTATCTGCACTAAAAAGTCTGCATATAGAAGAAGAAAGTAACCTGTAAAGTTTGTAGATAGAAATAACCTTGAACAAATGCAAACATCTTCCACTCAGGAGTTAGCCACTGTGAAATTGCTTTCCACGAATCCATTGTAAACACACAATTTGCATGAAATCAAGCTTGATGTTGAGCCTTGACTCTTGCAGCATTATATACGTAAAACACGTCCCCAATTGACTAAATATATCAATTTTTTTCTCAAATATGGCATCTGGACCAAATCGAGTACAAAAACGACTAAATCTCCACGTTTTTCTCAAATGTGGACCAAATCGACAGACGCAAGATTATTTGGTAAAAGATGGGAAGGTAAAATTTCTCAACCTAATTCGAGGACGAACTAAGTCCATTTTACCCATTTTACCCAAATTGTGGATGAACTTTGACCAGTTTACCCAAAGATCCATAAATCAAGGGAGAAATATTAAAATTTTTAACCTATCATCCATAAATCTGGGCGAACCATCTCCGTTTCTCCTCCAAAACTGGAAGTTTCTGGCGATTTGACCTCCATTACCGAAGAAATCCAGGCGAATGTCAATATTTTCCCCATAATCAAGTGGGATAAATTCCATTTTATGAATATTCATAGTTTCATCGCGCAAGCTATTTAATTTGGGGAAATTATATATATACTAAAAAATGGGCTAATTTATTAAATATAAAGAAAAAAAACATTTTAATATGAAAAATCCATCCACCTTTTTTTTACCACCCCTTAAAATTCACCTATGGGCTATAATTCACCCCTAAAATCATCCTTGTGGCACATAGAAGTGGAAATGATCTTTGTGAGTTGTGACATAGGAGGATGACTCACTTGCATCATCCATCTTTGAGGTTGTTGAGATATATGGTTACAGGTTTTCCAGATTTCAACATAGAGCATAGTGATGTTTGCAGGGGGTGTGCTTTTGGAAAGTACACCAAGACTCTTTTCACGAGCAGTGACAGTAGGTCAGCAGGAGTTCTTGACTTGATACATTATGACTTGTGTGGTCCCATGTCATTTGTTTCTATGAGAGGATATGTGTATTATGTGACATTGATCGATGACCATTCTAGGAAGACCTAGATTTACTTCCTGAAGAAAAAGAAATCTGAGGATATCTTGCAGAGGTTCCAAGAGTTCAAAGCTCTTGTGGAGAACTAGACAAGAAGGAAGATTAGGGAACTTAGATCATATAACAGGGGTGAGTATACCTCCAAGGAGTTCGATGATTTTTGCAGACATGAGGGAATAAGGAAGCAGTTGACAGTACCATACACTCCAGATTAGAATGGAGTGGCAGAAAGGAAGAAAAGATCTATTGTTGGAGAAGCTAGAGCTATGTTACATGATCAGACACTTCCTTTATTCCTTTGGGCATAGGCATGTAGTACAACTATTTATCTTCAGAATAGGAGACCCCGTCGTTCCATGGGGAACAAGACACCCGAGGAGAGTTTCACAGGAAAGAAGCTTGAGGTGAGTCATTTTTGGATATTTGGTTTCCTGATTTATTCATAGGTCCCTTCTAAAAAGAGGAAAAATCTAGAGCCCACAACAGAGAGAGGCATTTTTGTGGGGCATGATGAGACTCTGAAGTCATTCTACATTTATCTTTCTTCTCAAAGGAAGGTTGTTGTGAGGAGGGAAGTGATATTTGAGGAAGAGTGAGCCTTCAAGAAGTCTAGGGAGTCAGAGCAGGGAGAACAAGCTCCCACACCTCAGGTCGCTTCACAGGTACCTTCAGTGCAATAGACAAGTTCACAGGTTTCTAGGGTTAATGGACCACATAATGTAGGCACAGGTTCTCCAGTTTCAATGGTTTAGGTAGCAGGATCTTTGTGGATAGGTTTTGGGTCTTAGGTTATAGGTTCACCGTACAGAGCTTCTGGATCACAGCGTTCACCAGTTGTTGGTACACCAACTTCAGGTTCACAGGTTACTCGGGTTTCTACCTCTCATGGTTCATCAGTTGAGGATAGACCTTTGTGGGAGAATTATTCAGGGAAGAAGAAGCCTAAGTGGCTTCGGGACACCTTAAAGGAAGTAAGCAAAGGAGTTTGAGACACCCAGGGAGCCAGTGAGGGATATTCAGATGCCAAATAGATTGTGTATGGAATTAGTGGCTAGTCCTCGTGATTCAGAGCCTTCTACTTTTGAGGAGGCCTCTCAACATTATATTTGGAGTGATGCCATGACAGAAGAGTACCATTCCATCATGAAGAATGATGTTTGGGAGATAGTTTCGAGATATGAGGGGAAGCTAGTGGTGACTTCTCGTTGGCTTTATAAGCTAAAACATGTTGCAGGTGGTAGTGTGGAGAAGTACAAGGCTCGGTTTGTGGTGCGGGATTTTTCACAGGTTCAGGGAGTTGATTATAATGAGACATTTGCACCTATTTCTCATTATACTTCTATCAGGGCGTTTATTTCCATTGCCACAGAAATGGGTTGGAAGATCCATCAGATGGATGTGAAGATCGTATTTCTCAATGGAATCATTTAGGAGGAGGTGTATGTGGAGCAACCTCAAAGCTTTGATATTCATGGGAGAGAGTCTCATGTGTGCAGGCTAAAGAAATCCTTGTATGGGCTGAAGCAAGCTCCTAGATATTGGTACTCCAGGATTGATTCTTACTTGCAGTTGATGGGTTTTCAGAAGAGTGAAGCAGATCCGAATCTCTATTTCATCATGGTTGGAGATTATCCGCTTATTCTTTTGTTGTATGTGGATGACTTATTTATCATAGGAGGAGAGAGACCTATTGCAGCTTGTAAGAAATATCTTGCTTTAGAGTATGAGATGACAAATATTGGGTTGATGCACTACTTTTTGGGATTGGAGGTTTGGTAGGAGCCTGGACATATTTTCCTGGGACAGGGAAAGTATGCAGTTGATATTCTAAGGAGATTTCAGATGGAGAATTGCAGGCCAATGTCTACACTGATGGTCACCAATTGGAAGAAGCTTCATTCTTTTAAGCTAGAGTTGGTGGATCCTACACTATATCGTCAGCTCATTGGTTCTTTGATGTGTCTGGTAAATTGTAGACCAGATTTTTGTTTCATGGTGAACACTCTCAGTCGGTTCATGATGGATCCTAGGAGGGTGCACTAGGCAGCCGCAAAACATGTGTTGAGATACCTTACAGGGACAGTGGAGTATGGTCTGGACTACAAGAGATCAGATGGGATCATGTTGATCGGATTCACAGATTCAGATTCGGCAGGTAGTGTGGCAGACCAAAAGAGCACTTTCGAATGTTGTTTCAGTTTGGGTTTGGCAGCAGTGTCGTGGTTCAATTGGAAGAAAAAGTTTGTTGCTTTGAGTTCTACAGACGCTGAGTATATGGCATCCAATCAAGCCAGTTGTGAGGCACTGTGGGTTCATAAGTTGCTGGTTGATTTATTTGATCAGGAGCTGGGGCCTACGTTGATTTACTGTGACAATCAAAGTTGCATCTAGCTCTTTGAAAATCTAGTATTTCATGACATGTCAAAGCATATTGAGATGAGGTATCATTTCATTTGTGATTATGTTTAGAGAGGAGCAGTGACATTGCAGTATATTTCCACTTATGAGCAGGTTACAGAAATCCTAACGAAGTCTCTTAGAAGAGGCAAGTTTATTCACTTCAGATACAAGTTGGGTGTGGTGAAGAACAACTTCCTCGGTAAGAGGGAGTCTTAAATTTTACCTAGGAATTGTTCCCCTAAGTGACTTTTGCCTAAGTCACTAGGAAGAGGGGTTTGAGTCACTTGGACCTTATATTAATAACTTGAGATGAGCATTAATTGCACTTTAGGGAAAAAGTGCACTTTAAAAGTGAAATATTTAAAAAGTGAGTGAAATTAATTATTTTGCGGAGAAAAGTTATTTTAATCACAACCACTCATCTAGACAAATCTTAGCCCTAGGATTAGATGGTTTTTCACTCACCCTAATTTTTTCACCAATAAGGAAAGTTTTCAAGTGAAGAGACACTTTTTCATTTCAAAGAGAGGAGAGCCATTTTCTGAGAAAGAAGAAAAATAGCAGCAACAAGCATTTTTCTTGGCCACGCAAATCAAGGAAGAGGACAACAAGAGCAGGGCACAATTTTTGAGGAGTTCAGCCAGCACGGTTTTCGACACAGCAGCATTTAATGTTGCCTGTCTATATAGGTCGTACTGTACAGAATCCGTACAATGCAAAGTTTTAGAGAAAGAAAGTACGCCATAGATTTTGAGGAGGTTTTCAGGCACATATTTCGATAACAATTTTGTGCACAAATCACGAGGCAAACTATCAGGAATGAATCTTGAGGCAGCTTTCTATGGCATGATTTTTGAGACAGACCATACAGATAGGTTGTCGTACAGTCGTACAACAACACATTTTTCGAGGCAGCTATAACAAAAATTTATGAGTTTGATTTTTCCTGTTTGGCAGAGAAAACGAGGCAAAAAAATTTCATCCGATTGAGATAAGTTGGTCTAAAAAAATTTCCTAAGTATTGCTATAATTTTTCTTGATAATAAAAATTTCTCTCTCTCACAGGTTTTCCCCAGAGGTTGGGGTTTTTCTTGGGTCATTGGACCAACAATATTGTGTCTGAAATTTCATGGTTGATTGTGTTTATTTATTGTTAGTGAAAAAGTTGTAGAACCTTTTCTTGTGTTTCAGTCCTATGTTGCTTATGAGAAAAATCTAATTTGCAGCAGTTAAACAAATTGGGTTGGGCATTAAACAATGTTTTAAACGGAGTTAGAAACCGGCTTGGGAAAGTCCTGAAAAATCTACAAGTGGCAACTGCAATAGAAAATTAAACATTTTATGTGGTTGTCTCTTGAGAATTGTTTACGTGCTTGGGATAAGGGTCCTAATAGGCATTTTCTTTGTAGAACAGGGTCTGCAACTATTGATTATCTCTTTATATATTGTCCTTTCCCTATTCTTATATGGGAATATGTATAATGTGATGCTTTAGATATTTCTCAGGTTTGGGGCACAGAATCCTCTTATAGGAATTTTATACTATGGTATAACAATTGTCATGTCCATAAGGTTCTCCCATCATTCATTTGTTAGAAGGTTTTTAAGACAAGGAACAAATTGGAAATTTTTGGAGGAAAATCCCCATATCAATATGGAGGAAATGTTAAAACTATCAATCTTTCCAAGGAGTATTATATTGTTGAAGTGGGTTGAGACTAATAGAAGACTTTCCATTCATAGGCTTCCATTGGCTTCTTTAATGGGGCAGCCAAGGATGGAAGATGCATTGTTGGAGTAATTTTGAAGATCAACAATGAGCAATTTTTCAAGTTGAAATTAAGTTGTTGAATGGGAAGTAACAAAAAGGCTAAACTGTTAGCAGTTTGGTGTTTGGTATTTTTGCTAATACCTTGGGTATTGACACTTCAAGGATGTTTTGAGACTCTATAGTAATAATAAACTAGGAAAAAATGTGTGTATTCTTGAGGCCATTGCTCTATAACAATGATGTTATAGTAAGGAGATGCTGCTAAAAACCTTTCATGATTTGGGAATTGAACACATCTTTACCAAACAAAATTCGATAGCAGACTCTCTTTCAAAAGAAGCACTAATTCTGGAGGAAAGTTTCCTCTTCGAAAAGGAATTGAACACATCTTTACCAAACAAAATTCGATAGCAGACTCTCTTTCAAAAGAGGCACTAATTCTGGAGGAAGGTTTCCTCTTCGAAGAGGAGGTCAGATGGCTCACTACAAAATAGTGATTCAGTCTTTTATTCATCTTGAAGTAGCACTTATTTCATTCTGCTATTTCCTTGGGATTAGATTAGGATTTGTGTGTGTTGGAACATTATATATGGTTGTTTTTTACTAATAAGCAGGATACTATTTTTCCTTGATATTTTATGCTAAAGTTTGACACTATTTTGAAAATTGATAATAGATAACAATACAGGACTCTCAATATTAGACAATTATATATATATATATATACACACACACTCTCAAAAGATGGCTATGGATCAAAATATGGATATATCCTTCAAATTTATTTAAAAGTGTACATCCGGAGATTTACGTTTCCCATATGATAAATCGGTGTGTGCCGGAAATGTGATGACATATCCTCCTCCTTCGAAAATCCTTAATTTCCATATACGAATTTCCCATGCTTTGGATTTGCACCAGAAGCTCATTCAACATATTGGAGGAAAATCGAGGGCAGACACAGAGCTGTTTGTTTTATTAAGTGGTCGTTCTTCAAAGCTCATTTCAAGAAGATCTTGGGTGTCATCCATCATTTGTGAATCTGCTAAAATCTTAACAGAGAAAGGGAATATACGATCCTCCTCGAATCTGTACCTTTGGATTTGCCAATTTCTTTGTTTTCGGGCTGGCTGAAACATTTCTGACAGCAATCCGCCAGGCCTTTTCATGTGCCATCGTCTGGTCTGTTAATGAAACTGAATGGAAGGAGGCTTACATAGACATTGAAAGATATCTCAGAGAAGCTTAAAAGGGATTGTTGCTCAGATAGTCCTAATGCATTCTGGACTAGAGAGAAGTATTTCGTTTCTCTCCCATATGACCCTCTTCAGTGCATAAAGCCTATGAAAGCCTCTGCGGCACTCATGTCTCCCTCAGAAAGACAGTTCTGTGATACAGAGATAAAAGAATTGTTAGCAAAAGGCTTAATAGAACCTTCAAAAATCCCTTGGGCTTGTAGGGAATTTGTAGTCAACAAACACTCTGAGCAAAAAAGAGGAAAACCTAGATTGGTGGTAAATTACAAGCCGCTTAATGCAGTGCTACAGAAAGTAAGGTATCCTTTGCCATACAAAGCCAACCTGTTGCAGAGAATAATAGGTTGTGCTATATTTAGTAAATTTGATCTCAAATCAGGATTCTATCAGATCAGCATCATACCTAAAGATCGTTTCAAGACAGCATTTGTGGTACCCCATAGTCAATACCAGTGGAAGGTACTACCTTTTGGAGCTAACAATGCACCTTCTGAATTTCAGAAAAGGATGGAGGATATTTTCCGTGATTTCATTTGGGCATTGGTTTTCATTAATGACCTACTCATCTGTTCTAAGATGCTGCAAGATCATCAGAAACATTTGCAGAAGTTTTATGAGTTGGTCTTCAAACATGGATTGGTTCTGTCCGAGCCAAAGATGGAAATAGGGAAAACAGAAATTGAGTTTCTTGGATTCAAAATCCAAAAGGGCCAAGTTATTCTCCAAGAACATGTTCTGCAATGTTTCAAAATTTTCCCTAATGAAATATTAGACAAGACCCAGTTGCAGAGATTCCTTGGATCTCTGAATTATATCAGACCTTTTTATAAAGGTCAAGCAGCTGACATTTTTATTTTGCAGCAAAGGTTAAAGAAGAATCCGCCAAAATGGTCAGCGGCTATGTCTGAAGCAGTCCAGAAAATCAAGAAGAAAGTTCTGGACTTACCCCCTCTGTCCTTACCTACTGGAACTGGTAGCTTAATAATTGAAACGGATGCTTCATCCCAGACATGGGGTGGAGTTTTACTTGAAGCTATAGAAGGCAGAGAGTTCATTTGTGGCTACGGATCTGGATCCTTTAAGGCAGCAGAACTTAATTATCCATCAAGCCACAAGGAGATTTTGGTTGTCAAAAAGACAGTTCAACATTTTCGTCTATTCCTAAAGCCTGTAAAATTCACCATTCGAACAGACCTTAATATCATGCCTGGTATTCTGAAGAATGAAAGCTTAATGGTAGAAAACAACAGTAGGATATTAAAATGGTTTTTATGGATTAGTAATTTTGATTATGAAATTATTTATAAGCCTGGATATCTTAACTGTTTGGCTGACATGTTAACCAGAGAATCAGCTCAGCTCCAACCTCCTGCATTAAACATGTTTTCAGTCAGAGCTTCCAGCTCAAGCTCCAGACCAGGTAGCAGCAAAGCTCCAGCCAACTAGCTAACAACTTCCATCATCCCTACTCCTAAAGGCAGAGTCTATCTTTATCCATGGGAATATGTGTTACCAGAAGAAGAAAGAAGAAAATTACCGGATGACACTCCAAGAGAGGAAGCCGAGAGGTTTCTTGAACTCTGCACCATCCAGAGAATTCAGTCCTCCCCATTAAAGTTAGATATTCTAGAAAGATGGGAAAAAGGAGCTTTTCTCAACTTCCATGATGCCAGAGAAAAACTCATTAAAAATCGAGATGTTTGGATCGACTGTAATCCAGAAAAGGACGGAGAAATCTAGTACGTAGATATTGGTTTTTGAAGACTCTCTTGGTACACCTACAGCCTCATTTTACAGTTCTGCAGAGAACAAGGGAAGGATGTCGTCTATGCTGATCCTTCAAATCTGTGAAATCGAGCCTGGACCGGTTGGACTGAGATACTCCTGGATCGCTTTTGTCCAAGAGTAGACTGGAATAACAGATGTGCTAACTTCATAGCACATATGGAAGCAGATATGCAAATAGCAGATCAGAACCATCAGTGGTTCAAATTCCTGCTAATCCATGAAGGTGGATCTTATAAACCCCTCGACCATGAAATATATGTAACACAAAAATTTATCATGAAGGATGAAAAGGGTAAAGATAAACACTCTAAAATCATAACCCGCCAAACGCCACTCAATTACAAAGTGGAATCTCATTTTAGAAGTGAGTATTTGTATGGACCAAACCCTTTATTTCATGGCTCTGACATAGAGCGTTGCTTCGGAGATCAGCTCTATAATCCACCTGAATTTGTAGAGCAACCACCTTATATGGAGGATTCCCAATTTTATTATGATTCTGATGAAGATGGAATTCTAGGATGTACTTGTGGTAGAATAGATATTGACGGCTACTGAGACTGCGCCTTTTTCCAAGGTCGTGATGGCTATGATTAAGTGGAAGCAGCGGTGGGCCATATCTGAAGGCTGAGTAGGCCAGCTTTGTCCTACATTGTTTTCAACGTGGGTCGGATTAAAGCTCCACACTGTAATAGTTAGGAATATTGTTGTAGCGGGCCAGCTATGCTCCACCTTGTAACTTCTGTCTAGAGTCAGTCTGTCAAAAAAGAAGACTCCGGGTCCCCGTAATGCCATAGGCTAATTAAGGGACGAGATAACGACAACTGGTAGTCCCCACTTGTCGCCGCGGATGATTCGGTTTTGACCCATAGGTGTATATTTTATTACTGGATCTACCGACTAACCTGTGACTGTCCGTCATAACTTACCGGACCACCGGCTTAACTTTGTATAAATAAAGGCCTTGAGCCTCATTGGGAGTGTGTTGTTTGCATCAAGCAAGTAGTCTGCTCTGCAAGTTGAGTCTGTGTATTGAGGAAGTAGTCCGCTCTGCACATAAGCGTCTATATGAGGATTATGCTTTGCGACTTGGCCCTGAGCTATAAGATCGCAACAAAAACTCAAATAAACTAGTATGTAATAGTCTGTAATCAGACAAGTATGCTCTGCAGGTTGGCCTTGCACTAGAATACTACATCAGAAAGTCCTGAAGTTTCTTAGATCAGTGTCTGTAACAAAGCGTATGCTCTGAGACTTGGATTTAAGCTATAATATCTCATCAAAAGCTTTGACTAGGTTTTCATGTGTCCGCAGTGACGACCTTCGTAGCCCGAAGGCGATCTGCCTATCAGAGTCTGTAAATTTCTGTATGTAATTGTCTGAAGCTGAGATTGCATAAGTAAAATAAGGATTGAAGAACAAACAAAGGATTGTTAACTGATATTCGATCGCTGGCAGTTTGGTATCAGAGCCAGCATCATATTATTCTGCTTTATATTATCTTGTAAGTTTCTTGCATGAATACTTGCTTTTAAAATTTTGTTGATTAAGCGCTAGTAAAGTAATGTCCTCATAGATAAGTGGAAATGACTTTTTGAGTAATCGAAGAAAATCCTGAGGGTTTCTAAGTGGTCATTGTTAGGGTAACAGCCGTTGTGATTAGGTGCCATAAATCCCGTTTGAATTTGACCAAAAGTGAGTCTGAACCTTCATTAAATGGATCCTTCGATGGATGTTGCTTCTCACACCTTACTAGACTGTCAACAAGACGATAACAGCACTGTATCTCTTGCCGAGAGATGTTCTTCATTTGCAGAATGTTCTTCTTCTGATAATAACTCATCAATTATACATATTGAAAATACAAATCCTTCATCTGAATGGCAGCTTCCTACAATCTTTCCTAAAGACGTATACAAACTATCTTTTTGGGAATATATAGCCTGTACCCATATTAAAGTTTCTTCTATTGATATTTCTTTCACTGAATCAGAGGAGCCAGTTCATATTAACTTGTTAGAAAAATGACAAATAGATTGGGCTAAGAAACAAGGATACAAATATGCACATCTCAGAGCTATCAAGCTCGGCCTTGGTCCTTTAGTACGCCCATACCTTCCAGTTTCCTCTCTGTGTGTAGCCGTAGATACATGTCATACTCAGTTTGCAGATGCCATTATCAGCGGATTTATAGCACCCCTCCATGATGGTCCAGCCTTTGGCACCATTTTTCCTAAATATAGTGTTAGCCTTGATGATCCACACATCTATGATTTACTTAAGGCTTACATATTACCCCAGGGATTTTCCATGATGACTGGTTCTAAAATTATTCAACTTAAAAGTTTGTTCTGTGTCCAGTTTGGTAACGATACCATTCCTCCTCTCCGTTCTCATGTTCATCAGAGTTCACACCTGTTGAGCGTGGTGGAACAGGACAAATCAAAACAAGCCCAGCCAGTTACTTTTGACTGGACTAGAATTAAGTATCCTCAGAACTGGGAGATAAGATACAATGAGCTTAGAAATGTAGATGCAACACGAAGTGCCTTAAGTACAAAGCCTCTCAGGTTCAACAGACAAACTAGCTCTTTCAGATATATTGAACCAGGTTCTACACCTGCCCCTGCATTCCCTTTCTCATTCTCCCTCTTCTTCTTCTGTTCAGACTGACAACAGAAGAACTATCCAAAGAACTCCTTCTGTTTCCCTTCCTGGGACTACCTCTTTCACAGGTTTAAATGATAATGAGCACAGAGGCCAGCACCAAAACTGCCCTGCTTGTCGAAAGACTCTCCAAAAAATACAACACCAAAATCAGAGACCCGGTCTAAGAATGTTCTCCCTACCTAGACAAAATACTGCCATAGAAGCAACCATTCAAGGAAGAAAGCCTTTCCATCCAGGAAGGAATTTGCCCAACATACCCTTCAGGCAATACTCTTCTGATGGAGATACTAAAAAGGAATTTCTCCCTCACAAATCTGCTGGAGTAGATGAGTCTACCTCATATGAGATTAAACTTGCAAATTGGGGAAATCTGCAACACAAACTTACAGCCCAAAATCTAGACGACATGGCTTTAGATTTGCTGCAAATCAAAAAGTCTATCCTTGATGAAAAAGATAAGGTCTCCCTCCTAGAAACAAAGATGGATCTACTAAACCATCTTTTATCAAACTCGGAGGAAATCAAGACTATTGTCTCTGCAGCAGCAGAGAAAATAGAAAGAAGATTGGAGAGAATTAAAGAACTCATAATTCAAATGAACAATCTTAAATCCAGAGTTCCAAAGGTAAGTCCCATGGCTTTTGCCCTAGACACTCAAGGATATGAGAAGAAGTCTGCCAAACCACAGCTAGAAAGAAGTTTTTCTTTCATAATGTTTAGCGCAGAAACAGAAGATGATAGACCAGATTTTGAATTTGGTCACAATGAAGCGGACTTAGAAGAAGTCCAGGACTGGATAGGATTCTTTAAATCCTGCAAACATGCCCTTGAGCCAAAATATATTCAAATGATGTCAGCACATACCATAAAAACTGAAGTACCTGACATTCCTCAGTCCTCAGCCTTGAATGATACCTCTATGCCTTCTGCTTCAACTGCGCCGCAATTTAACACAAGTTTTGGTATTAATTCAGTCAGTAACATTATATCTCAGATGCTAGAACATCCTGTTCTGAACATCCAGTGCCAGTCCAGAGAAGAAATAAAAATTGCAATCACTTTGTTGTTCCATTGGACAATTTCCCAGAGAACAAAGAATTCTTCATTAACTGGACAATATCTAGGGAGCTTAATAGTTGCAGGACTCTCAGGCCTTGCATCTGATTGGTGGCATTTTCTCCCTGCTGAGGCCAGAAGTGAAATGTTGTTAGCAAATGATGCTGATCAACAAATTTTGAAGGCTCTTGGAAAATAGTTTCATGGTGATGATAAGATAGATGACACAGAACATTTATCATCACTATTTATGTCAGCTAGGCTGTGTAATCTTTCACAGGCCGAAGCTTACTTCTGCTATATGCAGAAGCTATTGATAGAATCTGGTAAAGCTACTGATCCTGCTTATCTGAAACACTACCTGCGTAGGTTTCCAGGACATGTTCCTGACGCTGTATAATAGTATCTGAAAGATAAAAACATTAATTACAGAGATATTTCTATAGCACAGCTTCATCATCATATTCTTGCGACTTGGCAGGAACATTGTTTAGAGAAACGAGTCTCCAAATATTTTAAAAGGCATCAAAATATGTACTGGCAGCGATTGAACATCAGTTAACAATCCTTTGTTTGTTCTTCATTCCTTCTTTTACTTATGCAATCTCAGCTTCAGACAATTACATACAGAAATTTACAGACTCTGATAGGCAGATCGTCGTCGGGCTGCGAAGGTCGTCACTGCAGACACATGAAAACCTAGTCAAAGCTTTTGATGAGATCTTATAGCTTAAAGCCAAGTCTTAGAGCATACGCTTTGTTACATACACTGATCTAAGACACTTCAGGACTTTCTGATGCAGTATTCTAGCGCAAGGCCAACCTGCAGAGCATACTTGTCTGATTACAGACTATTACAAACTAGTTTATTTGAGTTTCTGTTGCGATCTTATAGCTCAGGGCTAAGTCGTAGAGCATAATCCTCATACAGACGCTTATGTGCAGAGCAGACTACTTGCTCAATACACAGACTCAACTTGCAGACACTAGACTTGCAGAGCGGACTACTTGCTCGATGCAAACAACACACTCCCGAATGAGGCTCAAGGCCTTTATTTATACAAAGTTAAGTCGGTGGTCCGGTAAGTTACGACGGATAGTCACAGGTCAGTCGGTAGATCCGGTAATAAAATAGACACCTATGGGTCAAAACTGAATCATCCAGGGCAACAAGTGGGGACTACCAGTTGTCATTATCTTGTCCCTTAATTAGCCTGTGGCATTATGGGGACCCAGAATCTTCTTTTCTGACAGAGCGACTCTAGACAGAAGTTACAAGGTGGAGCATAGCTGGCCCACTATAGCAATATTCCTAACTATTACAGTTTGGAACTTTAATCCGGCCCACGTCGAAAACAATGTAGGACAAAGCTGGCCTACTCAGCCTTCGGATATGGCCCACCGCTGCTTCCACTTAATCGTAGCTATCATGACCTTGGAAACAGGTGCAGTCTCGGTACCCGTCAATATCTATTCCGCCACAAGTACATCCTAGCATTCCATCTTCATCAGAATCATAATAAAATTGGGAATCCTCCATATAAGGCGGTTGTTCTACAAATTCAAGTGGATTATAGAGCTAATATCCGAAGCAACGCTCTATGTCAGAGCCATGAAATAAAGGGTTTGGTCCATACAAATACTCACTTCTAAAATGAGATTCCACTTTGTAATTGAGTGGTGTTTGGCGGGTTATGATTTTAGAGTGTTTATCTTTACCCTTTTCATCCTTCATGATAAATTTTTGTGTTACATATATTTCATGGTCGAGGGGTTTATAAGATCCACCTTCATGGATTAGCAGGAATTTGAACCACTAATGGTTCTGATCTACTATTTGCATATCTGCTTCCATATGTGCTATGAAGTTAGCACGTCTATTATTCCAGTCTACTCTTGGACAGAAGCGATCCAGGAGTATCTCAGTCCAACCGGTCCAGGCTCGATTTCGCAAATTTGAAGGATCAGCACAAACGACAACCTTCCCTTGTTCTCTACAGAACTGTAAAATGAGGCTATAGGTGTACCAAGAGAGTCTTCCAAAACCAATATCTGTGTACCATATTTATCTGTCCTTTTCTGGATTACAGTCGATCCAAACATCGCGATTTTTAATGAGTTTTTCTCTGGCATCATGGAAGCTGAGAAAAGCTCATTTTTCCCATCTTTCTAGAATATCTAACTTTAATGGGGAGGACTGAATTCTCTGGATGGTGTAGAGTTCAAGAAACCTCTCGGCTTCCTCTCTTGGAGTGTCATCCAGTAATTTTCTTCTTTCTTCTTCTGGTAACACATCTTCCCATGGATAAAGATAGACTCCGCCTTTAGGAGTAGGGATGATCGAAGTTGTTAGCTGGTTGGCTGGAGCTTTGCTGCTACCTGGTCTGGAGCTTGAGCTGGAAGCTCCGGCTAAAAACATGTTTAATGCAGGAGGCTGGAGCTGAGCTGATTCTCTGGTTAACATGTCAGCCAAACAGTTAAGATATCCAGGCTTATAAATAATTTCATAATCAAAATTACTAAGCCATAAAAAACATTTTAATATCCTACTGTTGTTTTATGCCATTAAGCTTTCATTCTTCAGAATACCAGGCATGATCTTAAGGTCTATTCGAATGGTGAATTTTACAGGCTTTAGGAACAAACGAAAATGTTGAACTGTCTTTTTGACAGCCAAAATCTCCTTGTGGCTTGATGGATAATTAATTTCTTCTCCCTTAAAGGATCCAGATCCATAGCCACAAATGAACTCTCTGCCTTCTATAGCTTCAAGTAAAACTCCGCCCCATGTCTGGGATGAAGCATCCGTTTCAATTATTAAGCTACCAGTTCCAGTAGGTAAGGATAGAGGGGGTAAGTCCAGAGCTTTCTTCTTGATTTTCTAGACTGCTTCAAACATAGCCGCTGACCATTTTGGCGGATTCTTCTTTAACCTTTGCTGCAAAATAAAAATGTCAGCTGCTTGACCTTTATAAAAAGGTCTGATATAATTCAGAGATCCAAGGAATCTCTGCAACTGGGTCTTGTCTAATATTTCATTAGGGAAACTTTTGAAACATTGCAGAACATGTTCTTGGAGAATAACTTGACCCTTTTGTATTTTGAATCCAAGAAACTCAATTTCTGTTTTGCTTATTTCCATCTTTGGCTCGGACAGAACCAATCCATGTTTGAAGACCAACTCATAAAACTTCTGCAAATGTTTCTGATGATATTGCAGCATCTTAGAACAGATGAGTATGTTATCAATGAAAACAAATGCCCAACTAAATTCACGGAAAATATCCTCCATCCTTTTCTGAAATTCAGAAGGTGCATTGTTAGCTCCAAACGATAGTACCTTCCACTGGTATTGACCATGGGGTACCACAAATGCTGTCTTGAAACGATATTTAGGTATGATGCCGATCTGATAGAATCCTTATTTGAGATCAAATTTACTAAAGATCGTGCAACCTGTTATTCTCTGCAACAGGCTGGCTTTGTCTGGTAGAGGATACCTTACTTTCTGTAGCGCTGCATTAAGCGGCTTGTAATTTACCACCAATCTAGGTTTTCCTCTTTTCTGCTCAGAGTGTTTGTTGACTACAAATGCCCTGCAAGCCCAAGGGATTTTTGAAGGTTCTATTAAGCCTTTCGCTAACAATTCTTTTATCTCTGTATCACAGAACTGTCTTTCTAAGGGAGACATGAGTGCCGCAAAGGCTTTCATAGGCTTTATGCGTTGAAGAGGGTCATATGGGAGAGAAACGAAATAATTTTCTCTAGTCTAGAATGCATTAGGACTATCTGAGCAGCAATCCCTTTTAAGCTTCTCTGAGATATCTTTCAATGTCTTTTCTCCATGGACATCAGAGAAGGTTTTTCTACGCTCCATTTTCATGAGCTGAGCTCTGTTAGGAGTATGTACAGGTTTTACCTCGGTTATTTTACACTTAGGAACAGACCTAAAAGATATAGGAAGGGATACAGTTTGTCCATTCAAAACACTGGTAAATTTCATCTTTGTATGGTCCACAGAATACGGATTTACTCTATGGAGGAACTCTACTCCTAAGACACATTCTTCACTCAGGTCATCCATTCTATAAACTGTTAGTTTATCTGGTATGCCGTTGAAATTTACAGGAAATAGTTCGGCTTTAGCTTGAAGAGGAACTGGGGTTCCATTTATTGTTGTCCCACCATCAGTGGTGTTTTCCCAATAAAAAGATGGCAAAGCAAAACCTCTGGAAAAGTTCACCTGGAATCCCAAATCTATCATACAACTGAGAAAATAAGGTTTATATTCACAAGGATGGAACTGTACAGGAATATACACTTTAGGACCTAAAAGCATAGAGAGGCTAGGATTTGGTGGAGGTTCAGGGGATTCTTCTTTGGTGCTTTCAGTGCTCAAAGCACTTTCATAGTGCTTGCTCAAATCTTCATCTGAAGATTGATCGCGCTCTATCTGAATTATTTTTACTGCATTCTTCAATTTCAGCACAGAGTTGCTTCAGTTGCTGCTGTTTTTCTGTTATTTGTAACCTTAGCTTAGCTTCTCTATCTAGACAAAACTTCTGTCTTTCAGAATGTCCTGCAGGATAGTTATGATACAATTCGACAGGGCTGTAAGAGAGAGAGGTTACATATTCAACTTTCTCCTTTCCTTTTGACTGCTCAAGCTGTCTGAGCAAGTGTTTCTTAGCTTCTCTGAGATTTGCTCTTTTCTAGTACTCATAAGGCAATGTCGGAGAGCTGTAGATCTATTGCAGCAATCCATTTTTCAATCTCTTGATGTTGTGAAAAAGAGAACATGTTAAGAGAAAAATGATAATCAGGGACCTCATATCCCCCCAAATTTGGTTCGGACTCAAAATCGGACGATGAGGAGGAATGAGCAAATTTGTTTAAAGCAGGCTGATGCTCACAATCTGATTCGCTGGAAGAATCAGAGTCTTCAGAAGGAAGAAAAAGGACTTCACCGGATGGGGATTCATCCTGATCAGGATGATCCCACCATTTAGGGTCCAAATTATCACAGAAAGCGGCTAACTTGGGCTTACTCTTTTTCTTTGGACATTTATTAGCCCAATGACCAGACTTCCTGCAGAGAAAACAAGCTTTGCTATCGGCTTGATAGGAGCGATGTTTGATGAACTTACGAGGAGCCTTTTTGGGAAAAGCTTTGTGGGATTTTTGTTTAGGCTTTCTGTTAAATTGCAAGGGTTTATCTGGGAAATGATAATGAGGAGCGCTGGAATAAAACTCTTTAGACTTTTTCTTATGGAATTTACATGAAGATTGTAAATGTCCTCGGTTGTGGTCACCACAACCCCAATCTGGCATCTGCGCAACATTCTTGCAGAAAGACGGAGTGTACATATTTTGATGCCTTTTAAAATCTTTGGAGACTCGTTTCTCCAAACAATGTTCCTGCCAAGTCGCAAGAATATGATGATGAAGCTGTGCTATAGAAAGATCTCTGTAATTAATGTTTTTATCTTTTAGATACTGTTCTACAGCGTCAGGAACATGTCCTGGAAACCTACGCAGGTAGTGTTTCAGATAAGCAGGATCAGTAGCTTTACCAGATTCTATCAATAGCTTCTGCATATAGCAGAAGTAAGCTTTGTCCTGTGAAAGATTACACAGCCTAGCTGACATAAATAGTGATGATAAATGTTATGTGTCATCTATCTGATCATCACCATGAAACTGTTTTCCAAGAGCCTTCAAAATTTGTTGATCAGCATCATTTTCTAACAACATTTCATTTCTGGCCTCAGCAAGGAGAAAACGCCACCAATCAGATGCAAGGCCTAAGAGTCCTGCAACTATTAAGCTCCCTAGATATTGTCCAGTTAATGAAGAATTCTTTGTTCTCTGGGAAATTGTCCAATGGAACAACAAAGTGATTGCAGTTTTTATTTCTTCTCTGGACTAGCACTGGATGTTCAGAACTAGATGTTCTGGCATCTGAGATATAATGTTACTGCCTGAATTAATACCAAAACTTGTGTTAAACTGCAGCGCAGTTGAAGCAGAAGGCATAGAGGTATCATTCAGGGCTGAGGACTGAGGAATGTCAGGTACTTCAGTTTTTATGGTATGTGCTGACATCATTTGAAGATATTTTGGCTCAAGGGCAGGTTTGCAGGATTTAAAGAATCCTATCCAGTCCTGGACTTCTTCTAAGTCCGATTCATTGTGACCAAATTCAAAATCTGGTCTATCATCTTCTGTTTCTGCGCTAAACATTCCGAAAGAAAAACTTCTTTCCAGCTGTGGTTTGGCAGACTTCTTCTCATATCCTTGAGTGGCTAGGGCAAAAGCCATGGGACTTACCTTTGGAACTCTGGCTTTAATATTGTTCATTTGAATTATGAGTTCTTCAATTCTCTCCAATCTTCTTTCTATTTTCTCTGCTGCTGCAGAGACAACAGTCTTGATTTCCTCCGAGTCTGATAAAAGATGGTTTAGCAGATCCATCTTTGTTTCTAGGAGGGAGACCTTATCTTTTTCATCAAGGATAGACATTTTTATTTGCAGCAAATCTAAAGCCATGTCGTCTAGATTTTGGGCTGTAAGTTTGTGCTACAGATTTCCCCAATTTGCAAGTTTAATCTTATCTGAGGTAGACTCATCTACTCCAGCAGATTTGTGAGGGAGCCAGTTCATATTAACTTGTTAGAAAAATGACAAATAGATTGGGCTAAGAAACAAGGATACAAATATGCACATCTCGGAGCTATCAAGCTCGGCCTTGGTCCTTTAGTACGCCTATACCTTCCAGTTTCCTCTCTGTGTGTAGCCGTAGATACACGTCATACTCAGTTTGCAGATGCCATTATCGGCGGATTTACAGCACCCCTCCATGATGGTCCAGCCTTTGGCACCATTTTTCCTAAATATAGTGTTAGCCTTGATGATCCACACATCTATGATTTACTTAAGGCTTACATATTACCCCAGGGATTTTCCATGATGACTGGTTCTAAAATTATTCAACTTAAAAGTTTGGTCTGTGTCCGGTTTGGTAACGATACCATTCCTCCTCTCCGTTCTCATGTTCATCAGAGTTCACACCTGTTGAGCGTGGTGGAACAGGACAAATCAAAACAAGCCCAGCCAGTTACTTTTGACTGGACTGGAATTAAGTATCCTCATAACTGGGAGATAAGATACAATGAGCTTAGAAATGTAGATGCAGCACGAAGTGCCTTAAGTACTAAGCCTCTCAAGTTCAATAGACAAACTAGCTCTTTCAGATATATTGAACCAGATCATTCTACACCTGCCCCTGCATTCTCTTTACTTCCTTGTTCTCCCTCTTCTTCTTATGTTCAGACTGACAACAGAAGAACTATCCAAAGAACTCCTTCTGTTTCCCTTCCTGAGACTACCTCTCTCACAGGTTTAAATGATAATGAGCACAGAGGCCAGCACCAAAACTGCCCTGCCTGTCGAAAGACTCTCCAAAAAATACAACATCAAAATCAGAGACCCAGTCTAAGAATGTTCTCCCTACCTAGACAAAATACTGCCATAGAAGCAACCATTCAAGGAAGAAAGTCTTTCCATCCAGGAAGGAATTTTTCGACATACCCTTCAGGCAATACTCTTCTAATGGAAATACAAAAAAGGAATTTCTCCCTCACAAATCTGCTGGAGTAGATGAGTCTACCTCAGATGAGATTAAACTTGCAAATTGGGGAAATCTGCAGCACAAACTTACAACCCAAAATCTATATGACATGGCTTTAGATTTGCTGCAAATCAAAAAGTCTATCCTTGATGAAAAAGATAAGGTCGCCCTCCTAGAAACAAAGATGGATCTGCTAAACCATCTTTTATCATACTCGGAGGAAATCAAAACTGCTGTCTCTGCAGCAGCAGAGAAAATAGAAAGAAGATTGGAGAGAATTGAAGAACTCATAATTCAAATGAACAATCTTAAAGCTATAGTTCCAAAGGTAAGTCCCATGGATTTTGCCCTAGCCACTCAAGGATATGAGAAGAAGTCTGCCAAACCACAGCTGGAAAGAAGTTTTTCTTTCAGAATGTTTAGCACAGAAACAGAAGATGATAGACCAGATTTTGACTTTGGTCACAATGAAGCGAACTTAGAAGAAGTCCAGGACTGGATAGGATTCTTTAAATCCTGCAAACCTGCCCTTGAGCCAAAATATCTTCAAATGATGTCAGCACATACCATAAAAACTGAAGTACCTAACATTCCTCAGCCCTCAGCCCTGAATGATACCTCTATGCCTTCTGCTTCAACTGCGCCACAATTTAACACAAGTTTTGGTATTAATTCAGTGAGTAACATTATATCTCAGATGCCAGAACATCCTGTTCTGAACATCCAGTGCCAGTCCAGAGAATAAATAAAAAATGCAATCACTTTGTTGTTCCATTGGACAATTTCCCAGAGAACAAAGAATTCTTCATTAACTGGACAATATCTAGGGAGCTTAATAGTTGCAGGACTCTCAGGCCTTGCATATGATTGGTGGCGTTTTCTCCCTGCTGAGGCCAGAAATGAAATGTTGTTAGCAAATGATGCTGATCAACAAATTTTGAAGGCTCTTGGAAAAGAGTTTCATGGTGATGATCAGATAGATGACACAGAACATTTATCATCACTATTTATGTCAGCTAGGTTGTGTAATCTTTCATAGGCCGAAGCTTACTTCTGCTATATGCAGAAGCTATTGATAGAATCTGGTAAAGCTACTGATCCTGCTTATCTGAAACACTACCTGCGTAGGTTTCCAAGACATGTTCCTGACGCTGTAGAATAGTATCTAAAAGATAAAAACGTTAATTACAGAGATCTTTCTATAGCACATCTTCATCATCATATTCTTGCGACTTGGCAGGAACATTGTTTGGAGAAACAAGTCTCCAAAGATTTTAAAAAGCATCAAAATATGTACACTCTGTCTTTCTGCAAGAATGTTGCGCAGATGCCAGATTGGGGTTGTGGTGACCACAACCGAGGACATTTACAATCTTCATGTAAATGCCATAAGAAAAAGTCTAAAGAGTTTTATTCCAGCGCTCCTCGTTATCATTTCCTAGATAAACCCTTGCAATTTAACAGAAAGCCTAAACAAAAATCCCACAAATCTTTTCCCAAAAAGGCTCCCCGTAAGTTCATCAAACGTCGCTCCTATCAAGCCGATATCAAAGCTTGTTTTCTCTGCAGGAAGTCTGGTCATTGGGCTAATAAATGTCCAAAGAAAAAGAGTAAGCCCAAGTTAGCCACTTTCTGTGATAATTTGGACCCTAAATAGTGGGATCAGCCTGATCAGGATGGGCAAGGGCATTGTCCACAACGTGAAGAGGGAAATTGAGAAAGGTACGAGCTCCCCTCATCTTCAGAGCGGCTCTGTCATAGGCCACGGCCGCTTCTTTTGCAGTCTCAAACGTTCTGAACCACACCAGAGGTCCTTGTCTGGATGAATCTCCGATTTCTGCCACGAATTTACCCCACAGACGCCTCCGCACCCCTCTGTACCGCTTCGCAGGTAGGGAATCTACGTTCGTCTCTTTTTGAAACTTTGCTGGTGCAACGGCCTTTTCCTGGATGTGAGAACGCCTTTCTCTGGCGTCTTCTTTCTCGCTATCACATTGGAAAGAATACTGCGACTCCGTCTCGTTTGGTTGAGAATTGAGAGCTTCGGATTCAATGCTCAACCATCGTCTAAGGCTCGGAAGCCTTTCCAGAAACTTGTTGAATTCGTGGGCACTAAGTACCGCTTGCGAACAATTCTCAGAGGCATTTATGTCGACGCCCTCTTCAATTGCGCTCAGGTTCGATCTAATTTGGGCCTTCTTCTCTCCAGTAATAATGTTTGCTTCATAAATTAGCGAATTCGTTGACCTTATCACTCCCAAGGTCTCATGAACCCAGAGAGAATCGTTTATTGTTGTTCCATTTACATTATGTTGATCTGAACTCATTTGAGACCCTTCCGCCGAATCTTCATCATAGTGGGCTTGTGCGACGATTCGAGCCCATACATACTCCAGAAGCCTCTCTGACTGGCAAACCTGCTGCTGTTCCATCACAACAGTGGCTTTTTTTAATAAAGGGAACTAGCAATCTCCTAGGATATATCCAACTAGGCCTGGAATTTCAGATCTAGCCTGCCTGTCAAACGTTCTTGGATTTTTCATGCCATTGATTTTTGTTTTTGGTAAATGTTTGATTGCTAAATATTTATAAAAAAATAATAATTTGACTATCAATATCCTCAAATAATTTTAATTTTACGAAGTACATAACTATATCTTTCCAAAAGAAACACAAAAATCTAACAGACCTGTCCACAAATCTTGAGCATACAACCATCTCCACAAATCTTGATTAAAACCATATATATATATATATGAATAGGAACCAATAAAATATATGGATGAGAACTTTGTTTGTGTCATTGTATTGCAACATAAATAAGTAGAAATTAGTAGTTTAAAATTTGTATATTTTTAAG
Source organism: Pseudotsuga menziesii (assembly GCA_001517045.1). Classification (NCBI taxonomy): domain Eukaryota; kingdom Viridiplantae; phylum Streptophyta; class Pinopsida; order Pinales; family Pinaceae; genus Pseudotsuga; species Pseudotsuga menziesii. The sequence goes on from LPNX011015348.1 coordinate 371,721, forward strand.
AAGTTTAAAAAGAGCTGACAACAATTTGGTATGGATATTTTATATCCCTTTACACACTGTAAAAAACTTGATATTTGCTTCACTAAATTATTGATTTTATCGAATTGCAAATGTTAGAAATCAATATTGCAAAATGTTAAATGAACTGAGTTGTAAATAATTTTAGCCAAATTTTAAACGATTTAAAAGAAATTAGAGAAATTCCAACATAATCAGTTCGTTAACTCCTATTCCAACTAAAACCAGTCAAGATTAGAACAAGGAATTAGTTAGACATTATCCAATTCCAAGGGATTTAGTACATGGCTATTTTAAGCAAGTATTAAAATTTAAACTACTATATGTTAACTCCTACACCCTCAAACAAATATTAAAATTGATGACTACCACCTACACCCTTAAACAAATATTAAAATTTATGACGAAAAATTTAAATTGGCAAACGTCAAATCTAAGGTCTAGAATTTTTCATGCCAGTCACCGTTGAAGTTTTAATTTTATAATTAAGTGTCAAATACTTTTTAAAACTTAAAAACGTTCTACATACCGTCAAATTCCAGGCCTTTATCCAACCGCTGGCAAGTTAGATATACCATAAACATGAACTTTTTCAGCAGGTTTGAAAAGGCAAGTTAGATATACCATGAACATGAACTTTTTCAGCAGGTTTGAGAAGTTTATGGGTCGTCTATTCTTCTAACTTTATCACAATAGACAATAAGCTAACAAGCATCTTATCAAACTAGTTTTATACTCTTAACCATTAAGGCTACTCAAATATTCCAATATTACTAAACTTCTCAAAAACCCACTCAAATGTTCTAGTATTACTAAACTTCCCGATATGAAAAAATATATATTGATATGTGGGTCAGCAGCTATTCTCTTCTATCCTTGCGAAAATCCTTGCGAAAGATACGATCTGGGAGCATTGGTTATATTGATACTGATCAAAAAACTAATTAAAGTTGCAAGGATTAAGTTGGACTGTAGGCTAATTTAAAGAAGCTTAGACGCGGACCTTTCAGTGTAAGCAAACTCGGTCCACAGTAATAGCAAGTTGATTGCCTTTGCAGATCTCGAAAGTGTCAGGAAACTTCGAGAGGGATCGCTGCTGTTCTAAGCGTCTGGTAATGGTCGAAATGCCCGATAGCCCGAGTTTAACTGATAGATTGCGTCAGCAGAAGCGCTATCACAGCCACAAACCTGCCGACCGTTGCGAACACTTTGCCAGTACGCGCAAACCGCAACTGTAAATGACTTTTCTCAAAAAGTCACACAAAGTTATGCAACTTTTCCATGCTATGCAACTTCTTTCAGAATCATTAATTTTGTTAACTATTTTTTATAATAAAATAATCTATTAACTATTTTTTATAATAATAATTATCTATTTTTAAGATCATTGTTAAATGTTAATCTATTTTCTTAAGACATGTTCTTAACTATTAACCATTATACCCATTCATGCTATACTGAACCTGTAACTTTCTATAAATTAGTTATATAGACAAAGAAGATTAAATCAAATATAAGAACCCTTTATTCTAAATTTGGTGGGAATTATTAAAAACATCAATCAAATACTACATATGGGAGATGGATGATTTCAAAATGTGTAACAAGTTGTAATTTTAGTAAATTGACGGAATTGTTGAAAATAAATTTGGCTCCTTAAAAAAAAACTTTAAAAGCCAATTTGTTGTTATATATATATATATATATATATATATATATATTGTGAGAATAATCACGTGTTGAAAGTGCTTTACAATTTAGTATGGAGAAAATGTTGTAGCGTAATATTATCAAAAACAAAACAAAAAAAGTAAATTTGAAAAAAAAAATGGATATTGTTAATATAGAAACTATAATCCATATCACAAAAGAATAACAGGTCACACCTATTATACATCTTAAACTTAAATTTGACAAAAGTTATACAAAATCAAAATTATCATAGATCTATCTTAAATCCAACTCTACTACTGAGAGGGATCAAATTTTTTGAGGTGTAAATTTTTTATACATTAAGAAAAAAATTTACCCCTCAAGAAATTTAATTCCTCTAGGTGGTACTTGGTAGATCCACATTTAAGATGGATCTTACTAAGTTAGCAATTGTTTCTAGATCTCTAAACACAAATAGATAAAAATTGTAATTTAAAGTAAATTAAGTATTTATAAATGAAAATTAAAAGTACTATGAAGAAACATTTAAAAGATGAAATAGTACTAAATAAATGAACCTATCGAAGAAATACATTAAGTAAAAACCAATCCATTGTACATATGATTTCATGTATATACAAGATAGATTTATAACCAAAATTTGATGAATTATGAGATTCAACAACAAAACTTTTGAACATAGAAAGGTTTTATCTTGCTTTCGAATTTTCACATATGCATTATCCTTCATTCACCCATAGTTTTCGAATGAAAATGTCAAGGAGATGTAGAGGTTATTTAAGGACTGAACTCTTGATATTGTAGTGAAATTCAAACCGTGACGATGAATGTTTCTAATGTTTATCATTTCCTTACGTAATGTCATTCCTTGTGATCTATGAATTGTCAAGCCACATGCCATTCGAAGGGGCATTCGCCTACAAGCCCCATTTTTTATAAGTGGAATTAGCAACATCTCATGGCGGAATAGCATAGTTTTTGAAGTGGACAACAGAATGTTGGCAACTCATGGGGATTTGATCCTAGTCTATAAAAAATGGAAACAACTTGCCTAAGAGTTCCATTAACAATTCCTATAGGTGATCAAGGTTGATTCCTATGGTTATTGTGCTAGTCATGCACAACATGTTTTTGAATATCATGTAAATACACAATTTAATGAATACCACAACTAGTTATGGAACTACAACGTGAAAAGAGATGGGGGCATGATTTCACAAAGGAATAGGGGGGGAGTTAACCAGACTATTTCCACAACAGGATTTGAACCCAAAATTCGACGACATGATCCGACAACATCCGATGAATCATACGGATGTGTCAAACATCAATGATGAAAAGTACTGAGCCTTTTTCATTATTTTAGCGCCGTCTAATTTTCGACACTTTGGCGTAGGTTTTTCGACGTCTATGGCATCAGATTTCTGAAACTACGGCGTATGATATTCAACGGCTATGGCGTAGGATATTTAATGGTTAGGCATAGGATATTCGATGGTTAGGCGTAGGATATCTGACGGCTATGGCATAGGATATTGGACGGTTAGGCGTAGGATATTCGACGGTTCCAACACTAATCCATAGGTTTTTTTAATAAAATAATGTCATATTTCAAATTATTTTCCCCATATTTCCATCATCATCATCATATTTCAAATTATTTTCCTCATCTTCATCATCATCGTCATTATTATCATCTTCATCCTCATAATAATCATCATCGTCGTCGTCGTTGTCACAATCAACATCGTCATCATCTCCATCATTATTGTCATCATCATCATTTTCATCGGCGTCATCAACATCATCATTGTCATCATCAACATCATCATCATCATCATTGTCATCATTAGCATCAACATCATAATCATTAGCATCATCATCAACATCATCGTCGTTGTCGTCGTCATCATCATCTTCATCATCGTTGTCTTCATCATCATCGTCGTCGTCGTCGTCGTCATCACACATCATTGTCGTCGTCATCATCACACATCATCATCTTCATCGTCATCATCATAAGGCTATGTTAATCATCATCATCTTCATCATCATCATCTTCATCATCATCATCTTCATCATCATCGTTGTCATCATCATCGTCATCCTCATGATGATGATAATCATCATCAACATCATCATTGTCGTCGTCATCATCATCATCATCATCATCATCATCGTTATCCTCATGATCATCATCATCATCATCATCATCATCACCATCATCATCATCTTCGTCATCATCGTCATCCTCATGATGATGAGAATCATCATCATCATCATCATCTTCATCCTCACGATCACCATCATCATCGTCGTCGTCATCATGATCAACATCATCATCATCTTCATCATCATTGGCATCCTCATGATGATGATAATCATCATCATCGTCATCCTCATGATGATGATAATCATCATCATCATCATCATCATCATTGTCGTCGTCGTCATCAACATCATCATCATCATCATCAACAACATCATCATCATCAGCATCATCATCATTGTCATCGTCGACATCAACATCATAATCATCATCATCATCAACATCATCATTATCATCTTCATCATCATCGTCATCATTGTCATCGTCATCCTCATGATGATGATAATCATCATCAACATCATCATCACCATCATCATCATCTTCATCATCATCATCATCATTGTCACCTTCATCCTCATGATCGTCGTCGTCGTCATCATCCTCATCATCGTCATGTTCAACATCATCATCATCGTCATCATCTTCATCGTCATCATCGTGATGACGATAATCATCATCATCATCATCAAGACCATCATCATCATCATTGTCATCATCGTCATCAACATCATCATCATTGTCATCGTCGACATCAACATCATAATCATCATCAGCAGCATCAACATCATCATCATTGTCGTCGTCATCATCTTCATCATCGTCGTCTTCATCGTTATCATCATCATCGTCATCTTCATCATCGTCGTCGTCATCATCACACATCAGCATCTTCATCATCATCGTCGTCATCATCACACATCATCATCTTCATCACCATCATTATCATCATAAGGCTATGGTCATCATTGTCATCAACATCATCATCAGCATCATCAGCATCATCATCATTGTCATCGTCGTCATCATCATCATCATCATCATCATCATCAAGAGCGTCATCATGATCATCATCATCATTGTCATCATCGTCATCAACATCATAATCATCATCATCACCATCATCATCATCTCATCTTCATCATCATCATCATTGTCATCCTGGTGATCATGATAATCATCATCATCAACATTGTCATCGTCGTCATCAAAATCACAATCATCATCATCATCACCACAATCATCGTCGTATTCTTCATCATTGTCGTCTTCATCATCATCATCTTCATCAACATCGTCATCATCGTCATCGTCATCCTCATGATGATGATAATCATCATCAACATCATCATCACTATCATCATCATCATCATCATCATCATCATCATCGTTATCCCCATGATAATCGTCATCATCATCATCATCATCATCATCATCATCATCACCACCATCATCATCATCATCATGATAATCATCATCAACATCATCATCACTATCATCATCATCATCATCATCATCATCACCATCATCATCATCTTCATCATCATCGTCATCATCATCATCATCGTCATCCTCATCATCATCATCGTCATCATCATCATCATTGTCATCATCATCATCTTCATCATCGTCGTCATCATCATCGTCGTCGCCGTCATCATCAAAATCATAGTTGTCATCATCATCGTCTTCATCATTGTCATCTTCATGATGATGATAATCATCATCATCAACATCAACATCATCATCACCATAATCATCATCTTCATCATCGTCGTCGTCGTCATCATCGTCATCATCATCATAATCACCATCATCATCGATGTCATCTTCATCATCGTCATCTTCATGATCATCAAAGCAAAGGGATGGGAGGGAGGTAATTGTTTCACTTTATTTGGTTGATATTTTTAAATATCCCCAACTTTATGTGTTTTCACAAACCATCAAAAATAGGAATATTTTTGTTGCAAGAGAAGATAATAATAATAGAGTAATATGATAACTTATAATAATTATAATAGTTTTTAAGATATGATTTTATAATATTATAATGGAAACCATTGAATTCAAACTTTTTGTGTAGCTAGGTTCTACCCTAGTTGTCACTAGCTCGACTCACATACTCAACTTTTCAATCATCCTTCAAAGCTATATCTTCATTTATCCAAGATAGGGATGTGTCATTATGTAGATGGTTCTTCCCTCATTAATGTGAAGGTTCTTAATTCAAGTTAGGATGTTTTTCTTCCTCCTAGGTTTGCATCTCTCTATTGAACATATATTTGGGACCCATAGTTCTAGAAGTCGAGGAATCTATTAGATATAAGAAGTATTTCAAGGATACAAAAAATTCCTTTCATTTTATTGGCTATATTCAACAATTTCCTTCTCATCACTTTTTGATTGAAAGGTTTGCCAGTATTATGTAATTTTTTTCAAAAAATGAATATTTGCAGTAAACTAAGGTTTACTTATTCTTAATGTTGTTGGATTACAAAACAAGTATCTTTGAAGTACAGTAAGTTTTACTTATTCTTAACGTTGGTGAAAAGTTCATATCACTACCTATATGTGGATATGTGTAGAAATTAACCTTCCGAAAGACTACCATAGGACATGTTGTTAGAAGCCATTGACTATGTTGTTGTTAGGACATGATGATGATGAAGAGGAGGAGGGTCATGATTATAAAGACGATGATGATGATGACGATGATGATGACGATGACGCTGATGATGATGATGATGATGATGAAGAGGACGATGATGATGATGATGATGATGATGATGATGATGATGAAGAGGATGATGATGATAATGATGAAGAGGACGATGATGATGACGATGACGTTGATTATGATGATGATGAACATCATCATGTCCATCATCATCATCACCGCCACTGTCGTCATTACCATCATCATCATCATAATGGAGAATCACTTGTTGACTGTGATCAAATATCAAGCATTCCAACTGTTTTGTTTTCAATTGGAAATAAAACATTCAGACTTACTCCAGATCAGGTTTGGTTTAGTCCCAAATAAACAAATACTATTTGTTGTCTCATTCACCCTACAGTATTGATGTCTTGTCTATCATCTATGGTTTGATGTTTATAATCTCAGTTTGTTTTAAAATAGGTTGTTGGGAATTCAACATTGTAGGAGATATGTAGAAGAAAGGCATTTATGTTAGAAATGTGCATTTGAATAGAAGTTGCATACAACTTTCTGTAGAGAACATACGACTATTTAGTATTTTTGGCTTATTTTTTGTTCTATACTTTGATTCCTAAATTTGCATTGTACTTTCTTGAATTGTAAGTAAACAAATCAAATATCCTTATTACATAATAACATGAGAAGAGGTTGTTAATAGGTTTCAAATTAATTTTAAACCTAATTTAAGTTGTCATGTGATCCATTGTTTTCAGATCAGGTTTTGGTTATCATAAACTAATCCTAAAGATAATTTGCATAACTACAGTTTTGAAGCAGAAGAAACATTGTGTTTTGCAATCTTCGTGGGTATCCATTGGTGGAAATCAGTAAGTGGACTTGCTATTGTTCCCATTTGGAGTTGTATAATACACATTGATCTAAAATGGATCTATGTTTGTTTTTCAAGCTAGAGTGAATTTTTTTTATTGCAATTAGAACACATTTGAGGGTTTGTTTATATAATGTTAGGGTTTAAATCATGAAGCTACTACTGTATTTTTTACTTGAATAATAAGTTCTTTGCATAGGATTTGAACAAATATTTAAGGGTTGGAAATGGAAACCAACTTGTTAGGGATCCAAAGACAATAAGTCGTGCCCTGGCTAGTGAGAAAGTTAGATGGAGTTTACAGACTACCAGATGTTGTTTGGCTAAAAAACAACAGTATTTCTAGTTTTTTACAAGATTTGGCAAATGCAATAAGGAGGGAGGTAAATGTCCTTACATTCATCATTGAGAAAAGGTAGATATATAAACTAAGTTCCTGAGGGGTATATGCTCCAATGTCCACTATGAGTTGAATCACAAGGTATAGTAAAACATTAACTCCATACACTAGACATGGAGATGTCTAGATAAAAGAAAAATGATGCAGTTTCCAGGATCTTATGGTAGAATTGATTATGTTTTATCTTACTTGTTCTGTTTATTTTTTTGCAAAAATTACTCTAGAGTGCATGTAATATTTCTCATAATTTCTACAGGGTGAGTTAATCTGACATTTTATGTATTACGCTATCAGAATTTCTTGAATCCTGGTAGCCTAGCTAAACTATTTTTTTTTTCTTTTGACATGTTATTACACCAAGGATAATTTCCCTTATAAGCATGTGAATGTTCACCCAAAAGCTTCAGCTTTTGATGGATTTCTCAAAGTCTATTGTGTTGAAGGTGATAGGGTATTGTCTGTTTCATAGTGGAAATCACATTTTGTAATTTTTTTGATATGTTTATTTCTATTCTTGTTGTATGTAGTCCTTGGGTGTTATATCAAATATATAGTGTTTGTTTGTGTATTGAAATTTACTATGTATGGTTTTTTGAAATGCAAGGATGAGTTAAGATGAAAACTGTATACAAATTTAATTAAATGATCAAAAAATATATGTCAAAGTACAAAGCATCATCCAATTTTTCTAATAAATTGTAGCCTACCACTTTAAAGTTATTGCACGCTAACTCCAAGGTGGTACCCTTCACAAATGACACTTCTAGATTTGATTAAAATTCTTTGTTTCCCACACTAACCCACCCAAACTACATTAATTACTTAGTGATTTGTGTTCATAACTGTTGATAAAGTGTAATCTCTTACATATATGTAGACACCATGGAGAGGGTGGACCAGAACCATGTGATATTGACTCTTGGCTCACCTTTGCATATGCGATATTTTTGGAGTGACTATCAAAATAACCACCAAGGACATCCCTCATATGCCTCAAAGCATCGAGAATAGACCCTGAACAAGTTCCGTTGGCACAACTTGGAGTATTTGATCCTTCCAAGAAACTAACACCAGATAGTGGAGTAATTTTCATTTGTGAAGGATTCAAGTTTTCATCCATATTAGGGACTGAACATCCTTCCTCCAAACTAGGTTGAGTTGCATACAAAGTCATACATAAACATGTTCCAATATTATTCTTTATAATGTAATTTTGGAAATGTAATGGTTAATTGATTTCCATGTCTATTGTCAAAAACAAAAGTTATTACATTAATTTTTAAAGCCTATACACATTGCTTCCATTGGGTGATTTTAGTTATGCAGTCATGAACTTATTAGACAAAAACATTAGAAATCAAAGGGTAAACTAACTGGTCAATGGAAACCTTTCAAAAAAAAAATTTGTTAATTACACAATTGTCCATCGCATTTCCAACCGCAATTGGAGGATGCCCGACAAGGTTAGTGAAGATCCGACACTATTATTCGTCGCTCGGCCGACGCGTTCCAGTCACATCTTCGACGTTCTCCCAACGTCGTCCGACGAGAATACCATAGTTCCAACAGTCGATCCCATTGGATCGTTGTCTTTAAACCTACGGCCTTGGGTCGGAAATCCGACACCATATTCATCGCATAACCTACGACTACATGTCAGACATTCGACGTCGGGCCGTCTGAAATTTGACGGTATATGCAAGATTTTTGTAACAAATCTGAGTGACATTCAACAAGGCATCGCCAGTTTTCTGATAGTAGAAAGTAGAATGTTCGACGCTCATATGCCAGAATTTCGATCACATAATCATAATTTTTTTCAACAGAACTGGCTGACATTCGATGATGGTGTAGTCGGATCTTCAATTGGCATTGGCATGACATCGAATATCCAATGTTATGCCACCGACGGAAAAAAAAAATGCATATGTCCAATAACCGACAGGGTATTGATGAATTTCAGACATGAAAGCTGTCATATTTTGGGCTCAATTTCGATTGTGTTCCAGGTGAGTGATTGCAGGTTCAATCCTCACAAAATATAGTTTAATCAGCAAAGAAACCTTCGATGATTTACCCAAGTGGACACAAGACAGATTAAATCCTTTTAGATAGAAATTTCGTGCTCGTTAGCTGATGTTAAACAACTTAATAGTTGAACCAATGGAATTGGTGTGGACCATTGGATTTGTCTCCGCCAGATCAATGTTGGACTCCAAACTTGATGAGGCGGATTTCATTGAAATTTCGCGCATATCGAAAGTTTGTTTGGCCGTGCAATTTCAATCAACGAAATCACTGTGCATTGTTGATATGTTTGATGCTCGATCTCAGTCGAAGATTGTTCGAAAGATACCCGTTTGTTAGCTCATCCACCCTGGTTCGTTCCTGGTACTCTGCCATTCAATTTTATTGCAGGAAATTGGTTGAGGCAGTTAATGCCTTGGGAAGAGAAAAGCATGATAGTCGATTTTTTGTGACTGAGCAAGCCTTCAATCTGCAAAGGTCATGTTCTTACTTTTGAAGCAAGTAAAACATGTGATTTTGTGCCCAATCTGTCAACCCCAGTCTTCATCTGAACATTGTGGTCATTAGAACCATTCAATTTCATTCAATCACGATTAGGCATTGTTGTTAACACTCTGGAGTTGCAGAGAAGGTCTTTTTTTGTGGTTGTGTAGTGTGGTTCACTGTTTATAGTTGTTTAGTCCATATACATTGTGCTACAGAGTGGTCTACAAACATATTTCTCTGTGTTATAGAGTGGTGGTTTGTTTTACAGTGTTAAACCATGTGTTGATGTGGTTCCCTGTGGTTTGTTGTGATTTGCACCGTGGTTTGGATCAGAACTGTATGCAATATTGAGGAGTGGAAGAGAAGAGGAATGGGCTTGATAAACCTAGCGCAGAGAGGAACCTCATGAAAAGGTAAGAGTGGCTAGTAAATCTTCACTGCAAGCCTTGAAGAGCATTGGAAGGGAAGGCATACTCCGAGGGGCTGTGGAGTAGAGAAGGGGATGCTTCCTCGTGTTGGGTATGTAGGTAATATGGATCCCAGGCCTAATAGACCTTGTGGAGGTGTCCCAAGTAAAGGATTACTTGTGTATGTTTCCCTGCATTTTACTCCTATATATGACTTGTGTTTTTGCAATGCATTTTGTTTAAGTATTTGGAGGCTAAAATCCTAGTGGCAGGATCAGAATGCATGTGATTTAGTGTTTCCTCCGCTCAAGGAAAGCAGAAGGAAGAGACTGGAAAAGAAATGAAAATTCCAAGGAAAATCTGAGTTTCCAACTTCCGAACCACTCTGGAAAGCAGAAAGGAGGAAGGCAGAAATCGACAAATCTTAAAAAGTTGAAGGAAAAAGATGGATTTCCGCGTTCCGAAGTCGGAACTCGGAAAGAAGAAATCAGAAGGTTGGAAGTCGAAAAGAGGAACCAACAGGAAAGGTATTCATTTCACGCATTTCCACATTTTGAGGTCGGAAGGAGAAAATCGGAAGTGCGGAAGGCAAAATAATGGTTGAACATTTTCGTCGAATGTTAAGGATCTAATTCCCGATTTTCGAGGTCGGAAGGGTAGAAATCGAAAGCGCGAAAGGCGAAAGGCAAAATGCAGAAGAGTGGTCAAACATCTCCATCTCACATGGGGTTTCTGATTCCCGAGATCTGCAAGCAGAAGCACAGAGGGTGGAGTGCGGAAAGAATAGGTTCAGTGCGGAAATGGTGCTTCCAGTCGCAGAAGGGATCTGTGAAGGGAGGAAAGACGGTTACAATGCTTTATAAGTCTGATAATGAGTGTTGAAGGGTGTGTTAACACCCATTCCCTGTGTTTCGAAAGGAGAACAAGGGTTCTTGAAGCAAAATTTTTAATTATTTCGCATTATGGGGTATGGGGACATTACAAAATCAAGAGGAAATTACTTGGATGTTGAAAAGTAGAGTTGTATTTAGAAAGGAAGATGGCATTTACGCTAAAGAAAGAGGAAATTACTTTGATGTTGAAAAGTAGAGTTGTATGGGTGGCATTGGGTGATAATAACACTCAGTTTTTTCATAATTATGCTACCATTCATAGGAATACAAATGCTATTTGGTATTTGAAGGTGAAGTGTGGTAATACTATAAACTCTAAACATGATCTGAATGTTGTTTCCAAAAACCATTTTTCCAAACATTTTAAAGATCCTCGACAAAATGGGATTGATGTTCATTTGAAGGTCATTAGACATTTTCCTTGCTTTTTCTTTGGGGTGGATGGTAATGTTGTTGGGGTGCCTGTCTCTCCGGATGAGATTGAAAATGTATTGAAATTGTTTACTAAGGACAATACTCTTGGTCCACATGGTTGTCCAATTGAACTCTTTGAGTCCTTTTTTTTATTTTATGGGAAGGGGGGAAGATTTTATAGATGATAGAACAATCTAGAATGAGGGTTATATATATATGGTGCACTCAATTCTACTTTTGTTGCACTCATTCCTAATTGTAATAAGAAAAATACTATCAATGATAATAGACCGATTTCTTTATAAAATGTTGTATATAAAATCATCACAAAAATTATTACAAACAGACTTAGACCTAAATTAGTTGAATTGGTGACTAAAGAACAATTTTGGGTCCTTTCCAATAGACATATTTTGGATGATGTGGGGGTAACACATGAATTTATACATTCCATCAAAGCAAAATACATTGACACCATGATATTCAAGATGGATTTGGTAAAAGCACATGATCAGGTTAATTATGTATATCTAAGATTATTATTTATACATATTGGCTTTCCCATATCGGTGACAAATTGGATTATGGCATGTGTTACTTCTACACAATTCCATGTTCTTGTTAATGGATCTCTCACTAGTTTTTTTCCAAAGCAGAAGGGGACTTAGCAAAGGTTGTCCCTTATCCCAACTCCTCTTTTTGTAGGTTATTGAATTCCTGGCCAGAATGATACATGTTGCTAAATTGAAAGAGAGGTTAAATGGTTTCAAAATATCCACCTATATTGGACCACTAAATATCTTCTATTTGTTGATGATATTGTTTTATTTGGAAGGGGATCAATTGACGAGTGGAAACACTTTGTTGAGAGTATAAATGTTTTTTTGCAATGCCTGGGAAGGAATTCAACATCTCAAAATATACTTTCATTGACCATAATGTAGATGAGCAAATCTTTAGTCAGATATCAATTTTACTTCCTTATCAATCTTCAGGATTAGCAGATGGGTTTAAATATCTTGGGTGTTATCTGAAACCTAATTGCTATGGGGCCAGAGATTGGCCATGGCTTGTAAGGAAATTTGAAAAAAACATAGGGAATTGGATGTACAAAATGTTGTCTCTGGGGGGAATATTGACACTATTAAATCTATACTTGTTGGCATGCCAGTTTATTGGTTCTTTCTTTCCCAAATCCCTCAGACTATATCAAATTTTACTGAGAAGGATGGTGTTCAACTTCCCATGGTATCGTGTTGTTGAAGGTGAGAAAATACATCTTTCTAGTTGGAGAGGCTTTCTAAACCAAAAAAATTGGGGGGTTGGGATATAAAAAATTATAACTTGGTTAAGTAGAGCTCTGAGCATGAAGAGTATGTGGAGAGCTTTATTTGGAAACGACCAATAGAGTGAGGTACTACATGGTAAATATATTAAGGTGAACCTTCTACAATGGATTAGGAACCCAAACAAAAGTGCAAAGAATACTTCAAACTTGTGGTTTGGCTTCATTAAATGTTTTCCTTGGATAAGTAAAGGCCTTGTTTGGAAAGTTGGATCTGGCTCAATTGAAGAAAATTATGCTCTTTGTCCATATCTTTTGGAATATATAGTTGAACTAGAATTATTTTAGTTCTTATTGGTTAACTCTGAAAGGATGTGGTAAAGTATTTGGGATGAAGAATGGGATAAGCATATATCCTTTCTAAACTCTACAAGTGTTAGATTAAATCATTCGGAAGATGGACTTATTTGGTCCTATAATAAGGCTAATGGACATGTTAAAACCAAGGAAGCTTACTCTACTATTGTTGTTTATGACAATTACTGTGTTCCTAAATCATGGTTTAAGGTGTTGTAGAAGTGAGAACTCCATTAGAAAAATAAACGTTTTATGTAGTTAGCTCTTGAGAATTGTTTACTTACTTGGGATAATTTATTGCAAAAGGGATGGAAGGATCCCAATAGGTGTTTTCTTTGTATATAAGAATCTAAAACTATTGATCATCTCTTTATATATTGTCCTTTCACTGTTCATATATGGAAATCTATATGTGATGCTTTAGATATTTCTCACGTTTGGGGCAAGGAATCCCTTGACAGGAATTTCATATATAAAAACTGTCATGTCCGTAAGGTACTCCCATCATTCATTTGTTGAGAGGTTTTTAAGATAAGGTATTAATTGGCAATTTTTGAAGGAAAATATCCAAATAAATATGCTGGAAATGTTATAACTATCCGTCTTTCCGAGGAGTATTATATTGTTGAAGTGGGATGACACTAATAGAAGACTTTCCATTGACACGCTTCCATTGGCTTCTTCAATGGGCAGCCAAGGATGGAAAATGCGTTGTTGGAGTACTTCTTCAGATCAACAACGAACAATTTTTCAAGTTTGAAATTGTTCACTCTCAGAAGATGGCTATGGATGAACAGTTTGTTTTTGTTTGTTTTTTTTGTTGCTGCTGTATATGTATTGTATTGTAGATGTACTTTCCGGCTATGGATCAAAATATCGATATATCCTTCAAATTTATTACGAAGAAAATAGGTATAAAAGTTTACATCCGGGGATTTACGGCTCCCATGGTAAATCGGTGTGTGCCGGAAATGTGATGACATATCCTCCTTCGGAAATGCTTAATTTCCATATGCGAATTTCCCATGCTTTGGATCTGCACCAGAAGCACTGTGTCGCTGATTCCCATTTTCAAATAAGCAGTTACTGGCTATGACCTTTGGCCTTCGCTCCAGCTGAAGCTCATTCAACAGATAGGAGGAAAATCGAGGGCAGACATAGACTTGTATGTTTTATTAAGCGGCCGTTCTTAAAAGCTCGTTTCAAGAAGATCTTGGGTGTCATCCATCATTTGTGAATCTGCGAAAATCTTAACAGAGAAAGGGAATATGTGATCCTGCCGTACCTTTGGATTTGCCAATTTCTTTGTTTTCGAGCCGGCTGAAACGTTTCTGACAGCAATCCGCCGGGCCTTTTCCTGCACACTAATGTGCCATCGTCTGGTCTGTTAATGAAACTGAATGGAAGGAAGCTTACATAGCTGGTTTTGAGTTCACGAGCAAGGGCGTTGTCCACAACGTGAAGAGGGAAATTGAGAAAGGTACGACCTCCCCTCATCTTCAGAGCGGCTCTGTCATAGGCCAAGGCCGCTTCTTCTGCAGTCTCGAACGTTCCGAGCCACACCCGAGCTCCTTGTCTGGATGAATCTCCGATTTCTGCCACGAATTTACCCCACGGACGCCTCCGCACCCCTCTGTACCGCTTCGCAGGTAGGGAATCTGAGTTCGTCTCTTTTTGAAACTTTGCGGGTGCAACGGCCTTTACCTGGACGTGAGAACGCCTTTCTCTGGCGTCTTCTTTCTAGCTATCGCATTTGAAAGAATACTGCGACTCCGTCTCGTTTGGTTGAGAATATAGAGCTTCGGATTCCATGCTCAACCATCGTCCAAGGCTCGGAAGCCTTTCCAGAAACTTGTTGAATTCGTGCGCACTAAGTACCGCTTGCGAACAATTGTCAGAGGCATTTATGTCGACGCCCTCTTCAATTGCGCTGAGGCTCGATCTAATTTGGGCCTTCTTCTCTCCAGTAGTAATTGCGCCCTCTTCAATTGCGCTGAGGTTCGATCTAATTTGGGCCTTCTTCTCTCCAGTAGTAATGTTTGCTTCATAATTTAGCGAATTCGTTGACCTTATCACTCCCAAGGTCTCATGAAAGAGAATCGTTTATTGTTGTTCCATTTACATTAATATGTTGATCTGAACTCATTTGACACCCTTCCGCGTAATCTTCATCAGAGTGGGCTTGTGCGACGATTCGAGCCCATACATACTCCAGAAGCCTCTCTGACTGGCAAACCTCCTGCTGCTGCTCCATCATAACAGTGGCTTTTTTGAATCAAGGAACTAGTAACTTTCTAGGGATATATCTAACAGGATGTAATGAGCAACTTCCTAGGAATATATAGAATAAGCTGGCTTGCAAGCAAGAGATATATCAGGAACTTGTGACTTAGCAAAGACCATCTTTTTAGCCTTGTTACAATAAGGTAACAATTTACCCAAAAAGAGCCAACCGATCGAACAAGAGCTACACGAGCCTGTAACTATAAGCCTGTATCCCTTCACCTCTCACCTCAAACCTTTAGCGTTCAGCTTGTAACCTCTCAACAGAAGCCTTTAGCCAAGCCCAAC
Organism: Pseudotsuga menziesii; assembly: GCA_001517045.1. Classification (NCBI taxonomy): domain Eukaryota; kingdom Viridiplantae; phylum Streptophyta; class Pinopsida; order Pinales; family Pinaceae; genus Pseudotsuga; species Pseudotsuga menziesii. The sequence continues at coordinate 387,915 of LPNX011015348.1, forward strand.
AGAAGCCAGGTCCCACGGAAAGAAGTATTCCTATAGAGTTGGTTTTGAATCTGTAATCTTTTCGGAGATAAGATATGGTTTTAACCATTAAACCTACTCAAATGCTCTCGTTCTAAACTTCGCAATACGAAAAAATTGATATGTGGGTCAGCAGCTTCTGTCCTTGCGAAAGATACGATCTGCTGAAAAAATTGATATGTGGGTCAGCAGCTATTCTCTTCTGTCCTTGCGAAAGATACGATCTGGGAGCATTGGTTATATTGATACTGAGAAAACTAATTAAACTTGCAAGGATTGAGTTGGACTGTATGCTAATTTAAAGAATCTGAGACGCGGACCTTTCAGTGTAAGCAAACTCGGTCCACAGTAATAGCAAGTTGATTGCCTTTGCAGATTTCGAAAGTCTCAGTAAACTCCGAGAGGGATCGCTGCTGTTCTAAGCGTCTGGTAATGGTCAAAATGCCCGATCGCCCGAGTATAACGGATAGATTGCGTCAGCAGAATTGCTAGTACGCGCAAACTGCAACTGTAAATGACTTGTCTCAAAAAGTCAACCGTTTGTTCACACAAAGTTATGCAACTTGTTTATATGATAACCGTTACTTTGTTGAATTTTGTTCGCAGGCTATCAGTCATTTAATGTCGCCGTTGCTTGAGTGTGGGTCATTGGATCTCAACCCGTTTAAGATTCAATGGCCCACATACGAATAGCCTGTAAGTTAGTTATAGACAAAGTGGATGGGATAATTTTAACTTATATTTGCTGAACCCTTATTCTAAATTTGGTAAGAATTATTAAAAACATAAATCAAATACTATATAGGTAGGTAGGGGATGCATGATATCAACTTTCTAAAAAAAATAACATGGGTATTGATGACATAGAAACTATAATTTATATTACAAAAGAATGACACATCACATCTATTATACATGTTAAATTTAAATTTGGCTCAAGCTACATAAAATCAAAATCTTTTTAAATCCAACTCTAGTGACTAATAGGGATAAAATTTACCCCCCAAAGAAATTTAATTCCTCTAGGTGGTGCTTGGTAAATCCACATTTAAGATGGATCTTACTACTAGCAATTGCTTTTAAATGTGTTTACTACTAGCAATTGCTTCTAAATGTGTAAAAATAACTAAATAGAGATTGTAATCTAAACTAAATTAAGTAAATGAAAATTAAAAATACTATAAAAAAAATTTAAAACATGAAATAGTCTTAAATAAATAAACATATCCAACAAATACATTTAAATAAAAACCAATCCATTGTATATGATTTCATGTATATAAAAGAGATTTATAACCAAAATTTGATGAATTGTGAGATTCAACAAAAAAAAGTTTTGAACAGAGAAAGGTTTTATCTTACTTTCGAATTTTCACATATGCATTATCCTTCATTCACACATAGTTTTCAAATGAAAATGTCAAGAAGATGTAGAGGTTGTTTAAGGACCAAACTCTTGATATTGTAGTGAAATTCAAACCCTGACGATGAATGTTGCTAATGTTTATCATTGCCTTATGTAATACCATGCCTTGTGATCTATGAATTGTCAAGCTACATGCCATTCGAAGGGGCATTCACCTACAAGCCCCATTTTTTATAAGTGGAATTGACAACATCTGTGCAACATCTCATGATGGAATAGCATAGTTTTTGAAGTGGACAACAGATATGTTGGCAACTCGTGGGGATTTTATCCTAGTCTATAAAAAATGGAAACAACTTGCCTAAGAGTTCCATTAACAATTCCAGATGCAACCATAAGTTGGTTTTTAACATCACATGTTCTTCTTTACATAAAGGGTTTAGTGTCCAATTGCTCACCTTTTTCATCAATGGATAATTGTCGCTTTCTTTGTCTAGCATTTCTTTGTTGGAATATTTAGCGGTTCAACATTTGTTTATTACGTAAAGTGACCAAATTGTGAGTTGTATATCTGTTAACCCAAAAAATCCCCCGATTAGCTTTATATGACCTACACCACACAAAGATGTCTATTTCACTGCCCTCATTGACCCCCACACCATTGTAAAGGCTCAAACACACCAAAAAATGGCTTAAAAACCCATAAAAGAGTCTAAATAGCTCTGAAAGGGGCTAAAACCTCCAAAAAGGGGCTAAAACCCCTAAAAGGAGCTTAAAAACCCTAAAGCAGCTAAGCTAAAGAATGGTTGAAAAGGGCTTAAAGTCCAGAAAAGGGGCTAAAGCCTTGACTAAGGGCTTAAAACCCTAAAACTCAGAAGAAAAAAAAACTATAAATACAGGGGTGGGGGTCACTCTCAAAACATTCATCATTTGCCTACCGCTACTCTGCCCGTGTGAGTGCCTTGAGACCCATCTCTCTCAATCCATTCACCCCTCTTCCTCACTTGCTCCATTAGACAAATCCCATTCCATAGAGAGGTATCTTCCTTCTAGGGCATGGTGCCCCATTTCATCAAAACCAAAAGGTATAATGTGTGTTTCTTATTATTAGCTTAGCTTTTTACTAACATTTTCACTGCAGGGTTGTTGTTTGTTCATTTCTACAACAGGCTTATTTCAAGGTTTTGTATGGTTCACTAACCCTTTCCTGCAGGTTTCTCTTCCATCCACAGAGACCCTATCCTTCCGTCCTATAGACGGAAGGTAGTCGTTTCCGCTCATAGCTAGGGTGAAAGCCCTACTACAGTTTGGCGAACATACCAGGTCGATCCCAAAGAATCCCTAGGTTTTTTACAGTTTATTTTCAGTTTTTTATTAACATAGTTTAGATTTATGTTTATTTCTAGTTTAGATCTTTGTTTTTGTCATTTACATTTCTAGTCGAACCCCCTTAAGGCCAACCCGAGCCCGTTCGGCCACAGTTCCTGTTACTGTCGGTCGTTCCCATCTACTTTTTAAAAAAATATTCACTTCACGGGCCAGATCGCTCATATCGGGATGAAAAGAGCGACTCGGTCACTCATTTAGCCCCGAAAGAAGTGACTTCACTCCCAGGAGCCCGATCGCTCCTATTTTTGGTTTTTGGGCGATCCCCTCGCCTGTTTTGGGAAAAAACCAGCAACCCCCTCGCTACATTAGCCCCGAAAAGGGAGACCTATCTCTCAGGGTTCGGTTTTTTGTTGTTCGGACTGTCAGTGCGTCCCTACCGCCATTGTCCAGCATCCTGTTTCTTTCTGCAAACAATTTCTGTAATTTGATGATAGATTTGGTTAGTTGTTAATGCATATGAATCTGTTGTAGGACTTAGCCCAAATACGGTAACTTAATTTTCAGTTTTTTCACTTAAAGAGTTGGAAATTAGCCCCTTTCCTAGCCCTTCCTCCTCTACCCAGTCATCACCCTCTGGGGTATCCTGGGATAAGACGAAGGGTCAAGCTTGTATTGTAATAGGCACTTATACTTGTTATTTCTTAAGACCACTAAAAACGGGTGACTTGGAATATAGAGGGGGTGGTAGGCCCAGGGGGCCTCACGGCATTCGCATCCTCCCTATTGACCGACCTTGCGCTCAAAGAGTGACCTGAGGATCTACGGGTGGGCTTAGTCCCACTGTGTTGAGAGCCCAACACTCTTTACTAGTCGAAGAGGAATACAGGCGTAAGGTAGTCACCTAGCAGGTTTGCAATAGTTCAGGTTCATTATTTGCATGTTTAAAGTTTTTTGTTTCAAAATTTCACTGGTTTCATAACAGGTTACCCATTCTGTAATCTCTGTAACAAACCAGAAATGTCTGCGAAGTATCCATAAACCATAATTGCAATCACCAAACTAATAATAAAAAATAATTTAACAATGAACAATCTTTCATACACTAACCATGCACACAACCATACCAATTAAGCCAACCAAATTCAGTTCATGACGCTGAGCCAACCATTAAAATCAATCAATTTACATTAATTCACAACCTTGCAGTCTTTGAGGACATAAGTCCCTAACTGCCTTAACTGTGGGAAGTACTTGGGCTCAACCCTAAAACTCATTGTGAGGAGTACCACGGGAACCAAAAAGTAGCTAGAAGCTTAGAGGAATCGCCAAGCAAAATGGGCAACGACCCCATCGATTGACTAGATCTATTGTGAGGAAAAATACAAGCATTGTCTCCTGGCAGTCTTGGTGGCCGAGTGACCACCTGAAAACCAATAGAAAACCACTGAAACAGGGGTCCATAACGTCATTACCAGATTACACCATTTGATCTACCAACTAGACAAAATTGATCCCCCACACTCTTCTTCACGCCTAAGAGGCGATCCACCACATTTCGGGTCCTTGAACCAACACCGTCGAGACCAATCTCGACAACCGTCTACACCGTCAGAAGGCCACACAGCCTCTGACTCAGACTTAGACTCATATCAACTAAGCCAGACTTACATACTGCACCATCTATCCCCATGGCTGGTGCAAACCCAGATCCATTTTTTGGAATGGTCATTGGTAGTGGACCCATGTCCATGCCTCAAGTCACCACCAACACCCTTGCAGTTGGTCCTTGTACTGCCATGCAGATTGTCCTAACTCAGCTACCTCCACCTGTACCTACAAGTCAAACTATCCCACCTGTCATACCTGCGGGCAGTGGCCCTTCCACTCCCACTGTCCCACTTGCCATACCTAGGGGCAGTGACCCCCCCACAACTATGCCACAAGTACCCCCAGTCATGCAAGGACATCATGTTCCTGCAAACCCCACTACCATGGTCAGTCCTTTCTATATCAACCTGGGGTCTAACCTCCCATTCATGGCATGCCTCAACTTGCCTAACTTGGCCAGGTTAACTAATGACCCTATCTGTCATCAAGCCTTTTGGCCTCCCATGCCAACCAAGCTCCCCTCACATATCCCTAAGTTTGAAGGGAAGACAAGGGAGTGCCCCCAAAAACATATAATGATGTTTCATCTATGGTGCTCATCAAACAACATCGTAGATGACTCGATCATACGTAGACTTTTCCAACGCACCTTCACAGGTGCTGTAGCCAAGTGGTACATTGAGCTACCACAAGCCAAGTACCCAAACTTCAACTCCTTGGCCTTTATGTTCCTGCAGTATTTCCAGCTCCCCGTCAGATATGATGAAGGGGTGAAAATATTGTTATCTTGCCGCCAAAACACTGTGACCCACATAACCAACCACATCCATGAGTGGCGGCGACGTGACAACTTGTGCAAGATCAAGCTTGATGACAGGATCTTCCTTGACTGGTTCTTAAAAATATTGTTGCCACCCATATCCAAGGACGTCGCCTCTGAACGTCCCCAAACAGAGGAAGAGGCCATCTTGAAGGCCCAATAGTTTGACCTCATTTATGCATATTCTGGATACCTCTACACCATAATTCCAGACGCTCCCCATGCAGGCACCTCCTACTCGGATGCACTGGGGGAATCCCATGCTGCAGATGGCATCACAGGCTTTGTCTCCCATTGTTGGAGTAGAGTCCCGCAGCTACAGGAAAAGCTGCCATTTTGGCAGATAGACAGTTTGGCGAAGATGAAGAGATAAGGTAAAGCTACGACGCCGTAGCATGTTTCTAGCTGCAGAGCAGAGCCGAAAACTATGACTACCGGGGCAGAGAAGTTATAGAAGACGACAGTACCTGAGCGGCCGAGAAGAGAGAGCTCACCCACTGCATTGAAGGCAGTGGCAGAAGACAGGAGGGCTCGGCTACCCTCATAAAGGAAAAGGAGCAACGAGGCCGAGGTATTGAAGACGAAGGACAGAAAGGGAAGCAGTGCACAGTACCCATGGTCAGCGCTGGGAAGCATGGAAAACTGCAGAGAGCAGTGGTGTGACAGAAAGAGACTACCCCGTACAGATATGTCGACTGTCACTAGTTAGGGTTTAAGGGTTACTGTTGGGACAGGCCCATAGTGTTGTAATGGCGAGACCTTCGGGGCACCTATAAAGGGATGTATTTTGTAGTGTAAAAGGTTAGCTAGTTAACCATTGAGTCTGTTAGCTCACAGTTACCTTGTATTGTAATAGAGTTGAGCTCTGGTTCTGTATTCAGTCTGTAGTATCTTACTGTAACCAGTAGCTAGCTCACTGAGCTTGTATGTAACAATCCGCAGGGATTGACAGAGAGAGAGAGAGAGAATATTGTAAGAAGGAAATATAGAGATAGAGAAGAGATCTAGGAGAGAAGGGCTCGAGGCAGTGAGTGCGGAGTTACCCAGAAGATCTCTAGCTACATATGCGGTGCAGCAGAACTATGTACTCTCTCAAGTTATAATAAAACACAGTTCTGTGGATGTAGCTTCTACCCTGGAAGTGAACCACGTAAAATCAGAGCGTTATGTGATTGATTCATGTGATTGTATTTACTTGCTATATATGTTACTCATTGCATGAACTTTGCTTACAATAAATGTATGTATGTGTTATTCAGTTTACAGCACTATAGAAGGATAAATGCAAGTTGAAGTCTTTAAGTATTCTATATAAGGGTTTGTCTATGTTTCACTCAAGATAGTAAGAGTCGCAGTGTAAAGCAGCCTTGTATGTTGAGTCCTGTAAGTTGAACACAAGTAGCGCTAGGTACACGGAGCCGCAGCGGCAGGATATCGCAGGAAGGCGATATCGCACCATCAGAGGAGCTGTGGTGTGCAGTACCGCAGGTTGAGGATCGAGCATAGGAGAGAGTTACATGTTGGCCAGGATGCGGCGATGCGATAAGGGCTAGAGTCATCGCGAGTAAGAGGAAATTGCGCATCGCGGAGAGAAAGAGACCTCGCAGGCTGAGAAGAGCTACGAGACGCACACAGGATGCCACAGAACCTGGTCGAAGACACTTGAGTCTTTGGCCAACCCATTAGAATCACTTCGGGTGAGACTTTAGGCCGCTCCGCGGTCTGTCACCGAAAGGGCCAGTGAGCTAGGGGTCTTGTTGGTACATTACAGTAAACCCGGGTCTGCCCATAGCGACCAACAAATGGTTTCATTGTCGGTTTTGAACAAACTGAGCACTAATGTTCTGTTGGCATCCTACTAGAGATGAACTCAACCAGTGGGTTGGGTCTAAGGAGAAAGAGTTCGCCGAACACGAAAACAAGAGTCCTAGACTGAGTACAGAGGACTGGTTACAAAAACATATCTTTACAGACCTACATACGATATTTTGTGCGACCTATGGAAACGAGCTTAATGACTGGTTATCAAAGTTGACTGATAAGAACATATTCAAGAAGAAAAGAAACATTTTCTAGACACCGGAGCTGATTCAGACCGTGAAGAACCTTGATAATCCTATTACAAGGACATTAGACTTCTGGCTTGCGAGTGTGCTAGAAGGCTTCGTCACAGAGTTTGCAGTGGAACAGAGAAAAAGCTTCAGCGAGGCTGAGCGGTACTTCTTCAAAGGATATCGCGGTAAGTACCTAAAATCTTTAAACTTGTCCATTAAGATGTTATTACATGAAAAAGGAGTAATGGATATGGTTTCAGATCAATAAGTTAAGAAACTGTAATGTCACAAGAGTTTGAAAGTGATTTCGATGACATTGGACGTACACGTAGTGGAAAGAAATACAAAGTAGATTTCAGGTCTCCCATATTTGAAGACAATTCAGATAGTACTAGACAGGAGAGTCATAGCCATACAGACAGAATAGAAGGGGGTATCCCTTACCACCCTTATACCCCACAGAAACAGATTGGGACTCAGAACAATCCTGTAGGAACTCCATCTAGTAGCTCCCAGACAGTACATACTACCGCTACGTCACCTCCGCCTACACCGCCGAGTGGTAGTAACACATCAAATCAACATCCACCACGTAGAAATAGAATGGGGGATGATATGAAGCTACCTATCTTTAAGGGTACAGGGGCAGAGGACCCAAAGCAGCATTGGTTTCTATGTGAAGCCGTGTGGACCATTAAAGCAATCCATGATGACAATATTAAACTTGTACAGTTGGTCACCACACTAAGAGAACAAGCCTTAACATGGTATATGAAGTATACCTCAGCGATACCCAGAACACTTGTTCAGGTCAGGACCACCATGATTAAAGAGTTTAAGAAACCTAAGTATGAGTCACAGTGCATTACAGAGCTCAAAGACATCAAACAGTTACCTACAGAGTCAGTGTGGGACTTCGATTAGAAATTCAAAGCCCTTATAGACCAAGTCAGCTTTGAGTTTGCGCCGGAGCAGCATAAGGAATGGTTTATTGCAGCCCTGCTCCCTCACATCAAACTTCCATTAATGCAGCAGAAACTCCAGACACAGGATGACACGTTGGAGATGGCGATGAAACTAGAGGCTTCACCTCTAGCTGAAACCAACACAGGTATGAAAAACTTGCAAAACCAGTTGGCTAATCTCACGTTACAGATGCATGAGATTAGAAAAGGAAAAGAGGTTGCGCAAGATATATGGTGTGCAAAGTGTAAAGCACAAGGCCATACTAAAGACAACTGTCCAGTCTTTGTAGAATACCTAGCAACCAGGGATCCCAACCCCTTACCACAGACCCACGGGCCGTGGTGTGAAATATGCAAAACAAGAGGACACCCACCTCAGCAATGCCCTCTACTTCAGAAGTACGTACAAACACCTAAGAACTTATACTGCGTCTTCTGAAAGTCCGTAGGCCATGATGAACACGATTGTCGAGCCTATGATCTCATGGTCAGGAGCAAGCAAGACTTGTACAGAGTCCAATCAGAAACACAAGGTCCAGCAGCAGGACCACAGCATGATTTGGCTCATGTTGGCCATGGAGGAGGATTCAGAGGACGAGGACGTGGAGGAGGCTTTGGCTGTGGAGAAGGATTTGACCGTGCTCGCGGACCAATTACTTATTACAAGTGTGGAGTTATAGGACATTATGCTAGGGAATGTCAGAGCCCCACCACCACATGTAACTATTACAAATCTTATGACCACACTATAGAAGAATGTCCTACCTTGATAGCCAAGATCAGAGAACCTAAGCCAGCAGTACACCAGAACATCCAGCTTATCGCTACTGAGCAGAAACAGCCAGAACCAAAAGTCATAATTGTGACTTGCAGCGGTGCTTCCACTAATGGGACATCGCATGATAGTGAAAAGAACACAGGACCGGAGTGGGTGCGCAAAGCTACTAATAAAGCAACACCACTTGACCTACAGAAGAATAAACAGACATTTCAGGAAGCTAAGACTTTCTTTGATGACCCTATGCAATCAGGATCGCAGGTACCGCCATCTAGGGGCATACCGCAGCAAGCACCTTGTGGCGTTAGCCCTGTGCAGATATCGCAGGCTACCACATCGGGTGTTTGCGATGAGGACGAGTTGGCAGGAAGTGTACAATCCTTCCTGCAGAGTTGTTTAAAACTCGTGAGAAATGAGCAAGCTATCGAAGAACTTCAGCGCATAATAGATCAGTGTCATCCATCTTCTTCAGTGAGCAGTGCACATCGTGCTGTTCATAATATTATGGGACATACAAGAACAGGAAGAGAGATGCGACTCACAGCACAGGTTGGAGAATTTGAAATGGATGAGGTGATCCTAGATCTAGGATCAGACGTAAATGTTCTGACTAAGCAAACATGGGAACAGATGGGTAGCCCTAAGTTAGTTAGATCGCCTATCCATCTGACATTAGCTAATCAGCAGCGGGTATCACCCTTGGGTCAATTACCGCAGGTGCTAGTTGACATTGACGGAGTTCGCAGCTCTGTGGACTTTGAAGTTATAGAAATCATTGGCGATAGTAGACCGTACCCAGCTCTACTAGGTATTGATTGGGCAATCGATAACATGGCCGTTATCGACTTAAAGAGAAGACAAATGACCTTTGAGGACGTGCAGATCCGGGTCATCGCACTGTTAGATCATCTTCAGGGTCCTAAATACATTGAACCTATCCGAGCAAAGGAAGAGGCACGTAACATGGAGAGTCTCTATCAGATGACTGCGAACCAGAACGACTACATCAATCCAACCGCAGAAGGGAACATTAGTTGGCGATGCGACAGCTCATGCGCATCGGATTCAGATGTTGGTCTAGAGTACTGGCAGAACATACTTTACGAAGTTTCAGCGCACAAATGTGCGTACATGACTAAGTCACTGCGATGGATTGGCGCAGAGATCAACGAGATTCCATCATTTCATGGTCTAACAGATATCCAGGACTTTCTCATGCAGTTTGAACAACAAATTCCTCATGAGCAGAGGATCGCAGCTATGGACCTTGTAGTATGAGCCACACCTGCAAGATGGTGGTATGCACATAAAGAGAATATCGTATCATGGGATGATCTTAAGAGATTGATGGCGATCAGATTCTCTACCGACAGAGAGTATGTCCAGCAGAGATACACAGGAGAAAGTGACCCCAGCTCACATATTCAGACGTGTGAATGGAATTGGTCGAACATTCCCGAGGATGAATGGGTTCACCGATTCATTCACACTTTGGATACAGTTCCAAGGAACTGGTACACAGAGACTGAATTGCGCAAGGGAATGACTACATGGCCACTTATGATAGACAGATTTCTACTCAGCTTCACTTTTGAATCTGAGTATCCAAGTGTTGATCACGCCCTAGATGTAATAATGATTAAGATATTTGAGGATTGTACCCTATTAGTGTCAGCTCAACCTGAGTGGGCCATCTAGTTAGAAGAGGCGCTAGAGTGTTATAACTTTGTATTAGAACCAGAGGAGGAGGATGAGGATCCTCGCAACATCAACATTCCGTAGTCAGAGGGGACTCGCGATGTTGATGGGCCGAAGGTACAGATTCCAGCAATCACAGAACCGATCATGATTAAACAGATCAATATTGGCACAGACACAGAACCAAAAGTTTGCCTCTATTGGAGACTATTGGAACGATGAAACACTCGGGCAGATTGCAGACTTGCTACATGATTATCAGGACCTATTTCCCACCAAGTTCACAGAGATGAAGGGAATAGTCGGAGACCTGGGAGTAATGAGGGTACCATTGAAAGAGGATGCTAGACCAGTTAAGCAGCATCCATATAGATTAAATCCACGCTATAAAGAAAAATTTAAGGATGAGATCGATAAGATGCTAGCGGCAGGCATCATTGAGCCCGTAGAAGAGAGCGAATGGGTTAGTCCCATGGTCGTGCAAGAAAAGAAAACCAAAGGAGACATCAGGATCTGTGTCGACTTGCGTAAACTCAACGATGCATCGCTTCATGATCCATTTTCGACACCTTTCACTGATGAAATATTAGACAATGTGGGAGGACAGGAGGTCTACTCCTTCACTGATGGATTTTCAGGCTATTGCTAGATCAGAATCCACCCAGAAGATCGACATAAGACCACTTTTGCAACAGAATGGGACTCATTCACCATGGTCTTAAGAATGCACCAACTATCTTTTCTAGAGTAGTAGTTGCTGTATTTAAAGAATACATCCATAAATTCTTAGAAGTTTATTTTGATGATTTGACTGTATTTGGATTAATCGACAAGCACATAGGAGATTTAAGACTGATGCTAGAAAAATGTAGGTAGTACCAGATTTCTCTGAACTTGAAAAAATGTATATTCTGTGCGTCGTTCGGTATTTTGTTGGGTCACATTGTTTGCAGGCAAGGCTTGATGGTAGATCCCACAAAGATTGCCATCATTGTAAATCTTCCAGCACCCAACTCAGTCAAACAATTGAGGACAGTACTTGGTCATACCGGGTACTACAGAAAATTCATCAAGGGATACACAAAGATTACAGTACCGATGGAAAAACTACTAAAGAAAGATGTAAAATTCCTATGGAATGAGGAATGCCAGCAGAGTCTAGACACACTTAAAGAGAATATGGTTACAGCACCCATCTTAGTATTTCCAGACTGGACCAAGCCATTTCATGTACATGTGGATGCATCTGGCATCGCACTAGGAATTGTTTTAACACAACCAGGAGAAGGAGGTATCGATCATCCTATTGCATACTCCAGCAGAAAGCTATCGACGGCAGAAAAAAACTACACCATGATAGAAAGAGAAGGCTTAGCTATGGTGTACGCGCTACAGAAGTTTAGGCACTACTTGTTGGGTGCCTCGTTCAAGATGTTTACTGACCATTCCGCTTTGAAGTACTTGGTCAATAAGCCAGTGTTTGGGGAAAGAATCTGCAGATGGCTACTCCTCTTTCAGGAGTATGATTTTGAAATCATTGTTAAACCAGGAAGATTGAACGCCTAACCAGACCATCTGTCGTGGATAGACTCAGGAGAAGAGCCAAGTAATCTAGAGGACAATTTGCCAGATGTGCAGTTGTTTTCTATCCAGATCACAGAAGAGTACTATGCTGATATTATTCACTTTCTCACTATAGGATGGGCACCTGATGAGTTTACCAAGCATCAAAAGAGGCAGTTGGTTGTTAAAGTAGTAGACTTCACCTTGATCGCGGGACAGTTATACAAGTTAGGTCCAGATGAAGTCCTGCGCAGATGTGTGATGCCGCATGAAAAAGAGGCTATTATCAGAGAAGCACATTCCGGTACCGCAGGAGATCATTTCGCAGGAAAGCCGACTGCACAGAAAATCCTGACCGTAGGATTATGGTGGCCTACTTTACATAAGGATACTAAGGAATTTTGTAGATGTTGCGATATCTTCCAGAGGGTAGGAAAACCTTCGCGGAGAGATGAAATACCGCTGCGACCACAGATTACGTTGCGCGCATTTGACAATTGGGCTATAGATTTTGTGGGTCCTATCAACCCACCAGGTAAACGAACTGGTGCAAGATACATCATCACAAGAACAGAGTACCTCACCAGGTGGTCAGAGGCCAAAGCAGTAAGAAATTGTGATGCTCCTACAGCCGCACAGGTCCTTTTTGAAAACATCATCAGTAGATTTGGATGCCTAGTAATTTTGATGAGCGATCAAGGCACACACTTCTTGAACAGCACCATTAAGGCCTTGATGAAATAATTCCAGATACAGCACCATAAGAGCACTCCCTACCACCCATAAGCTAATGGTACGGTGGAGGCCTTCAACAAGATTTTAGAAAATGCTCTTACTAATATGTGCAACAGCCAAAGGAATGATTGGGACCTCAGGGTTAATGCTGTGTTATGGGCATATAGGACTACATGCAAGAAACTTACAGGACATACACCTTTCATCTTGGTGTATGGACAAGAGGTTGTTATGCCTATGGAGTATATTCTTCCCAATTTAAGAATTGCTCAGATCATCGGGCTGGCTGATACAGACACGGTGCATGAAAGGCTAGCGCAGCTGCTTGCCTTAGAGGAAGACAGATTCATCGCTGGATTCCACCAGAAAGTGCAGAAGGCACGAGAAAAAACTTGGCATGACAGACACATTAAGAGTAAGACTCTTCAGATCGGAGACCTAGTACTTCTCTATGATAGTAAATTTATAAAGTTTCCAGGGAAGTTCAAGACGCATTGGTTGGGGCCATACCAGATTCAGCAAGTCACAGAGGGAGGAGCCGTTCAGCTCAGCAAACTGAATGGGGAGCTTCTTCCCACGTTGATCAATGGTAGCAGGCTTAAGCTCTATAGTGATATCCACTCCACCTCTCAGCCCTAACTCCGAGTCGCAGGTGGTGCAGATGTCCAGTGTAGTTGAAAGGAGGCATCGCACCGGGAATTAGTCTACACCGACAGGTATTCTAAGTATAAGGAATCACATAAGGACGGTTCATTTTGTGCAAGACATTAAGCGGCTTGCGGGGGAAAAAAAAAACTTAAAGTTTGTTTTGAGCAGGTGACGCGGTGTGGCATCGCAGCAACGCGATTTTTTCCCGTGCCATGTAGGCACTTTCGAGAAAAAAAAGATAGAGGGCCAGTCAAGTCGCCTTCTGACAAGCAGTTAATGAAGAAAAGACCGATATACCTTACCGTAGATTTGGCAACAGCATAATAAATTTCTCCAGATTTAGTAAATCTTTGATGAGACCGGCGCCTGCACACACAGGTTTCGAGGGAAATTTGATTGGATTTCAGCATTTAATGAGGATCGAAACGACGGGTGTGGTCTTGTCCATGCAATTAATATGACCGACGGGTTCATCCTAGATGACCGTTGCGTCCGGGATTATCGCCTTCGACATAAAAGCAGAGATCATTCATTCAGGATGAATTACTTTTGCAAGAGCTGACAGCTATAGAGTAAGTTGTTAAGTTTTCCCTGTGCAGAGATAATTTCGTTACAAAGTGTTGTGATTTCCCTATTTCCTAGCCATTGCCAATCCAAAGTATTCCACCGAGTGGGTTCTGTCCGAGAAGGAACCTCTAGAAGACATTGTGGAAAGGTTCAAGCATGGTGGCCTTACAGCTGCCATGGTGACACCACCCAGGAGTATGAAACCAGGTTCATCACAGGTCAGACAGCTGCCAAGGATGAGGAGTCAAGCGCAGGATGTAGAAGATGTCATCAAAGTCTCTACTAAAGAGAGGAAGAACGCCGAGCTGATCACTGAAGATAAGAAAGCAGAGCAGAGGAATGATGAGAAGAAATCTCCCGCCAGGGAAAAATTAAAAATGAGAAAAAGAAGGCAACGGGAGAAGGAAGATGACCTATCTCATCAGCTAAGAGAAGAACAAGAGGTTCCAAAGGTCAAGAATGAAAATATGCGGAACCAAAGCAGCATGAATACCTAGAGCGAGTTGCTGAGAAGAAATGTGAAAGGGAAAACAAACCAAACAAGCATAACTTCAAGATGCAGACAAAGGCTTGTTCTTGGAATCGAATTCCTGGTTTGTATACCTTTCGCATAAGTAGGCTCCAGACTGAATGAAATGTTGAGAAGGCTAGAAGATACAGATTTTCCTTGTGATAAAATTTCTAACCCAGATAAAGAGGAAAGGATATCTGTGGAAGGCTTCTCAAAAGCTTAAGATCCTTCAGGTCTCGCAAGCGACGAGAGCGAGAGTATGACAATAAGAGAAGGAAAGATAAGAGAGCCCAATGAGCTAAGTTACAGAAGCTATGCAGAACGAAGTCGCAGGACTCCGTGACAAATTTAAGAAGACTTCACAGGAAGCCAAGGAGAAGCTACAGCAGGAGAAGCCCACTGGTAGTGGCTCGAGGACGAACCACAAGTAAGTGTTAGGGGGCTGTTGGAGTAGAGTCCCGCAGCTACAGGAAAAGCTGCCATTTTGGCGGATAGACAGTTTGGTGAAGATGAAGAGATAAGGTAAAGCTACGACACCGTAGAATGTTTCTAGCTGCAGAGCAGAGCCAGAAACTATGACTACCGGGACAGAGAAATCAAAGAAGGCGACAGTACTTGAGCGGCCGAGAAGAGAGATCTCACCCACTGCATTAAAGGTAGCGGCGGAAGACAAGAGGGATCAGCTACCCTCATAAAGGAAAAGGAGCAACGAGGCCGAGTTATTGAAGACGAAGGACAGAAAGGGAAGCGGTGCACAGTACCCATGGTCAGCGTCGGGAAGCATGGAAGACTGCAGAGAGCAGTGGTGTGACAGAAAGCAGCTACCCCGTATAGATATGCCGACTGTCACTAGTTAGGGTTTAAGGGTTACTGTTAGGACAGGCCCACAGTGTTGTAATGGTGAGACCTTCGGGCCGCCTATAAAGGGATGTATTTTGTAGTGTAAAAGGTTAGCTAGTTAGCCATTGAGTCTGTTAGCTCACAGTTACCTTGTATTGTAATAGAGTTGAGCTCTGGTTCTGTATTCAATCTGTAGTATCTTACTGTAACCAGTAGCTAGCTCACTGAGCTTGTATGTAACAATCCACAGGGATTGACAGAGAGAGAGAGAGAGAGAGAGAGAGAATATTGTAAGAAGGAAATATAGAGATAGAGAAGAGATCTAGGAGAGAAGGGCTTCAGGCAGTGAGTGCGGAGTTACCCAGAAGATCTCTAGCTGCATATGCCGTGCAGCAGAACTGTGTACTCTCTCAAGTTATAATAAAACACAGTTCTGTGGATGTAGCTTCTACCCTGGAAGTGAACCACGTAAAATCAGATCGTTATGTGATTGATTCATGTGATTTTATTTACTTGCTATATCAGTTACTCATTGCATGAACTTTGCTTACAGTAAATGTATGTATGTGTTATTCAGTTTACAGCACTATAGAAGGATAAATGCAAGTTGAAGTCTTTAAGTATTCTATATAAGGGTTTGTCTATGTTTCACTCAAGATAGTAAGAGTCGCAGTGTAAAGCATCCTTGTATGTTGAGTCCTGTAAGTCGAACACAAGTAGCGCTAGGTACGTGGAGCCGCAGCAACAGGATATCGTAGGAAGGCGATATCGCACCATCAGAGGAGCTGTGGTGTGCGGTACCGCAGGTTGAGGATCGAGCGTAGGAGAGAGTTACGTGTTGGCCAGGACGCGGCGATGCGATAAGGGCTAGAGTCATCGTGAGTAAGAGGAAACAGCGCATCGCGGAGAGAAAGAGACCTCGCGGGCTGAGAAGAGCTGCAAGACGCACACAGGATGCCACAGAACCTGGTCGAAGACACTTGAGTCTTTGTCCAACCCATTAGAATCACTTCGGGTGAGACTTCAGGACGCTCCGCAGCCTGTCGCCGAAAGGGCCAGTGAGCTAGGGGTGTTGTTGGTACATTACAGTAAACCTGGGTCTGCCCATAGCGACCAACACCCATCAATCAAAACACCACCCGACACCACCTACAATGCCACCACACCCAAGCAACACCCCTAGTGTTTCCTACCCAAACCAAGCTCCTGACTATTCAAGAATGATGTTTCAATCCGGAACTATAACCTCCTATGCACAACCTGCACCACAGCAGCAGGCCCATGCACTACTTCACTGGCACAACAATATTCGGGACAAATTCCTGCATTTGTGGCACCCCCAGCCCCCCAAGTCTACTATGCACGACCAGTCCAAGCCGGTCAAGCCCTCGTCTCAGCTCCACTAGCACCTTTGAGACAAGTGTTTGCACAGCAAAACCGTCCCAACCAACCAACCCCCAACAACCAACAAGGGCAAGCCAGAAACAACCAAGCCAAGAATCAAGGCAACAACCAACCACAAGGAGACGGTCAACAACCAAATCCTCCCAACAACTCTGAGGCGAACCGACCAGCTCAAAATCCCCAGCAACCAAACCCACCTAGACACAACGCTCTGTTACGCACAAATCAACCATGCAAACTATGTGAGGTCTACGAGAACTATACACATGAATGCCCCTTCATGGGTCGCGCCAAGCAGGCCATTCAGAATGAAGTCCAACATGCTACCAATACAGCAGGTCCAGCTCAACCCAACCCGATCCAGGTCCAGCAGAATAAGTCTAATTTATGATTTTATGGAAAATGACAATCTGGTTGTGTGTCTCTTCAATCAAAATAAATCAATATCCATGTCATGACCCGAGCATTACAATATTTGGTCAACATAGCCAGGGGGATCTCTTATTTACACGAACTCGTCCTACAATCATTCACAAGGACGTAATGGTAGTGACTATGCTAATGGAAAACCATTTCAATGCTCTTGTTGCAGACATTCAACAAGAGATACATAGATAATTTCATGGTGCGGGGGGCACATCTTCACGACCTTTTAGCGTATAATGAATCCTACCTACAAGAAGAAGCTCAGATTTCTTCTCATTGCTAGAGATGAAATGTTTGCAAACGTGCTCTGAGCTTGTGGAATCCAAACTTGTGCCTGCAATATCAGGTCCACCCTTTAGCATTGGGGTTTTGTTTTCCAAGGTTAATCTATATTATTTCCATATGCGTGAATTATGTTGTATTGTTTGATAATACCACTTGTTCTAACATTTTCCTTGGGAAGCACTGCTAATGTTGTTGTATTGATGTCTCCAATGACAAATATGCACACCAAGATTGCTTTCCATCTTGAATTAAACATTGCCGACGATATGTTTCGATCACGAGGAGGAAACCCTAATTCAATTCTTCTGAACCGTTTCAATTTTTTCGTCCTCATGGAACTGTTCTACATCAAACGGTTTTAGAGAAGGTTTGAGTCCAATGATTCCAAACGATATGAGATATAAATCTAAGATATAAAAATCTCTATTTGGCTTCCGCGCTGGGAGTGGACCTGACAACATCAACAAAGCTAATCACTGAAATCAAAATCTAGTTATAGAAGCACCATAAATCGGGAAGATTGCATACATCTAATGCAGGAAGCCATCAAACATGCAGTTGCACTAGGTAGCAAATGAATGATTACAAAGAAGAATCCAGGACATGGGTGATAGGGTACGCACTCATTAATTCTCCCAGGATAACAGAAGGACCACCGACAACATGCAGGGAATGAAGATCAGGCATGTCCAATGCGTAGGCATTCCTCAAGGTTTTCTCATCATTGCACTGTTAATATTGATAGAATCATGGAAACAACAAGAATGGAGGTCTTCTCATCATTGCACTGATAATATCGATAAAATCATGGAAACAACAAGAATGGAAAAAGTAGTGTGAATTAAAATAAAGTACTTGGTAAATAGTGTAATGTATGTTGGAACTCATGTTATGTGTATGTATGTTGGGGAACAGATGCGTCATCATCACCAACATGTAACACGTATGAACATGGTGTTGAGTACATTTTCTGGCATTACTTTGCATTGTGGCGACTAAGTTATGAATGCCATATGCACACACACCTTGTAAATAACTCTATTCTTGTCTTTAAATATTCTAAACCATAGTGAAGTAAAGATGATTTATCTTCATTAATATGCATCCCAAGTGCCTTACAAAAATAAAGCAAATCCTCATTTAAAGTCGATAAAGATTGATCAGAACTATCAGAAACCATGACAATGTCATCCACAAAAAGAACACGTGTTAAGGTAATCCAATTACCAAAAATGATGCCATGAAGATCACCACATTCCTTTGCTTTAAGTAAATCCCTACTCAAACCTTCAACAACAATAAGAAAAAGCAAAGGAGCAAGAGGGCACCCTTGCCTAAGCCCACGACCAGATCTAAAGAAAGAAGAAGTTGCTCCATTAATAAATAAGGAAAAAGAAATAGAAGTAAAACTGCCCATAACCCAAGTAATAAAAGGCAAAACAAACCCCATTTGAGAGAGAAGGACCCGAAGATAAGTCCAATTAACACGGTCATAGGATTTGGAAAAATCAATTTTTAAAACCATAGACTTCAAGCATTTACTATGAATTGTATGCAAACCTTCCTAAATAACCCCTACGGCATCATGAAACTGTCTCCCAGGGAGAAACCCAAATTGTTCACCAGAAATATACCTGCCAAGTACCTTCCTGATATGTGCAGAAATAATCTTACCAATGATCTTGTAAATGTCATTACATAAAGAAATAGGCCTAAAGTCTTCAAAGGATTTTGGAAGATCAGACTTAGGAATAAGGGAAATTAAAGTAGAATTAAAAACAATAGGTATTTTTCCACTCTTCCTCGACTCATCAACCACCCGTAATAAATTGAGACCCAAAACATCAAAAAGAGCTCTATACACCTCAACGGTAATCCCATCCGGACCCGGGATTTTATCATTTTTACTCAAAGAAACAACAGTCTAAATCTCATTAAGAGTAACATGAACCATAAGATCTTCATTTTCCTCATTTGTGACAGATGTAGGGAAAATTTATGCAACCTTCATGATATCAGGAAGATGAATATTTGTATCCTCCTGAAACAGAGTCTCAAAATGATTAACCCCAGCCCCAACTATTGAATCAAAACCTTCAACCAAATTACCACCATCATCAACAATCTTCCAAATAGAGTTTACATTGTTCCTATGGTTAGCATACTTATGAAAGAAAAAAAGTATTGTCATCTCCACAAGTAAGCCAGATATCCCTGCTTTTCTGTCTTGCCACATTTTCACGATCTGAAATTTTTTTTCTTTTTCCCATCTCCAGATCATCCATGAAGGACTTATACTCAGATGAAAAACCAAAACCCATCTTTCTAAAGGATTCAACCAAAAATAGTTCAATATCCACTAAATCTTTTAGCTCCTGATCTTTTTTTTTGTACATACCATAAAATAGACACCTCTTTAATGTGATTTATGTTGGCAGCAAAATGTGAAGCAGGCGTCACCAAAGGATTGTCCACATAAGCATTCCAGGAATCTTTCAGTAAAGAAACAAAATCATCGTCCAATAACCAATAAGCATTAAACATGAAGGGACTGCGAGGTTTAACATCTTTATTCATAATCTGTAAGAAAATCGGGTGATGATCTGAATCCCCACCACAACCAACCCATTGACGAAAATGTAACTCCAAATCCAAAAGATCAGCAGAGACTAGAATCCTATCAAGTCTCTTACTGATATTATCAAACCCAACTCTTTTGTTTGACTAAGTAGGAAGTAAAACAATAGGTGTAATATCCACAAGACCAAAAACATCCAACTTCATGATAAAAAGATCGGAAAGATTGTCCACTCGAGCCCTGGCTCCCCAAATCTCAGAAAATTTTAGAGAGAAGTTCAAATCCCCACCTAAAATAAACTTAGAACTCTTAAGGAAATCAGCATCAAATAGGTTATTCCATAACATTTCCCTCTCCACATAGGGACCATACACATTAACAAAGAAAAAAACCTCTTAAAGTTCAATGGAGTAAAGAGAAACACACAATCCAGAGTCCACTGCCCACGCATTTAAAAATTGGAAATGACGAGTCCTCCAACCCAATAGGAGACCACCATATTTCTTTTTGGCATCCACAGAGACAAAAAACCAACCATTCAAGCAGAGACTCTATCTCAGCAGCAATAACTTGCCCATCACCCATACATTCTTGAAGAAACAATAAATCAGGAAACTGCTCTTCAACCATCCTACGAACCGCTAGTTTTTTAGGAATACTAGCTAACCCTCAACAGTTAAGTGACAACACAATCATAATGAAACCCTAGAAAGGACATTCACTGCTCTAAGTGCCCTAGATTGTTTATCAAGAGAACATATAGGTTCCTCTGCAGAAAGTGGAACACCAAGCCCCTAACAAGAAATAGAAGACCCGGATAGGAACCTTACACCATACTTTACCCGAAAATGATCCATAGGAACCTTAGTGCTATACCTTAGAAAGTATCCAACAACTTTAGCAGAAGTAACCCTAACAAGCGAAACAAACCCTAAACCCCCCAAAAAATCTTCAGAAGGAATAAACTTACAAGAAGATACATCATCAGGATGAGATCCAAAAGACTCCCTCAAAACCCTAATCAAGAGATCAGGGCTCTTCTCAATATCAGAAAGAGAGGTCAGAGAAAGGGGTTTTAGTGAATCCACCACCAAAACGTGTAAACCAGGATCCACTCCCAAAACATCCAAGTTCTTTTGTAAAAAAACATTAGGGGATGAAACCTCCACCACATTACCCATAGATAAAATTGGAGTAACCACAAAATTCACATCTTTATTTACTCTCCAAATTTTTTTAGACTTTGTATCAGAAACGTGCTTATAATTTCTTTTAAAAGAAAGTAAACACTGGGAGATCACATGCCCATAACAATGAAACCTACTACAACAAAAGGGTACCCCTAGATAATCCAACGGCTGGCTAAACACAGAATCCCCTTTTTTAATCACTAAATCAGCTACTAAACCATTATGAAGAACAAGAAGAACTAAAACCTTCCCCAAACAACACATGTCGGTCTCAAGCAAAGATAAATCCGCCTCCAAATAATTCCCCAGGGTATTACCAACCAATTTGAAAAAATACAAGGACCAGAATTCAAAAGGTAGATTAGGTAATTTCACCCAGATTGGCATAGTATCATACCTTTCAATACACGGATAAGAAAGATGCATCCACCATTTCAACAACGATCCTGCACCGTCCCATCTCCAGGAACCTGCAAGAATAGAGGACACATCCGATTCAGAGTGAAATTTAAAAGCTAACCAACCACGCGGAAGCAAAAAAACATCAGGACAAATTAAGACAGACTCCTTCCAAGTATCACAGACCCACTGCTTAACGCCCTCTGCACTGAATTTCCTTCCCCCAAAGCATCCCACCAAGGTTACGGAATTAGTCAAAACAATGTCATTCATCGCTACATCCTCACCAACAACCATCAACATAGGTTTATCAGTCTTACGAATAATTTGTTTCGACCGCTTCGAGTGCACACCGGAAACAGAGGAAACCCCCACCCGTAGTTGCTGATGAGCTAATGAAGAAACCCTAGCATATTCAACCCCATAGTCAAAACCCACATTTATATTCCCAACATCTATACCAGGGTCAGTCACAAAGACTTGATCATCTTTCAACAGAAGAGGGTTCTCCTTCAAATCAGAATCCAAACAGGAATCCTTCACAACCTGCGCAGGTGCAGAAAAAACCAAACCTTTTTCACAGATATTGCCAGATAACCCTGCCACTAAGAGGCAGGGTTTCTTAAACCCCAACCGCAGAAGAAAACCCACCCAAACCGCCAGAAAGAACAACAGGCACTTTATCTCGAGAATCAAATAAAGATTTNATAAACCTGCCACTAAGAGGCAGGGTTTCTTAAACCCCAACCGCAGAAGAAAACCCACCCAAACCGCCAGAAAGAACAACAGGCACTTTATCTCGAGAATCAAATAAAGATTTATCCAAGGGAAAACCATAACCACCAGAATCAAAACCACCACCCTTGCACCCTGAAGATAACAAACCACCAACCATCTGCTCCACATACTTAGTCCCCCCCTTGAGAGACTCGACGACGCCAAAACCTTATCAGAACAAGCAAAGGTCAAAAACCCCACCACACAATCCAGAAAAGCCTCACCAGAGACGACTCTAGGGTTAACAGTTAAAGCCAGTCCATCATCCGAAACCCCAGGAAGCACCACCTCTCTGCCAAAAAAATCAGACTGGTCCATATCCTCATCAGGAAACAGAACTGACGGAACCTCCTCACAGCAAAATGGCAGACTCGAAACAAAAGAAACCTAGTTTTACTCCCAAAAGATGGAGTAAAATCTTGACGTCGTTTGGGAGGAGTACGTGCTAGGAGTTTAAAGTCTCGAAGAGACATTTCCGGAACGTGACAAACCAAAAGAAAAAATGTACAGTACAAACGTAAAGGAGGTTTAAAGTCACCTATCACCTATGCACGAAGAAGTACGTTTTGTACATACTCACGTCCGAAGAAGGAAATTATTTATCTTATAGTTAGAAAAATCAAGATAAAACTAGGGTACTTACATAAGAAGTTCAAACCTCTGCTCTTTGAAATTGGTATTCTCACATTAGCTTCTAAGATTATTGTACGTTATTCTCTTTGGCTTGATGTCCAGTTAGTGATTTGTTTGACTAAAGAAAACTAAGTTGCATGGAGTTTCCATCTATTAGTGTAAGTTTGAATGTGACTTTCCAAAAAAGTTACATTTAAACATACATTTGAGATGTTTCATATTACATTATATTACATTTAAAGATTGTAATATATTACATCTAGATATATAAATTTACTTTTGCAAATCTAGAAAATGCTCAACAATTTTTATGGCTGGATTTAAAACCATTCATAAAATGCAATATATGTTTTTACAAAAGCTTTCAATTCTCTTCTAAATTTTTATTTCAAACTAATGTGTTTATCATTTAGTTAAACTATGGTTTTTTCGTTATTAATCTTGCATTTTCAAAAGACTCCGTCATTTTTAACCTGAAACAGAGAGTCCGCAGATTTAGTTCATAAAAGGTATATTCCTTCTACGTATATCAAATATACTTTTAATTAAAAAAATTAAATGTTAAAATATTTAGTTCATGCCAGAGTTTTAGAGTGTAATGTAATTGTTTTTTAAATAAATCTAGAATTTGTGAAAGAGAGTGTTTTAGAGTGTAATGTAATTGCTTTTCCTAATAAATCTAAAATTTGTGTTTGTTCAGATATTTTTAATAAAGATAAGAAAGGATTCATTATCCTCAAAAACCCAAACCAAGGTATAAATGTAAAACTATCAGATTAAAAAAAAAAATCAGATTCCATTGAATTAGGGCTGGAAATATATGTAATCACCGGACAAATCGGCTACCCTCTTTTATTTTGATATGTGATCGGCCATTGTTTCGACAAAATAGGACACTGGGAAGCGCCCTTGTCATTCGCTTGATTCTTACATGTCACATGGGGTGCTGAGAATTTTCAAATATCAATTTCGAAGTTGAGAAACATAAGAGTACTTTACGTCGCCATGGAAGAACATTGCATACTTAACGGATTCGTGCAGAAACCTGTGGCGCTGAGAGCATTTCCAAATAAGCAATTACTGGCCATGCGCTTTGAGCCCCCCTCCACAAGACTCCCGTTCAATAGATGACTGCAGGAAAATCCAAGGAAGATAAGCAGCCATCTGTTGTGTTCCTCAGCCATTCTTCAAAGCCCGTTTCAACAAGATCTTGGAGGTCTACCAACGCTTGTGAATCTACGGAAATATTCTTCGACTCATCGTCGTCGTCCCGTCCGCAGCTTTGGATTGGCAAATTAATTTGTTTTGGAGGCGGCTGAAACGTTTCTGAAAGCAATCCACCACGCCTTTTCCTGCACATTAATGTGCCGTCGTCAGGTCTGTTAATGGAACTGAAAGAGGGGAGGCTCACATAGCTGGTTTTGAGCTCTCGTGCGAGGGCCTCGTCCACCACATCAAGAGGAAAGTTGAGAAAAGTATTAGCTCCCCTCATCTTCAGAGTGGCTTTGTCATAAGCCAAGGCCGCTTCTTCTGCCGTCTCGAACGTTCCGAGCCACACCCGAGATCCTTGTCGAGAACGATCTCTGATTTCAGCGGCGAATTTTCCCCACGGGCGCCTGCGCACCCCTCTGTACTGCTTCTTTGCAGGCTGCGAAGCCTCGCGATTCTCTCTTTGAATCTTTGGTTGCGCAGCGGGACGCCTTTTATTGGCCTTTTCTTTCTTGCCGTTGCATGATCGCAACCCCACCTCGTCTTGCAGGGAATTAAGAGCTTCGGATTCCAAGCTCAACCATCGTCGAAGGCTCGGGAGCCTTTCCAAGAACTTGTTGAATTCGTGCGTACTAATTGCAGCTTGCGCATTACAATCGTCAAAGACATTCATCTCGATGTCCTCTTCAACTGGGCCGAGGTTCCATGTAATTTGGACCTTCTTCTCTCCATTATTACTGTTTGCTTCATAATCTAGGCACTTCATTGAGCTCATCACTCTCGGGGCCTCCTGAACGCAGAGAGAGTTTTTCAGCGATGTTTCGCTTGGACAGGACACTTTATCAGGATGGTCTGAATTCAAGTAAGACACAGCTGCCGAATCTTCATCAAACTGGACTTCTGCAGCGACGCAAGCCCATACATTTTCCAGAAGCCTCTCTGACTGGGGAACTGTTGCTGCTGTTCCATCATAAATGTACCACTAAAACCCATGAACCTCTCTCGGTATATTCTGCCTCCTACACTTCACAATATTAGCGAACTGAAATGTGGTTTCGCAGCCTTCTTATTCCATATTATTAACTGAGATGCTGATTTAAAGAAGAGAACCAATTAGTAGTTTCTTTAAGTGCAATCAAAGATATCTGAATTACTTAGTCCACAAATATAATATCATGCTAATGGCCTTTCTTGATTCCGTCGCCTGAAGGAACTCCGATCCTGGGATGGATTAGGACAAGGATACAAGTCAATGAAATTAAAATTAAATAAATAAAATCCATGGCATGCTGAGACGTAAGGACTGTATCTTTTGTGTGCAGATGCAAAGAGCTTAGGATGAAAATAATAATAAATCACACGTTCTGAGGCCATTGAATATGTGATTCAAAGTTGGTGAATGTAAGTTTGCTCAAATCAAGCCCCCCGAAAGCCAACGCGACACCGTGCAGCCCACGGGACGTATATACAGGTCGAAACGCTCATTCCTATAATTTGAGTGATGAATCATAAATTCTATTACTTCGGTTGTGACTTGTGAGTGCAGGATGCATCGATGAAACATAGAGGATTGCGGCTGTTTTGCGCCGTAATGATGAATTAAATGCTCCGTAATGATGAATTAAACATAGCGGATTGCGGCTGTTTTGTTTGGCGCCGTAATGATGAATTAAATGCTCCATTGTTCGATGTTCGATGTTAAACGATAACTTAGACACCCAACAAAACTGGCGACAGTTACGATGTCTTTGAAAAACGCAGAGGATGACTGACAGATAACAAAAGTACTTTCGCCGTATCTTTAAGCATTTTGATTGAAGGTCAACTGATTAAATTAATTCTAAGCAGGGATCAAATTTGAAGGGTATGGTCCCATTTCACTTTGAAGGGTTGTGAGAAATTGAACCCTTCAATGTTAAAAATAAATCATTCTTTTCATTTGAAACTGTAAGTGTACAACAAAATTTTATTATTTATTAAAAAACAATGTATAGGGAAAAAATTATAAGAAGAAGAAATCCTCACTGATTCAACATTTACATGGAATTAGTGAGGTAAACCATGTACTCTCCCCGTCCCTGGAGATAAACTATGTACTCTCCCCGTCCGTGGAGCATATAGTTTATTGAACTTAGATAAGGGACAATTCTATAGCATATAGTTTATTGAACTTAGATAAGGGACAATTCTATCGGGTCGGTGAAATACTCGGTTGTTAGGTCGTTGATAAAATAAGGCATTGGAATTTGGAAGGACCTTTGAATGGAGGATTGATATAGCTTGATGGTGGTTCTATTGGTCAAGTGTGATTGGGCCTACCTAAAAGAAAAACCCCAGAATGTAATACCTAATGCTTTCACCGAGAAACTTTTTTATTAACCAGGCAATTATTCTTAGAATTGAATCATGTCCTCTCCACATGCTCAAATCAAAGTGATCAAACAAGGCCCCAATTTTAGGTGGATTATGGATAGTCACTCCAATGTATTTATACCCCAATTCGAAGTGATCAAACAAAATCCCTAATTTTAGGTAAATTGTGGATAGTCCCTCCAATCTATATCGAGTTTATTAGCCCTATCAAAAAGGTTAGGTATTTATTAGTCCACTATAAGGAAGAACTTTAAATTCTTCAACAAATCTCACTACAAGTTGGGTGTCTAGTTTCTACCAAAGTCAACAAGGAAGACGAATCATAAACATTTGCGACAACAAGGATGTTGAAATCATGTTCTTCGCTAGATCATTGCACTCCCTGTCCCTCATTCGTGAACGTCCGTCGAGAGATTCCCTTGTTTAGATTTATTGGTAGACAATTTGTACTTCTTGTTTCCATTATTAGAAGGCTGACAAGAAAACGAAGGGGTTAGAGTCTACAACATTTACAGTGTCGATGGTTAATTGTTTTATCCTTTCAACTATTGGATTTCATTAAGGAAATTGGAACAATTCAAAAACTTATATTCAAATATTGTTCTTTCTTTCAACCTAATGTTTACAATTCACGACAGATAAATAACATTGACAGATTTGGAACTCAAATACAATGCTCTTTCTTCTTGCTCCTCTACCCAAACGAATTTGTGGTCCTAGACTATGAAAAGTATACATTATTTTGGTTCTAATTTCATTTAAATACTGGGTTTTTTAAGGTTAAATCTATTGAGTATTCGAGACTCAGTCTCGCGGAAACGCAATTGCATAATACATTACAAATTTCAAACAACATTTTGGATGGAGAAATTTTAAACCCTTATATTTATAGAACCAGAAGGAACTCCAACAAGAAACACATTTAACTTTGATCCACATATAAAAAGTTACACAAGTGTAAAATGCTATACATACCTGTAAATTCACGACAACCAAGTCGACAACTTAGCTCTACATAATCTTCTGGAGGAAATAGAAATTAGGGGGACACTAAAGCGTAGAATTGGAGAGTTGAGAGTCTGAGTCCCAACCTCCGAACATCCTATACTCGTAAACCCAAAATATTTTTTTTTTCACAGACTTCACCAGTCTCTTTAAGTTCGGGGAAGCTCAATCCAACCTACCCAACGTTCTACCTTTGCTTCTATTGCTCCTACCTGTGAAAAAGGTGGAACCTTCAAGTTCCCCACCGTAGAAGACAATGAGGAATTAGAGTGTGCAACCATTTCCTTCTACAGAAAGATGATTGGAAGCAACACCATCTCAATTCCACAATATCCCGACGCACCTAAGTTGGCTTACCTTGCCTCATGTAGGCAAATGCATGTTTGTGTATATTTCACATGATTACAAAAAAAATCATTTTATAATTGCTTCTGCATAACATAGATACATCTCTGCAGGTGAGGGAAAACTGGGTATTGTTTGACTGAGGTTTCGAGAGACTTTCAAATATCATTCTTCTTTATGAGGGCACTGAGGGCATAGATCAGAGAGCCCACGGGAGGAAGAAGAAGAAGAAGAGGACTCAAGTCAAAAGGTGAGGTGAGTGAGGAGGGGAGACGTAATAGCGATATTTGTAGGAGAAACCCACTGGTGCTATAATGATGGGAATGAGCCTCTCTAAATCGTAGCCATTGTAGACATAGGAAACCCTCATAAATAGCTCGGGTGCAAGAGTTACCGTTTTAGCATCCCGACAAATTAAAAGTAATGATGATATTCAGTTAGGTATATGACACATTCTTTCGTTTATTTTAGAGATGACTATATGCATATTGTACAACCATTCTCTCTGGTTGTCCCTCCATTCCAGTTGCCTTTGTCTCTACTGCCTAACCCCCTTCCTCCGATGAGAGAGGTAGACTAAGCGGCCTAGGTGGACCATGGGAGACTGGGAGTGCTGATTCAAATGATTCCGACCCTAATAAATGGATGGAAATTGGAATAAATCCTAGAATCCTAGACTAACTAGTATAGGATATGATTCATGAGCACAAACAAAGGGCGGTGTGCTGCTAGCCTACTACCAAAGATCTGTCATCCCAGTCTTGTGCTGGTCATAATAGAAATGTCTAGCACTGGGTGAAACCCTAGTCTGGAAACTTACATACCCTGCATTGGACCAGGTTAGGTTCAAATCTAGCAAAGATTGCTCAATGCATTGTAAATTGCAACTTGTAAGTTGTAACCCAAAAAAAAACACCATTAGTTTTTCCTTACGGAGCCTTGACAGTGGAGGGTTATCAAATCAATTCACCATCCATAGATATGACTCATATGAGTATTTAATTTCACATGATATACTCAAATACTCAAGTGACTTGTAAGTTGTGAGATCACGTGACTCGGTGAACAATAAGATGAGAGATGGAAAATCGAGTTGGCATGTGGGATCATCTCATACCAATATTTAATGAAGTTGGTGAATCAGTAATGCATGCTAATTCCATTAAATGCTTTGAAAGTGAACATCAAATCGTGTGTCACAATCCTGACTCACCGACTTGAACTTGGAACTAGGTAGCCTAGTGGCCCACCGTGGTCCGTGTTGATTGGGACTGAGATCCTCATCCATGATCCAACTATTCAACGGCACTTGGGAAGACTCTGAGTCCCGACTCTCCCATAGTCCACTGAATCCCTGGATAGGAAACGTTTGTAGCTGCCCTTCTCTTGCAATTTTACCGAAGCTTACTCAATTTCATTATTGAAGTGCTGGAAATGAAACTAATTTTTTTTGCACGGTAAAATTCCTTGTGGCCTTCTATGACATTTAAAATGGCCTTTGAAGAGCTCTGAAAGCTTCAAATTTGAAGCCTGATTCTAAGGCTTCGTCTCAAGCAATGGTCTCAAGTAAATCATTAGAGATCATGTAAAACTCACGAAGGTAAAGGGGACAGCAGTCTAAGTTATTAGATCTAAAATAAAGTCATTTCACGAAGTTGAAATTTGATCTTTGCACTTAATATGTTTATAAGATGATGTAATTAAACATATATTCTAATTTAAATGGTTTTTCGCATTTAAATTTTGGTATAATTTTTTTTTATTTCAAACAATCTCATCTAATTTTTAATAGCACATTAAAATTTCAATAATAAAATATAATTATTATAATATGATAATGTAATTATATATCATAATATAATTAAAACTATTTGAAACACACTTTAAATACATTTTTCTTTTGTTTTATATATTTTCAAATTAAATATAATGTATCTTAATGTGGAGGACGCTTTCATCAATTAAATTTGTATAAGCGCGTCCATTAACTATAATGATAAATTAAATTTTTTTAAACAAAATCCACGTTTATATTTCTTCACATTTTGAGGAAAAAACATAAACAATTATATAATATAAATTATATATATATATTTTAAATGAAAGATATCAACCATTCAAAAATTGAATGATCATAGACTGTCCTTAGGATGGACTTACATATAGTTTTCATGCCTTGCTTGGCTTCTTTCCTTATCCTAAAAAATTTCCATTCTATTACATAATAGTGCCTATCTAAATCGTAACCCTTTCTTAATGCTCATACTAGAAAATTTAGTATCTCACTATTATTCCCACACTTCTGCAATCTCCATCTGTCCTGGTGCTAACAATAATGCAAGTTTTGACAGATTATTTGCCTCCATGTTTAATTCTCTGTATACATGTGTTATAGTTAGGACTAAGAAGAATTCAAAAGCCTTCTTATAACTTTTAAGAGTTGTTGTAAATGAGATGCTTTGATCGAAATTTTGTTGTTAACCCAATCCACTAGCATTTTGGAGTCCCCAAAGACCTGCAAACTACTGATATTTATTTTTACAACCAACTCAATTATAACATGCATGGATGCTAACTCTACTTTGTTGTTCGAGCATAGTCCTGGAGCGTATTTCATTTGTACCTTATGTTTTTCTGTAAGATATAGAACTCCTCCTGAACCTCCCAATGGAGGATCTCATTAGCTTGCCCCATCAAAGTAATCCCATGGAGTTTACTTGTTGATGAGAGGAGGTACCATGTTCCTAATATTGAGTTCTTTTTCCTTCGATTTGTGTTCCCTAGTCCACTGCACAACAAGGGTCATCGTCACTTCATGAGGTATAAATTTGTTATGGAAAATTGTTGTATTGTGTTCCCACCAAATTCCATAAATAAAAGAGGATGGGAATGCGCTGAAGAGACGTACCGAGCTATCTGCCCACCATGCGAAGAATTTTTTCTCTAGTGAAGTACCTGCATGAGCCTCTCGTAATCTTAGCTCTTTGTTGGTTGACTTCCATATTGTTTTTGCATAAGAACAAAAAGAAAACATGTGAGAGCTCGATTCCTCTTCTATATGGCATAAAACACACCAGCTCGGGCATTGCCACCCTCGTTTTTTGAGATTCTCTTAGGTTAGAAGTTTATTGCTCAAGGCCAACCATAAAGTAATCTTTGCGTTTAGAGATCCTTCGTTTTCCCAAACATGTTTCCACCACATTTCCCTTTCACCTTGGTGTAGTTCTAAGGAACAATTCCTATAACCTAACTTTGTCGAGAACTCCCCTGTTGCTGAGTTTTTAGACCATACCAGTTTATATTCCGTACATTCTTCTAAATGAATATAGCATGACTATAACAACACGATCAATTCCTTCCATTCATCCTTGAAGCTTCCCTCCAAACCTAGATCTCTTCCATTTTTCCATATTGTTTTTCCTTCCATTTGTAAAGTGTGTGCGCAATCTTGGTTAAGAATGAATAAGTTCCAACGATTCTAAGTATTTCTATAATTGCACCGAAAATCTTATATCTTTCACCTTCTCCTACCCAGGGATCCTCCCCTATCCATACTTCCTTCACGTTCCCTATGGACCAAGCAAGTCAATTTCCAATTTGAGGGAAGGCAAGCACAAAGGCTTTCCACCCAATAGATCCGTTCTTAAAGGATTTATCCGATTTTCTTATCCATTCTATGATGGAAGCATTTGTACAGTACTTAGAAACCAAAACCTTCCCCCAAAATGTAATAGGGATTTGAATTAGTCTCCACAGAGCTTTTGTTGCCACAGATTGACAAAAAAGGAAGGGATTTTTTATACCCCAACCACTGAGCTCCTTAAGGTTGGCCAACGTTTTCTATTTGACCAGTGGTATGCCTTCTGATTATTTGCTTGCAGTCCATAAAAAGGAAAAAAACTTCTCTCAAATTTTCTGAAGTATACCTTTTGGAATATAAGTTGTTGAATCCCAATATACAAGTGTGCTCTATAAAACTGCATTGAGAAACACGAGTCTTCCAACTCTTGACAAAACCTTGTTTTCCTAGCATCCAATTCTTCCTTCATATATTTTTAAATAACCATATCCAATCCTTGAATGAAAACACATTACGTTTAAGAAGGAACCCTAAATATTTAAAACCCTCTAAAAGTGGCTTTAAAATATAAGGGACCTATGTTACTAACCTATTTTTTAGCGTTTCAGTGATAGAGTTTTCTGAGAGAATGGACTTTTCCATCTTTATGTGCATCCTTGTTGCCTTCTTATATAGATCCAGGATCTGTTCACTCCCCCTAAAGTTCTTCCAAGTACCTTCTCCCATCATCACCACATCATCCATGAACAAGATAAGGGAAAGCTCTTCAGATCTCGTGACCATTATTCCTTTGTAGGATCCTGCCCTGCCATGATGAATTAATCTTCTCAGAGCGTCTGGTATGAGAAGGAATAGAAAGGAGGAATGTTGGCATCCTTGTCTTAATCATATTCAAGGTCTGAAGAAGTTTTAAGGTGAGTCGTTGATAAGAACTGCAAAGGAGTCGACTGAATACAACCCATTATCGAATTGACTATTTCAACTGACAGTCCAATCTGTATCAAAAGAAGTCTCAGGAAGGTCCAGTTAACCCTATCATATTCCTTCGGCGGGTATAAATTTAGAACGAAATCTTTGCTTTTGTTCTCATTGATGTTGTGGATAGCCTCATGGGTTAATGAAACTGCATCGTGGATCTATCAGTTGTAGAGAAACCCGAACTATTCCTTCGAGATAATTTCTCTAAGGATCGGCTTCAGAAGTTGCGCTATTTTTTTGGCAATAAATTTATAAACAACATTACAACATGAAATTGGTCGAAAATCCTCGAAATATAAAGAGTTTTTTTGGGGGGGGATAAGGGATAAAAAGGTGGAGTTTAGTGCTCCCAACACCTTCCCCCCTCTTTGAGATTCTCTTACAACCTTTAGAAAATACGATTTTAACAGTTCAAAGAAACCTTGATAAAATTCAATGGTGAATCCATCAGGGCCAAGGCTCTTACCTTTCTGGAAGGAGTAAACTATTTTTTCCAATTCTTCTTCTGTTACGTCTTCTGACATGGTTTTGATTATTGCTTCACTTATCAATTTTGGAAACAAACTTATAACTTTCAAAACCTTATGGATATTGCATCTTTCTGGTTCTGTGAAGAGGTGTTTGAAATACCTCTCCCCAGGCTTCTCTTTTTCTTTAAAGGAGTGTACCAATTCCCCATTCGTGTCCTTTATTGTCAAAATTGTATTTAGATTTTTCCTGTGAGTTGCGTACCTATGGAAAAATTTAGTATTGTTATCTACTTCTTTAATCCATATGGGCATGCTTTTTAACCTCCAAAGTTGCTCCTCCTTTGCTAATAACTCTTCTCGCTTTAATTCACATTCCCGTACCACCTTTAACTCTTCCTCTGAGAACGTTCCAGTGTTATTAAGACTGTATATCTTCTTTAATTTTGCTTCCACTTATTTTAGTTGACTGTGTTGTTTGATAATATCTCCTTCTTTGTTCTTAATTCATTATCCGAAAATTGCTTCATAAAAGAGACATTGGGGGTGTCTACTAAAGGAACCTAGGTTTCTGCTACTATCTTCTGATATTCCTCTTCTTGGAGCCACACTGGGTTGAATTTAAAAGGAGAGCTCGGTTTTTTTTCATGTCCTTACAGTCGTAAGAGAATTGGGAGGTGATCAGATAACCCCCCAACCTCTACCCGGGTTTTTGCGATAAGAGGACCTGATAACAAATTGTTAGAGATCAAGAACCTGTCCAACCATTTGGAAATTTCTTGTTCCCCTCGTCTATTGTTCCGCCATGTCAGTCTCAGTTTTAGCGGCTGGAGATCAACCAACTCCTTTGAGTCAAATAGAGTGGTGAAGAACTCACTTAAACAATCATGTCTTGCTGACATGCCCCAGTTTCCTTTCTCTGATAAGGTGAGGTTCAAACCCCTCCCACAATCATGTTTTTGGGTTCCAACAACCTTGAGGAGAAACAGGATTCCCAAAAGACCCTTCTATTCTTGTATGGAACACAAACATTGTAAAGCGCATATATTTCCCAAGAATTCTTCTCTTTCAAAAACTTTTTAAACATTGTATTGTGTTTCTCAGTATTGATTTCTACAAAGTCAAGGCTCCAGGCTGTTACTAGTCCCCCTAAATGTCCCTCTGAGCTAATATGCGCAAAGGACCTATTTTTGAGCCATGGTTCGATATCTTCCATGGTTTTAGTTCCTTCCATCATAGTTTCTTGCAGGAGAATGATAGTGGGTTTGAGGCTTACAACTATCCTTTTGAGAGATTTTAATTTGGAGGAGCTCCCTAACCCCGCGATGTTGAAGGAGAAACATAACATCAGGGAACCCTGGCCTGGGTCGTCCTTGCTCTAAGGGCCCTTTTAGTTGTATCATGCTTCTCTATTTTTACTTCTAGCTCTACTAGGTTTTTGGCTTTCGATATTAACAGCTTTCTCCCTACAGTTACTTAAGGAAACTTATTGTAATACCCCCAAATTTTCATAAAAATTTAAAATTTTTCTTGCGACAATTAGTGTTTAAAATCATCAATAAAGAGAGTAAATTAACTGCTAACAGTTAACATCTTACAAGGTCTAATCTAGAAACTAAAACAATTTTCTTTATTAATTTCTATAACTGCACTCTTCACTAACTGCATCAAAATTAAGTATTGGAAAAATGGATTTAGTAAGTAATGATCTGAAGTAGTATGAGCTGAAAACAACTGTTTGTTTTCTATGTACTAAATTTTGTCTCTTGCTTAAATGAAGGAACTTCAGTACAAACCCGAGGCTTACTTAGCTCTTAAAGCTAATGCAGTGAAATGATGATTCTTGTTACAGATCTTTTTACAAGTAACTTTTATTTACAGTTTCAGGATCAAGAATTTAAATTCGTCAGTAGTAAAATCAAAGCTAGGGTAATCAGCTAATTTTAAAGTTTTTGACTAGAGAAGGTACTGCATGACTCATTCTTTTCGTATATTGTTATTATAAACTTTTTTTTCTATAATTGTTGAAGTCTGAACTTGTCATGTTCAACATCAAAGCTGGTTAAATCTAAAACCTCTTGTTTAGGCATGTAGATAATATGATTGCTTTGATTTAGGGGATGGATTGTTCATTACCTAAAGAACAAAAAAAATATAAACCAAAAACCTTTGCATAAACTAATACTGACTATATGATTTTTGTATTATAAGTATAAACCCTATCTATGCAAAAAACTAAACTATAATACCTTTAGAAAACTATGCTAACGCATCTCTATTTAAAATCTTGTGCTTATGTTTTCAACCAAAAATTAACAAGGGTTATGTATAACCTTTTTGCAGGATTAACCCAAACTCTCGAAACTATATAGAAACACCCACAAAATTTAAGTTGAAGTGGAAACCATGTGGCTAACGGTTAGTGGATAGGGTTTATGTGTTGGAAAACCCTACTACAAAATCGATCAAACCCTAAATTTTCACATTGTTAACTAAACACTTCGCTGATGTGAGTAGCGCCGCCAGGCTCATGACCTCTTGGGCCTTTGATGACATCATTTAGCTTTGTGAGTGACGACCTCGATGTCCACATTTATCTCTATGAGTGACTTAACCCACTCATCAGCCAAGCTTAATCCTCTGAATATTAGCACTGTGGTTACTGGATCTATAACACATGGCTTACTTGTGGAAATCATTGACAGTAGGAAGATTTGGTTTTGTCATGGCTTTTACTGTTTTCTTTCCCATTCTTGTCAAGGTCCTTAGAAAGTGTTTCTCCTGCCTAGTTGCTAGGGTATGAAGTTTTCCTTGGCCAGGGTTACTGTGCAAAACAATTTACTGCACGGCCGAGGATAAAAATATCTCCACGTAACTCATTTTAACTCTTTCTGCAAATGCCATTAAAAATTCACTACTATAACAAGGTTTTTTTTTTAAATGGACTTAACTTTTCTCAAATTTCTTGTGCATACTTCTTCTATAGGTAAAATCTCGCTACTGTGAGCTGGAAGACATAGGATACTTCAGGAAAAAGGCTCCACGCTTCTCAAACAACCAGGTAAGCCTCAGCTTCATGCCTAAGGTTTCTTCTATGGTGATGTGTGGGGTTTGGAAAGATGTTGTCTCGTAGAGATCTGAGCTCCCTTGCCATAGTTGTGTTTGAACAGCGCTTTGTTTGTAAAGGTTGTGTGGTTGTAGAACTGTTCCGTTAGATTGTTGAAGTGTTCTTAGGGTTTCGCAGTTTGTAAACACTTGTTTTTAACTTGCGACGGTTTTGACAGTAATTATGGGTGCATCAACTTGAGTAAAATGGATTCTTGATAGACTTGGACATTGTGGTTTTCTGTGTTGTATATTTCAGTTTGTTTAAGCTTAGATTAATGAAATTTTAAAGAACCTTGTTGCTATTTACCTACATCTGGTGAATGATTTGATAAAAGATGATGAGAGGATTTCGGTGTTGTAAATGTCCATAATTTTGATTTTGTTAAAAATGAGGTTATTATGTGGAATTTTAATGTGAAAGCTAGTTTCTCGGTTTTCTTTTTAATATAAATATTTATTTATGAAATAATAAAAGGATTGACTGTGTAAATCTGATTTGGAAAATTTAATTTATCTTTTGTTATTTTATTTTAGTATACAAATGATAAACACTCTAAACTTTGTTTCTGTGTAAAATTTATTTAATATAGGGCAATTATAATATAGAAATTATAATTATATAATGAAGAATTTGATTATTGAGGATATGGATAAAAATGTAAATACCTTATTCTTGAAGGAGGAAAACAGGAAAGACTTGGTTGACAGTTTTCCTTAATTAAGGTTTGTATTTTTTTATTCCAATTTAAAACATTGTATTGTTATTGTTTTACTTTGATGTATTTGATATTTTATGTGTTATTTACAGTATTACTGAAATTTGTTATTTGTAAAAACTAATTTATTACTACAATTTATTTTTACTGTTTATAGTCCAAAGTCGCTTCAATTGTATTATTTATCTGTTGTGTATTAGTTAATATTTATATGTATATATAATAGGTTAAGCTTAAAGATAATGGTTATTATTGTGTTAAAAAGAACATAGTTACACAAAGTGTGTACTGTGTTTTTTTAACAGACCTTCTTTTATGGTAGTTTATGTTTATGTTTTAAATAGATGTAATTTAACTAAGGAAACTTTTGAAATAGAAGAATCTTTCTTCTAAATAACTCTATAAAGATTAAAAGTAAATAATCATATTCCTGCACATTTTGATTTGATTTGATCATCAAACTTAATTTCACCTACTGTACTAAAGTACTACCTTCTTGAAGGTGTGGAAAATACAGTCAGGTAACTCATTCATCAGTAAATTTAAACTAACCCTAAATCATTTATTCTAATACATGTTTAACCTGAATTTCTCTATCTTTGAACAGTAAAAGATTTCACTAACTAATTTTTAATAAACATATGAAACAATCATATAAATATATATTAACTCCTAAATTCCCACATTCCAGATCTTATGCTTGCATAGAGAAAATTAAAAACATTTAGAACCTGGTAATATAGCCGAGGAGACAACAACCTAAGGAGCCTGTTTCTCCCAACCAACTCCTAAAGACAACTGAACTGCAAATCTTAGGACCCCCGATCCTGTCTACTGGTCCACCTGGTTGAAAGCACTGGGTGAGAGAATAGGTTTAAAAACCCCTGCAACTCCACAGAGTAATCAACAGTAATACTTCTGCCTATAGCAGTAAGAACTCAACCCAAAACAGCTCCACTAGTTTAGTAAATCAACACTTTCTCACTCAAGCACTTCTACATGTCCCCTCCATCGAACCTCTTGTGCACAAATTTCACTCAGAAATTTCACAAGTAAATATTGAGCAACCTCAGCTGAATTCGATGGGTAGTTTTTATCAGCATGCCTAGGTCTTTTGGGTCAATTTTTCACTTAATGAGCCACCTGCTCTTGTTCCACTTTCTTGGGGAACATGACCACAAAAATATCGGAAGTTGCCTCCTGCAACAGCTAGAAGTAGTTTGAGGATGTTTCCAAGTGTAAATCTGCTCTCAACCCAGCCTATTCCACCAAGTGGCCAATAAACACTCATTTAACAGCCTCCTTAAGTTGTTGTCTCATCTTTTATTTATTAATTAATAAAATATTCAGCAATTAAATACAATTATCCTTGACCCCACTTGGTCAATAATTACAAACTTTATAATAAAATTAAAGCATAATGTCTTCCCAAACATAAAATGTTTTTGCAAATCTGGGGTATGTGACACTTATCTTGTGCCAACCCACTCGTCGACACTTTCCCTTTTTCTGATAAGGCTTTTGAATGAGTGAGGTATATTTTTTATGTTTTATCCATGAGGGGGGGTCCTTTTTCTCTTTCTGTGAAAGTGCCACCTCGCTTGGGGCCTTTTTTGGGCTTTCACAAATGTCCTTAATTTCTTGTTTTGTTACAAGTGTCATTGTGTCGTCTTCCATGATATTTTCATCCACTTTCTTAATCATCGAAGAGTTTAAGTCTTGTACAAGAACATTTAAAGTAGTGACAAAAGGGAGGGTTTCGAGGGGAGATTCTAGCTTACCAGATTTTGTACGTGTAACTGGTTTTGGTAGTATCGCTCCCTCCTCTCCACCTTTTTGCTCCTTTACGTAGCTCGTGTCCTCCTCACCACTCTAGACTATCTTCTTACCCCATACTTTTTTGTGCGCACTTGATTCACACTGTTGTTCGGACAATCTTTTAATTATGTGGCCGACATGTATGCAGGCAAAAAAGTGAAATGGGATATTCCAGTAATCCAACCAGGGTTTCCACGAGCTTCCATGCAGTTCCAACGAGATTTATTCATACATACTATCACGTAATTCTACTTCTATCAAAATTTTTGCACATTGTCTGTCCACCTTTTATTCCCAGTTTTCTTCCAGTGAAATAAACTTACCAATTTTTCCACCAATTGCTTCCAGGATTTCTTTATGCCAAAACATCATCAGAAGTCCAGGTAAGATTGCCCAAAATTGTTGCACATTCTGTGGTTCTTTGTCTGCTTCAAAATCAACTTTCCATTTCTTTAATATCACCCTTGAGGGCCCCCATTGCCAAGAATTGTCCAACAACTTCTGCCTTTCTTCCTCCGTTTTTATTCTGAATAGGATCCATCCTCGAGAAAGAATGTGAAAAATCGACATTTGTTGTAGGTGTGTTTTCCAGTTCTCCTCCATCCACCGTCGCAACGTCGCTTCTCCAACAATTTTACCACAGAAGCGTCCAAACAGAGCAAGTGACAGGTACTCTGGTATGTCATTTATGCCTATATCCTTGCCAATTGTTATTGATATGGAATCCTTCCTTGTTTTGGCTCCTTTTCACCGCACTGTTTTATGATTACCACCTTCTGTGGGGGTTAATCTGCTAATGTAATCTTCGCTTTGAAACCCGAGCTTCAACGCTTCATACGTGGGAATTGACCTAACATCTCGTTGTGTTTTCTCCATATTTAGTGAGTGTACGAATATTGGTACTCCCGGCGAGTTAGAATCATAATCAACCTCGTCAATTCTCATTATGCACGAATGAGTATCGCAAGTAAGATTTAACGAAAAATATTTAAAAGAAAAAAGGTATTAAGAATGTCTTCTCTTTCTCGGGTGTTTCGCTTTGAACTGTTACCCCCTCCACAAATCTCCTTTTATATATATATATATATATATATA
>LPNX011015348.1:428471-446003 GCA_001517045.1 Pseudotsuga menziesii
AATTTAATTATAATAAGATGTAATAAAAGTATTTGACATTCCATATAATTTACAAAATTGAAATTCTTAATTTTTATATAATATAAATAAAAAGCAATATAAAAAATAGAAATATTATTTATTGTTTAAATTTTCAAATATATGAAAGTTAATAATGCACTTTTATCTTAAGTCAATCTTTAATATTAAATCTTTTTATTAAAATTTTTATTTTTTATTATTTTTTTCTTATCAATTTTTCATATATTTTAAAAGAAAATAAATTAAAAATATATTAATATAAAATCAAAAATATTAAAATAAGGTGATCCAAGAAATCCATCTCCATCAACTTCACACAACATTCACCATCTAAAATGAATGAGATGATAGACTTTCTGGCCCATATTTCCACTTATGGTTCCAGGGGTTAAAAAAGCACCTCGATCAAGCTATTACTTCCAAAAACAAAAATAACATAAACAAGGAGAGTTGCTAAAAGCAACAAGTCTATGCTAAAAGCAACAAGTCTATGCCTAATGAATTTGATTAATATTGCATAATATCACAACAAAGGTTACTGCCATTGCATCATAGTTTAGTCTTTTTGAAAGACAAATTTGGCAAGGCCATTCCTATGTCATATTGTTATTTGTTCCTTCAGTGAATCTGACAATACCTGTAATTTCAATGGGCCACAGGTGAAGACGAAGGGATTTTATTTTCCTGCACAGCGATCCGAAGATGAAGCGCAAGAGAAGGGTAGCAATCGCTTCTCAACCATGATTATGGATCGTTATTGCTGTAAGAACAATGATATATGTTTGAAGAATGAAGCAGAGACTGTTATGTGAGACTGTTTTTCGGGCATATTTTACAACTTAGAATGATCTACGTATATCTATGGTTGTATATTCCGTGAAACTTCTGTTGTAGATTGATAGCCCAAATCTGATATTGAGTTGCCTCATTTTGTGCATCCCTTGTTGTGATTTTGTTGAATTAATGCATGGGTTGTTGGTTATGAATATTGTATTTAGCTTGTCATTGAGATTTTGCCATACATTAAATATTATCGGGATAATCTAGATAAATAGTTCGATCAATATACTTAGTAGTTGATTACCTTATGTCGATTTTAACGTCTATGGGCGTAGTGTAAAACCCGTCGAGGCCTTATCTATTGATTCATTCTTTGGTTTTTCATTTGGTTTTGCGATCCTATGTAGGAAGTAATGGAAAACCTATTTTAGGTCTGGAGTATGCTCATGACCCCTTCGTCAATCTTGAGAGGTAGACTACGTTTTTTTTTTATTTCCATGTATATTCATTTATAGTAGCATACAGCAACTTATTAATGAATTTTACTCTTCCATTTGTAATTCTTGCAAGCAAAGTGGCTATGCAAAATGCACAGACAATAACAATTGTTTTACAGAGTGAGACTCTAAATGCATGAGTGTCTTATGACACTTGTTGAATATCAACTTGCCCATAGGAATTCACCCAAAGAGATTCATTTCTTTAAAAGCACGGCGATATACTCTGTGTTCTTGGGACTTTTTCAACAAATCACATATGGGTCAAGCACTTTTCACAGACTAGCAAAGATGTGTGAGCTTACAATGTTACACGAAGCAACTCAAGTCAGAATTTTGATGCGGCTAAGATGCCAAATAGTGGAAACTAGAATAATCTGTTGGAATGGTTTCCTTTCAAGTTTGTGCTCTAGTTATGAATATTTCATTGAATTATAAGTTATAGCTTCAAATGAAGAGGCACCAAATTTGTCTCAAGACTTAAAAAAAATATTTATCTTCCTAGTTCGCTACTTCAACGTACCTCAGATATAACAAAGCCCTACAACAACTAAAAGGCAAAGGAGTGTGGCCCCAGGCGCCTTTGATTCATTCCCTTACTCTATATATTTCCTTGTTTTCTGTATCGACGTATTGATAATATAATATTTCCTTGTTTTCTGTATCGGCGTATTGATAATATAAATGACGTTATAGTCATGCATGAACGATGGTGATGGCCTGCTACTTTCTTTTTTTGAACAATGTTGAGTGTAGCAACGTTTTAAAAAATACATGTTAAATAAAAGTGCAACTCTATTTGCAAAGTTGAAGAGCATATATTGAGAGGATTGTCTGGCCCTCCTCATGAACATAGATTGAGAGGATTGTCTGGCCCTCATGGGGGCTCATTGTTTCTTGTGGAAGGAGCAATGAGTGTCAAGTATACAGGGTATTGGATTTTGAGTGACTCCTCATCCACTAATGAATGTTGTGCTTTCACGAGCTTGTAAGCATCATGTGCGAACTATTGGATGAATGTTGTGCTTTCACGAACTTGCAAGCATCCTGTGCGAACTATTGGATCATTATTAGGTGTTACGACACATGCAATGGAAAAATAATTATACTCAGTAATTATTACCCTCCATCTGAATTAGAATATCAGGTGCTATGACTGCAAAGCCAATACCACTTATGCATTGAACAATAATTACGATCACC
This sequence comes from Pseudotsuga menziesii, assembly GCA_001517045.1. Classification (NCBI taxonomy): domain Eukaryota; kingdom Viridiplantae; phylum Streptophyta; class Pinopsida; order Pinales; family Pinaceae; genus Pseudotsuga; species Pseudotsuga menziesii. Next base: position 430,973 of record LPNX011015348.1, read on the forward strand.
GATATGTGTTCTTTAAATCAAATAAGGAGCAGGCATTTCAGCTACGAAATTAGAATTATTTTTGTTTTTCTTAATTTTATTTTTCATTCAACATTTAACTGTTAACAAATCTCTCTGCTCAGATGAAGTTATAAGGTAAAAGTATTGATCATGTTCGTAAAACAGTTTGCAAGGGGTAGCAGCATCCAAGCAATGTAAGTGAAAATTCAAAAATTAATATTTATTATTATTTTAATTAAAATACTACTGATCGATTTTAAATTTATTAAAAGATAAAGGCAAGAAGGGATTGCGAGGGCGGCCTTGGAAGCTGGGACAATGAATTAAGTGAAAAGACACTTGGCTAGAAAACCAATGAAGACGGCTGGAACAAGAATTTTCCAAATTGAAGTTGTCACGTTCTGGATTGTATGATTGTGTGCAGCATATTTGCACATAAAGTTTGGTTGCGTGAGAAGAAAGACATTTTAGAAAGCTTTTCTCTTTCGACTTGGAGCTGACACTGGAAAGTATTTTTCAATGGGGAGTAAGTGAGACAACCTGACATTGATTGGGCTCCCTGGAGCAGTCTAGTTTTCTATTTCCCCATACAACAACGTTGTAAAGGCATTGCGCATATATTAGATATGACCAATTTCTGAAAGAAGTAGTCTAACGGGTCGACGATTTCGCCCGGCGTTAGACTACTCTGTCTACCCACCGTCACCGTCAACTCCTCCCGGCATCCGGAGTATGGCACATCAACCCAGCACATCAGCCAAGAAGTGGGTCCATCCCGAATCAGCTTCTGAACGCGATCGACGTCCTCTGCTTCTTGCCGTCTTGTTGCCGCAGCCAGAGCCCCCAGCAATTACTCCACCACCCCGTGGGTTGGTGGCTACTCAATCGTCGACCCGAGTTGCATCCATCCCCTGCTCCCTCCAACAATACTCTGCATCCATCCCCTGCTCCCTCCCGGCTTCGAACCAGACCTTCCTGCTGCAGTGAGTCCCCATTTCCACCAGGTTCCCTTACAGCTCCCTGCAAAACAGATTCAAAATGAAGGTTGCAAAGATCACAGTCTTAAGATATTATGAAGGTTGCAAAATATTTTGGAGTGAAATAGACAATCACTAGTTTGTAGATGTATTTCTACTGGCCAAGAATGGCATATCAGAGCAACCAAATTGGAACCCAAGAATGTACACTGTACTTCGAGTGTAGACGAAACCATGGACGTTAGTTGTGTTAGCAGTGGGTTGCATTAGGAAAATAACAATTCTGATACCTTGCAAGAAGATAATTTTAGCGCTACATGAAACATAGTTCTTCGATAGAGTTTGGAGCATTTTGGTTTATCATCATCAATCATCTTTGACTTCAATAGCAGATTCATAAGATACTTTTGGTAAGCGCTATTGGAATTGATGGACACCATGTTGAAAATGACCTTGGGTGAACTTCCCTCTTTTCTGCAGAGATCATCTGAATATTCTGTCGCTGATTTTTATTTGGACGCTAATTCTTATTTTTATTTTGAGGTGGATTCTGATTTGCTTTTGCCTGCCTGGAAAATAAAGATAAGTTTGGATAGGAGAATTGTTGGCAAGCTTTGGAATGTTAATCATAGTGTGCATGAGAAATGCCTCTTATTGAATGAGAATATCTAATGTGAGTCAGTCTCTGTCAGTGTATCTAACATCATACCCATGGCTTATAGAAAATTCATAGATATTTTCTATATCAACCATCTATTAGTGGCGTAGACTCTGCTGCCTAACCCCCAAGATGCCTGTGTTGATCTGGTTACATCAGATCACGTCCTCTTAAGCAATCTTGTATGTATTCTAACAATTCCGTACCTAACAATGTGTATCTGAGAACTTATATCTTAATAACACCATGTACATTAATGCTTTTTTCAATGCACAGGCACCCCATACAGCCTGTTTCATGTGACAACTTAGAGAAGATAGAGAATTCATTGAAGTGTTTAATAATGAAGAAACTTAGTATAACAGATATTGTTTTGGATTTTGTTCTGGCAAAGCTCAAGGCTCAAACATAACCCCTCAAGGGTCAGACATAACCCCATATATATTCTTACAGTGGCTTGGGAGGTCCACACTGGCTGCTTATGAATTATCAATCGTCTTGGTTTAGCTTATCAAATTGTTGTGCCCAAACTTAAATCCCACACCATTTTTCCCCAAAAAGAAAAATCGGTGTCCCTCATACTCAAGTTTCTTTTACTAAGGGAAAATTGGAACTTTCTAAGTGTTTTCCAAATCAATTCCTCGATAAGAAGCCTTGATGGTCATAACAAAATTTCAAATGATACTCACCTTGAAACACTTTATTTTAACATCGATGAACAATACTTGATGCGATAGGGGTATGTATATTGATATATTGGTTTGATACACCAGTTTTTGGTCACACTCTGTCTCATCCACTGGCCTTGATCATTTAGGGACATCAGCACTAGTGTTGCCCACTCAACATGGGCCATTTTTAGGTAATATAAGCTTGAATTATGGTTTGGGACCAGGGTTTGCTCGAAATATAGCACTAGGCATGTGGATGCATTCATTGAATATATAATGGTGTTATCGAATAGTTGTCATCTTGAGTTATCAATCAAATTCACTTCTTTCTTTTTTTTCTTATGCTTTTTATATTACATTACATTGCAAGTAAATGTCTAAATGCATCTTATAGCTTTTGTGAATTTACCCAAGTATGAAAGGATGTGTTGCTTGCATGTCTCCACCTAGTACAAATTGCTAATGTGTTTTCATATTGTTCTATAGGAAACCGTACAAAATGGGCAAGCGAGGAAAATGGGAGGCTATCATGGATCTTGAGGTGCAAGATCCCAAAAACATGGTCATCTTTTCTAGTAGAGACCTAGTTTGGTCTGAAATACATCGAGAAAACATGAGCATTTATCGCATTGCTTTAATCCCTTCAAGTAGAGTTCCTGATTTTATCAAAGGGGAGGGAGAAAACCCCGATGCTCCATGTACTTTTGTACGAAAACAAAGCAAACAACCAGGAAAAAGGGGTAGTGCCGCCTTACAATATGAACTGTAAGTATTTTCGAAAGTGCAATGTATACATATTAGCATTGACACCACATTTATCATTCATTGTGTTTACTAACACTCTAAAATTTCCTATGTAGTTATCATTGTTCATATAGACCTAAGGACAAACGAGGAGAGCAGTCGACTAAACGAAGGACTCTATTTGCAAAGAAGAGAGGTTGCCAATGCCATTTAATTGTGAAGGTTATGGTTCAGAGTCCTCACATAGCAATACTGACATACAATATGTATGAGCATGAAGACGAGCAAGGATGGTCACTTGTCATGGCCAACTTGACACTTCAAGTAATGCTAGGACATTGCATAAGCCTAAGCTTTCGAGGGACATTGTTTCATATGTGGAGAGTTGTTACTTTTTGGGAGTGCCTCCTGATTCAGTTTATAAAATGCATGTCAAGAGACATGTTGACATGGATGTGGCAACCCGAGATGGGGATTTTTTCCTATCTAGGAAAGATATTGTAAACATATACAATCGGTTGTCGAAATGAAACTATCAACTCCACCAAAAGGATGAAATGAGTGTCAACCTTTGGCACCAAAAGCGACAAGAGGATTTCTTCTTCTTCCAAAAGCCCACCAGTGCAAATGTCCCTTTTATAATTGGAATCCAAACAAACTGGATGTTGGAGACTATGGTTAAGCTATCTCATAATAGCATAATAGCCATGGACTCAACATTTAGTACAAATAAATACAGGGTAAGTCGGATGTCAATGAGGGATGTAATATGATTATTTTAGATGTAGCCATTCAATATAGTACATGGACTGAATTTGACATTACATATTCGTTTGAATATGGCAGTATCAGCTATATACACTGGTGGTTTTTTATGCCCAACAAAGTGGGGTTCCAGTTGCATGGGTTCTGGCATCCAGAAATACATCAGCAGATATTTCTCTATGGTTGGAGCAACTCATGGTTAGGTGTTACAAAATCCATCCTGATTGGAAAATTAATGCATTCATGGTTGATGATGCATTGGCTGAGATCGCTGCTTTGAGGTAACTTATCTTTTGTTATGCAACAATATATCTTGCATTTATTTTAATAGTGTCACACTTAAATGCTCTAAATATGGCAGGAGGGTCACAGGTTGTGATGTGATCTTGTGTGTTTGGCATGTGTGGAGAGCATGGAAGAAAAATGTGCACCGGTTGGTCAAAAATCCAGAAAAGGAAAATGAGATCTTCAAAGACTTAGGTTTCATCATGAAATACACTTCAAATGATGACGTTGATGCAGCAATCCATAAATTTGTTAGCAAATTTGCAGATGAGAAGACGTTCCTAGACTATTTTCACAATAATTGGGTTGCTGGTGACAAGATTCGTAAGTGGACAAATTGTTGTTGATGCTTCTATTTTGTCTTTCATAAATCTGATATACTTTTACTAACTTCGTTTTTACATGTAGGGATGTGGGTAAAAGGTTGTCGAGAGTTCCCTCATGCAAATCAGGAGACCAACAATGCAGTTGAGTCATATCATTGTTATTTGAAGACAAACTTCCTATCCGATCGAAGGAAGAAATGTGCGCGTAGGATGGACTGGTTGTTGTACATGCTCCTAACGAGTGTTGAACCTTGCTATCGGTACAAGGAAATTTTAAAATAAGAAGGATACCTAAATAACTACAGGAGAGAAAAACAAGTTGAATCATCAATGGACAGAGCTAGAACAATCCCAGATACAGATTGTTGTCCTCATGAGAGCACACCACACGCTTATTGGGTGAGGAGCCAAACAAATCGTGATAAGGAATACCTTGTTAACCGATATACCACAAATTTTACAGTGTGTGAATGCCCATGTTCTATTCGTGGGAATATCTGCAAGCACGCCATAAAAGTCAACTGGTTATTTTTCCACTCAAGTGAATCATACCCGTTACTTCATCAAGATACATTGGCTAACACATTCAACGACCCCCCTGAAATAAGTGTAGAGCCTCAAAACCTCAATGTAGATACTGACACCACTGTTATGGTCACTGGCAGTCTTGATGCAGATGTTGATGCTCTTAATTTGGCTAGATTGGAGTTGTTTAGCTACTTGCAGATGATTCAAAACAGCCCCCCTACTACTTTGAGCAAGACCAAGCAATTGACTGAAATGGTTAAAAAAATGTTGGATGAGGCCAACAATTTAAACATCATGGATTTTGACTTCACAGGTGGGTTAGATGCTCTTGATTCGTCTTTCAAGAGAAAGAAGAGTTTACTTAGCCCTACAAAGAAAAAAAGAAGGAAAAATCAAAATAATGGTTTGGAAATTGATTTGAATATCCATGCATCCGAATTTGAACCGTTTCAGTTTCAATACCTCAAAGAACGGGGCCGTCCTCGAGCAAAGAATGCATTGCATATGGACTCAGGTTAGTTTCATAGATTCTAATGAGTTATGGGTTATAGATTAGTGTATTTATTCATTGTCGTTCTTTAAGAGGTGGTGTGTTGTTATTTGCAGAGGTGCAACAATCCACAACAGTTGCGTCAAGCCAAAGCCAAAGGGAGATGCAACACCATCAAGCTTTTTCTGACATGGTAGGTGCATTTAATTATACTTTTCATACATCGTGATAGAATTTTTTTTGAATTGTTTTATGTTTCATATGTATATGGTGTTCATGTTTGTAGAGGTACAACAATCCACAACCATGGCATCAATTCGAAGCCATGGGGAGTTCCAACATGACCACATAATGGAGAATTTTATATCTGCCGATCTACAAGGTTTGGGCAATGCTACATTACTAACACTTTGTCAATTACATTTTCCTCATACATTAACAGTCTCTAACTTGTATTTGGTTGATGTGTGTAGAGGTGCAACACTCCACAACTGTGGCACCAGTCCAAGGCCATAGGGATATGCAAGGGAAACCAACATTTCTTGCTATACCAGGTATACTTGATTGGGCTATCCAACTTTATAGTAAATGTCCTTAACTCATTCTTAAAGGCATAACTAAATGAGTATCTTCTTTATGTATCTTCCAGTCTTCAATTGATATCCAATGAGTCCATGAGTTATCAAATTTTATGTTTCAACTTGGATATTGTGGATATTCATTGTTCATTGAATCATTGAATTTAGAATTATGAATCACTCGCTCAGTTCTAAATTCTAACTAAGTTTATTTTTTAATGTGTATTGTGTTGATGTGTGCAGAGAAGCAACAGTGCACGACTGTTGTGTCAGTCCAAGGCCATAGGGAGATGCAAGGGCATCTAACTTCAACTGCTTTTCCAAGTACGTTTGATGGGACTTTCATATTTGGTAGTTAAAGTTTGAATGTCTATGTTTTTCTACATGCGAATGCATTTTATATTGACTATTTCATTTTTTTTAATTACAGATTGTAGAAATTTTCCAAGTGATCGTCCTCCTCCGGAACATGACCAATTGGTCGGCAAGTCTCCAGTTGGTGACTCGCAAGGTTTGGACAATGCTATGATATCATCTCTTTGACATTTACTCTTTTCTAGGCATCGTCATTATTTAACTTGTGTATTACACGAAAAAATGGTTGACAATGAAAATTGCTTGCTATATTTAATTTGTAGGATGTTGCCGTAGTCATATTCCTCCTATGTATGCAGAGAAGCAACCATGCATGGCCTTTGTGTCAATCCAAGGTCATAGGGAGATGCAAGGGAATCTAACTTCACCTACTTTACCAAGTATGTTTGATGGGACTTTCATATTATGTAGTTAAAGGTTGAATGCCTATGTTTTTCTACATGCGAATGCATTTTATAATGACTATTTCATTTTTTTTAATTACAGATTGTAGAAATTTTCCAAGTGATCGTCCTCCTTCGAAACTTGACCAATTAGCTGGAGCATCATCTTCTGGCATCAGAAACCCATCATGGAAGGGATTCAACTTTAGTAATGACCAATGAGCTATGAACTTTGTTTATGAAGGAAGATACCATTAATATTGAGAAGGGCTTGATCCTTGGGAGGATGACCTATGTAGTTATGTATGGCATCATGGACTCTCGTATAAATTAAATTAAATTGCTTATTAAATGTGATTGCCTTTACAATTTTATTAATTAAAGAATTGTGTTTGTGAGTGTGAATTAAATTTTCTCATATATTAAAATGGCATCTTATCCATTTATAGTGGACACTTTCTTGTTGTTTCTTTCAAACCATGCTGGGACTCTATTCATTGTCCATGTGCAATATCCATCTAATGCTATGTATTGTTTTTTTTTAAATAAACTCTTGAAAACCCAGTAACATTTCAAACAGAAAACATGGCACAAGTGGATTCTTCAAGATGTCTTAGAAACTGCAACAAGGCCCTGTACATACTACATGTCATGCATTTTAAAATTGTCCGATGATGTATTTTTGCATTTTCTTTTCATTTTAAAAATGTTGACGGCACTGCCTTGAAGATATTTACATGTCACGCGATGTATTAGAAATCTGCCCCCTTTTGGGCACTCACTTTTTTTCAGTCTCAAGGCACTGGGATCTAGGAGTTTGCTTAGCTGCCAAACAATTTCATTGGGCAAAGAATTGCTGGCCCCTTGGAAAAGATATGACACCTATGGCAATTGCTGTGAGGCCTGTTAAGACTTGGTATGCCACCAAGAGAGAAAGATCTCTCATTGTTACAAGATATCGATAAGCAAACTTGCCATGGTCAATTTTAGGATCAGGGAAACAATTGCAAAGGCTTCAAAGTTGTGCTTGCCATAATTATGTTGTTCATATTTCTTGAAATACCGTCCCTTCCAGAGACTTGCATAGATTTTGGCTTAATATTTTAAATGAAGTGATCCTATTTTGCAAATGTAGTAAGACTTCAACTAGGTCTTGACTCTTTACCAACTATACTTTTATACCCCTTACTAGTACCGGTTTTAAAAGGCACAAGAAATATTGATCATGTTACTTTGCTAGAAAATTTCCATAGGCTACAATGCATTCTAACTCATACAAAATCTAAATATAAATTACTACTGATGGATGGCAACCTCATTGAGAACTTAACTAGAAAAAGTTCTGAACTTTTTGTTTGGGGCTTGGATGAAACACAATACTTTTCTGGCTGTTAGAGCTATCTTCAGGCTTGAAGTGGTTCCAGTTCACTGATTGGTACATTATAATGGAAAGAAACTTGATCCACAATCTAGATTCTGCATCGCATTTCTTTTCTTGGCTCAAGCTTGTCTATTACAACATACACAGGGAGTGGAGAATGTTAACTTATTTCCTTGCTACTTTCTAAACATGAGTGCTTTACTTGAAAAAAATTACTATAATATTCATAGAAGGTTAATAAATGGCCTGAGTCCAAGGTCTGTTGACAAGGAATCTGGGGTGGACTTCGCTCTGGCATTACAGTTGCATCATCAGGCTTCTTCCTCTTGTAAAATTGAATATTGTAGTGATAATGCCCAAGTGCATGAGGTTTTCAATAGTGGGGATGAGGATATTGGATTGCATGTGAAGGGAAAAGAGACTATGGCAGAGGGTGAGGATTGGTGCAAAAACTGCCCTTCGAATACTGGGACCGATGATATCACTAGCTTTGACAGGAGCAAGGAATTGAGAGCATCTCCCTCGGATTCGAAAAAGAAGCAGCCTTGGGGAAAGGATTGGTGGTGGAGACAAGATGGCAGTGGCAAGCTATGTGCTAAAGACTACGTAATGGAATGGATTGGCAGTCAAATTAGGCCTTCCAGGAGTGGAAACTGGGATGATGAGAACAAGGTGGTGAAATCAGAAACCGATGGAACCAAGACCCCATAGGTCCATAAACAACCCAGTGGAGAGTTGAGTCTGACTGAATCCATGCAAATGTCAGAGAAAAAGTCTAGCAAGAACAAGCACAAGAAGTTCAAGGAATGGTGGAAGGAAGAGTATTTTGCAGAGCTTAACAAAAAAAGCAGGAAGTTGAAGCTGGAAAAGAAGGGGAAGAGGGGAAAGAAATTTGAGACCTGGAGGGATGGTTGTTTTAGTGGAGATCTGAGCAAAGAAAATAGCAGAAGGAAGAAGGCCTCTGCATATTCTGGCTTCACCCATGAAGGATTTTGAGATGGCAAATCTCATCACATGGTCAAGGCACTTGGCTCAGACAGGCAATATTTTGGACCATCTCGTTTTCCAAACAGTAATTCATGTATCCTTTGTGAGAAAATGGCTTGTATTATAGCAGCAGTGTATAGACAAAATCTTAGAGACACATACTTAATGACGCAGGTATTCACCTCAGTAACATACAGATTATGGCCAGTAGATGCAGGACAATTTATGTATTGTTTGGAATGGAATCCTTGATAATATCCAGAGATTGAATATTCTCTGAAACTGTTCACATTCGTACTCTTGGACAGACAATTTAAATGCAGTGACTGCATTAATCTGTGAGATTCATTTTCCGAATCCTTTTTCCTTAACAAAAACAAACAATGTGTTCATTAAGGAATGGTCTATAGACACATTAATATAGCTTCCAGACTGTCAGTTAATAACTCCAGACATATTCTACATCATGAAATCTAGTTGCAAGATTTCAAATATAGGCATGTGATTTTAGTCAAGGACATGATCTAGCAATTGCATGATATTCTTCTTTCAAGATAAAATCAAACCTGAGTGTACAAATCAAAAGCTGTAAATTTTGAAATCCAATTCGCAGAGAAGGAAGCTTTGTAGACCTCGGGTCTTGAACATATTTATCCTAGAAGATCAATGTCTGAATTTCACTCTGTTATGTGATATCACATACCTGCTTCATACCAGTGTTGTATGCATGCAGAATATCCATGAGAGAAGAATGTGCATAAACATTAATCAAAACAATTGCAATTAAATTAAGACAACATGATTTCTTTGGAAAGAACTTTCCAAGAGAAAAACCCCACACTTCAAAGCACACTCTTGAATGTATCATTTAACCGCTAACAAATTATTACAATACATTATAAGAGTGTAGTGCACTCAACAGGAGCTCTAAACCAAATCAGGCCTCCACTATGCACTCCAAGACAAACAATCTGCTTCTCAACTTTTAATGGTCCATATGACTAAGTTGTATTGATGCATTTTTCAAAGGGATTTGTTTGCAGTGAGCTCAAGTTTCCTACCAACTAAACGTAGACAAGTTCAATATCCTTTAACTGCAGTTGTAATAAAAGAGAACAGAAATTTCAATTCTAAGATTTCTGCAATGACTCATTGTTCTGAAGATGAATCTTGGTTTGGATTTGAATTGTCAACACAAACAATTGATACTACGAAACACCCAGAAGATCTTATTTCAAGAACAAAAATGTTGACCCTATGATTATTTTTCCCATTCCCCATAGGGTTTTGTCAATGGCCCATCCACAAGCAAAACAGGGAACGGTGGACTAGAGAGCATCCTCCTCATCCTCTTGTTGAGCAAGCACAAGATAACATTTCATCTTGGTATGGGGATATGCACAAACAACATGGCAGAGATGAGAGCAAGCAGCAATATCCTCATGGCAGTTGCAGAGGACTACAAGGAGGATGAAATGGTCCTCTTGGCTATTTTCGAATCTCTACTAGCATGTTAGTGGCTATCAAGCTCCTATCATGCAAGAAACATCTCTTTGAGGATCTCGATAAAGGAGCATGGGTCTGCCTTCTCCATTCGAAAGCATATCCTTCCTTAAAAGGCAAGTTTACGTGGAAAGTAACGGTATAGCTAATGAGAATGTAAAACATGCATGTTACCTTGAAGGGCTATATAATGATCACATAAAAGGTAGAGGGTCGGGGCTATATATTGATCACATAAAAAGGTGGAGGGTATGATCATAGAAAAGGTAGGGGTCAGCCTATCTCGACATACTCAAACTCTAGTTTGCTGATGAAATTCTCTGCTGGTTTTTTTTCTTTTTCTTTTGAAATACAGGATACAATATGCAAGCTTAGTATAGTGTAGAATTGAGAGCTATAACTCCATGACTACACTTTGTAAAAGGCCTAGATCATCTTTTAAAATTTTAATCCATGGATGATTTATTGGATGTATTTTTGTTTTTCATTATACAATAAGGGATTTTTATATGTTTTTTTTACAATAACATTCTTTTAAAAAGATTTTATATGTTTTCTTTACAATCCATTTTTTAGTTCAAATAAAAATTATAAAAAAAACAATAATAATTTTAGTCCAAATAAATAAATAAGAAAAAACAATAATAATAATGACCATGAAATTTAATAAACCATATTAATTTTATAACCCTTTAAAAGTAGTTGTATTTTATCACACTAAAATCATATCCTTCTGGAATGCATGCTTAACCATATAAAAACCATTATTTTGGTTTCGACTGCTCGCCACATTGAGACAGCCTTAGCTGAAAAGGTCATCCAATTAACCATTTATCCCTTACACCATGAGCTCATGCCCAATAACCGTCCCTGTTACCCTTCAATTACCATTTTAAAATAGGTTGCGGATACATGTGATCTCTCATCCAAGCCACGTTGAGAACATTTGAAGCTTGATTCTTTGCAAGGTTATATAGATATGAAAACAAGTTATGTGGTTATTGAAGACCTTGGGTGACTAAAAAAAGCTGCAAATCAAGATTTATAAAACACACTTTGACAATAAAATATCTTCATATCTGAAATTATATATTCAGTAAGGGCCTCAAATTTATACACAAGCTATAGAATACCTTATGAGGGATCAAATTAGTTGCCTATAAAACAAATAAATTTCATGCTTAAAGACATGCTATAGAATTTCTACTCTGAAGTAAGGAGAAACTATTCAGTCATCAAATATGTAATCCTCTGTCACTAAAAATGTAACAGCAAATTGGGAGGGGGGTGTGCTTTCCTCTCTATGCCAAGTAAGATAATTAGCATTTTAGCGGGAAGACTTTGGAGGTGATGAAGAAAGCTTAGAGAGGTCTTCAAATGATGGAATTGTTGGTTTTGATTCAGTGCTGTAGATTTGTGCTTACTGTCATAATTTTTAGTTTGATGTTTGTAGATCTAGAATTTATGTCACTCTGCAATTTCAGTGGGAAAGTGAGAATTTGATCTATCACAGTAGAAGACAACATCATTTTTTCCAGTTTACCACATAGCACATCTATAAAGATAATTCTAGATAAACTGAGTTAGAATTTAGAATTTATAGTTATGTTTCAATAACAAAATACCTCAAATTGCAAAAGACCATTGTCACTCATGCGAAATCAGATTTATAACAAGATCTCTCTATCATTACATTTTCCCATTGAAAGAGCAAAAAAGATCTTGTCGTCAAAAAAACAAAATTTTGTACGATCCAATGTCATTACAAGATAAGGCACATATTGGCTTCTTCTTTAATGAAATAGCCACACCATGACAGACACTAAAAAAAATATAACAAACAAACATATACATATTCCAGAGCTGTAACAATGTCTGGCAGCAGATTTTGATGGAATAGACTTTGACACCACTTTATCTTTCACACTCTCCCCTAAAGTAGACATCGTCCTGGACAATAGACCGCTCAACATCCTTTTAATATCTGAGTGGTGATTTATCGTAAATGATTGAAATTGAACAACAATGTTTTTTTCCTCTTTATAGAGGGGTTTTAAATTGACTTTTTGAACTTCATACTCCCCTTTCATATGATTACACACAAGTTCTGAGTTGGTGAAGACCGAAATGTCATTTGCACCATAGTTTTGGGCTGATTTTAGCCCTTCAATAAGTGCAATATAGTATGCTTCATTGTTTGTTGTCCTAGCAGATATATCCCACTTTCTGTGAAAAACCTCATTAGAAGCATTGTTGACTATGACATAAGCCATGAGTCCTGGATTGGGGTAACATGACACATCAATGCACATTGTCCATTTATTCACCATCGTGTATGTTCTCCTTTTGAATAACCTGAAAAGACAAAAACAAACACAAACAATTTTTGATGAGATGGTAATTAAACAATTAAATCAAATTCCTTAAAAATGTCACAAGAAAGCATAATGTAGAACATAAGAATAACACACGTAAAACACAAGTAAATGCCAGTTGATCCTCCATTTCATGAAAATAAGAATAACTAGCTTCAATACATATTCCCAAGCAAGCAATCTAAACAACATAACAAAGAGAAAATAAGACTTACAACTATATTAAATGTCTCTATGAGCCGCACTGGAAATTTTAGTACAACATAAAGAGAAATTGAAACCTGAATAGGCTTGACATTTTAGTACAACCAAATTCACTTGATTTAGGCTTGACATTAGTGAATTTGGTCTTTTTTATGCTTATTTGGCTATTTGGTCCATAACACATAATGCTAAAAGGTTATTGTTGTTTGCAAAGGACTAATAGATAATTCATTTTTACCACAGCAAAAATGACAAGCTTACAAAAAGAACCCGGAACCCTCTCTGTAAGACACTCGGGTCAAGCTTAAGGTTAATCTCTTGATTGTGCTTGTGAATAAGATCTCAATAAAGAAGAAATCCATGTGGTGGGATGGATATGCCTCCATCCCTAAACATCACATAAAATGTCCTATACGTCAAAATTTCCCATAATTGGCTTTATATGAAAGGGCATAAAAGATTGCAAAAAGAACACGAAATGAAATCTACTGCTGATAATGTTTGAGCTTATTCCTCCTATCTAGTGCTCTCAAAGAACTTATTCATCCCACCCTATTATAGGAAGAGAAAGTGATGCTAGGTGAAATCATACAACCAATGCAACCACTTGATGAGCTCATCAAGACCATGAAACTTTCCCTTGTGCTTGGTGACAAACCAAAACAAGGACACATCCATCATCAATAAAAAATTGACTGGGAACTGCATTACTCTTTGGCTAAATGCTGAAGTAGGATCATGCACATGAGAGAGAAGATCAAAGTCATGCCAAGGTTGATTTGCACTGCTGCAAGCTTGTCCTATCTACTGCTGGATGGTGCCGATGTAATCACCATTTTTTACACAGGCATATGGTATCCCATCAATGGTTCAACATTATTCATCGTGCCTCAAGCAAGTATAGTTTTGAGGGTAGTTTCAATAGATATTTGCAAGAATTTTGCTGCCTCTCTTTGTTGTCTTCAGTCAGAAAAATATATGAAATATGAGAGTACAAATCAAATTGGAAGGATACAAAAATCCATGGCCTAGGGCTTGTTGCCCTTGCATATGAGGCTTAAGCTCCCTGCAATAAATGTAGGCTTGAAGATGCTGCTGTCTAGAATGTATGATAGTTCCGAAAATATCATTTCCTACTACGTTTTCCTGCATAAGAGAGGGGAAGCTTGGGGATATCAATGGTTGGAAAATCGCTTAAGTTGTGTGGCCATAAAACTTTCCTTTGTGCATTACCAAATCAGTTCAATCAGTGAAATAATATGGCTTTTCATGCATCATAAGACGATTTCCAAAAATATCTATTGTACAATGCTGTCCAAGAGCCCAAAAATCTGCACTCTTAGCCCTAGAATCCATATCATAAATATCATAGATAGGATCCCCCTCAAAACAAAAACACTTTCTATCCCATCCAAGTTTTTTAGTATGGAAAAGAGCATCAATATTTTCAATCTCATGGCTGTCGTGCTCTTTAAATGAGGAGGTGACCAGATCCAAGGGTTCCTCTCCATATTCTTCTTTTTCCAAATCATCAAATTATTTATAACATAATTCAGAACTTTGAAGAACACTACAGCTTACCAAACTCTTGATATCTTGACTGTATGAAATGGATGTTTGTATGCTTTCAACAATGTCATCCTCATCATGTGATTCTTTTGTGAAGAAGGGGGTGGATGTGATTCCCTTTGCAACAATATTTTCTGTTAGAATATAATCCGTCAGGATTATTGTAAATAAATAATTAAATAGGAATTTGAATAGTTGCCCGGGAAGGTGAAAAGGCTGGTTCTCAACCGCC
>LPNX011015348.1:451272-467948 GCA_001517045.1 Pseudotsuga menziesii
ATACTATTTTAATGCCCCATCATCTAAGGCCAATACAAATGTCATAATCACAACATCCTCATGAACACATCTAAGATGTACCGTAACTCTCATGAAAGATGCAACATGCAATATAGCTGAACCAATGCCCCCAAGAAATAACCCAATTTGGATCACATAACTCATTTTGAAACTCTAGCATGGATGAGTCTAGTTAGGGCATCCACACCTATTGAAGTAAACCCTAAACTAGGGTTTCATTCAAAAAGAAAGAGCAACAACAGTCTTTCTTTTTTATGAATTAGGGTTTTACCCTGGCTCCTCTTTTCTTCACCGGGAAGCTACCAATCTTCACGGACAGTCAGATTCTCTCACGGCAGTTGTCCCTCCTTCTCTGGGTAGCCTCCTCTAGGGCTCGACCTCTCTTCTAGACCCTCAGGCAACCTACAGCAGCAACCCGGGAGGGTTCCGGGTCTTTGCACTGCAAAATCGTGCCTTCTTCCAACTCTGCATCAACTTCAATGACAATTTATTCACTAATTGGCACAAACAACTCTTCTTCATGACCATACAAGATGGATGGCTCGTAGAGCATCATCTAATTTCGATTGATCATTAGATGAATCCCCAAATACATTGGTCAATCCAATTTGGATGTGTTTTCTCCAATTTGCTTCAAGAGAGTGTAGGGGCAATACCTAAGCATCTTGAACTTCTTGTCCTTCTCCTTGAAGCACCATTTTTTAAGATAAACCCAAAATTTGTCTCCAATGCAAAATTAATGATCTAGGTGGTGTTCATCATCCCTGGCCTTGTTCTTTTGCTAACTCTTTTGCAAAGCTTCGCAATTTAAATCATGAATCTTCCAGATGTGAATGAAGAAAGTGATAACTTCCCCCAAGTGTAGTAACCTCCTTCTTCATCATCATGTTAATAAAAAGACCAACAATAACCAATGGATCCTTAGGTAGGATTGCAAGGCATATTTTAAAAGGTGAAATGCCTATCGCATTGTGCATTCTGTGATTAAAACTATGTTGCACATAAGGGATGTTGGTATCCCAAGTCTTCTAATGTGGATGGTTAAAATATCAAATATGCAATAGTATACTTTGAAGGGATTTACTCAGTTGCTCATCTGTCTCTGGATGGAAGGGAATTTTCATTTTCAACATGGTGTCCATCAATTCCAATAGTGCTTACCAAAAGTATCTTATGAATCTGCTATTGAAGTCAAAGATGATTGATGATGATAAACCAAAATGCTCCAAACTCTATCGAAGTACTATGTTTCATGTAGCGCTAAAATTATCTTCTTGCAAGGTATCAGAATTGTTATTTTCCTAAAGCAACCCACTGCTAACACAAGGTAGCTATAGCCCCTATCAATGGTTGGTAGGCATACAAGGAATTCCATCTGAACTGACGTCCATGGTTTCGTCTACACTCGAAGTACAGTGTACATTCTTGGGTTCCAATTTGGTTGCTCTGATATGCCATTCTTGGCCAGTAGAAATACATCTACAAACTAGCGATTGTCTATTTCACTCCAAAATATTTTGCAACCTTGGAACATTGCAACCTTCATAATATCTTAAGATTGTCATCTCTCTGGAGAATATTGGAACATTCCAATTCTCCTATCCAAACTTATATTTATTTTCCAGGCAGGCAAAAGCAAATCAGAATCCACCTCAAAATAAAAATAAGAATCAGCGTCCAAATAAAAATCAACGACAGAATATTCAGAAGATCTCTGCAGAAAAGAGGGAAGTTCACCCTAATGTGTCTGTGATGACTAGAACACAAGTAATTCTAATTGTAAAGAGTGGGTTCAGCAAATATTGACAAACCTTGATTTGTGTTTTTTTAAAGAAAGGCCAGTATGTATTAGACTACTCCTTATTTCAGAGCTTTAACTCGTTCTCAGTATTTGTCTTTGAAGTGAAATAAGGCTGTCGAACAAAGTTAGTTGATACGGTTCCTTATTATCTTTGAAAGGCGTACAAGCTCTTTGTGTAAGCAAATCTGTCGTCTGATACTGCAGCGATTCTACTTTTGGAGGCCCACGATCTTGTGTATGTGCAGAACTGTTTTTAATCCGTTTTGTAGGAACCTGTGCGGGAACCTGGCGGAAATGGGGACTCACTGCAGCAGGAAGGTCTGGTTCGAAGCCGGGAGGGAGCAGGGGATGGATGCAAAGTATTGTTGGAGGGAGCAGGGGATGGATGCAACTCGGGTCGACGAGGGAGTAGCCACCAACCCACGGGGTGGTGGAGTAATTGCTGGGGGCGTTGGCTGCGGCGACAAGACGGCGAGAAGCAGGAAATCGTCGATCGCGTTCAGAAGCTGATTCGGGATGGACCCACCTCTTGGCTGATGTGCTGGGATGATGTGTCGCACTCCGGACGCCGGGAGGAGTTGACGGTGATGGTGGGTATACGGAGTAGTCTAACGTCGAGCGAAATCGTCGACCTGTTAGACTACTCCATTTCTGAAATAAAGGATTCTTACATAATTTGCAGGTGTCCTTTTCCAAAACATGCTTAAGCTATCACTACCCAACAATTCATTTAGGCGACACATAGCTTATGATCATTAATAAGATATATGATTAAGGAAGCTGAGACATTGAATTTTTATGATTGTGAATATCGATCTACTATTGGTAAATGAGTGGAACAATGAGAAAACGAGGTAGCCCAATTTCTAAAAAAAAAGATTGATACATGACATATATCTAAAAACTGAATATCAGAAACATTAATGGGGAGAGTAAATATGAGGAATGATGTCAGGTCCACCATAATGAATGATGTTTGTATTTTGATGTGCTCGCGCAGAGTTAGTGTTCAGAATGGTATGTCGTGAGAGTGTTAATTAGTTTTTTTCTTCTTCTTTTTATGTCCCCAATTTGTAGGGTTTAGATTTTCTGAGTGCAAATTTGCTTACCCATAATTGAAAATTTTAAAAAGAGTCTGTCCTCTTCTCTTAATCCTCTCTCCATGAAATATTAAAATTTCGAAAGTAGTTTCGAAAATCCGATATTAATATTTCAAAAGTGGTTTTAAATAATACAAAATTGTTTTCTCAATATCATTGATAAGGCGACAACTGGTAGCTTCCATTTTGCATGTTATTTATAAAGGAGGTCTCATTAGCTTAAAATTTTATGTGACAAATGGTAATATTGATTATAGTTATTCAACACATAAATGCATTTGTACTCCCCATGCAGGTCATCGTAAATGCATTTGTACTCCCCATGTAGGTCATCGTAAACGCCATTCATTAACAATTGTAGCTATCACACTTTAGAGGTTGAGCCACCTATGATCCATGCATGTTGATTTAGAAAGTACATGAGCAACCCTTGTTTCAACTCTGTATGCAATAGAGCGGAGATTAATTACCAGCAACAAAATAAAATCCTAGATGAACAAGAGGATCGTAACGGCTCCTGCATGAAGATCCTCTCATGAATATAGCTACCCTTCTACAGCTAATGAAACCAAGTGGTCGTTACAAAACATGAATATGAGTAGGAGATGGGTGAGAGGCACAAGGGTTAATATGACAAGGCTCAACTTTGCTCACACGAGGACTATGTTGAGGATGCGAGCTTCAAACCCCGATATGGCCACACATCATGATAACATCAAAAATATAGGAGGAGACAAATTAAAATGCACAACACAGTAACTATTATGGAAATATTATGTGTTTTCCCTACTATTCTTCTATTTTAGTCCCAAAATCACATTGTGGGTGTAAATATTTTGTTGTTGTTTACGAGTATTGGATCGAAGGAAAAGAAACATGGCTTTGAATGCTTACAGTTGTATCCCAACAATTTCCCCAATATCGTCGATATCTATGTCAATCTCACTGCACGAGAAGGTTGGTCCCTCAGATCCTTCACTTTCTCAGGGTCTCAATAATAAATCTTGAAAAAATCAGATCTCCCATTCCGATCGCCCAATTTATGTCAGGTTCTTCAAAATCAAAGTCAAGCATCCGTTCTGAGTCGTTTGAAACCCCCAAAACTCAGAAGCCCCCAGACCGTATGGCAGCCACATAGTGGACTTGGGCATTATTTCTGTTGTCGCACCCATCGAAGGTACATTATTACTTATCATATTCTAAAACTAAGTACACGCGTTAAACTATTCTACACACATTCTAAATTGTTGCAACAAATTAATGCAATTTTTGTGACTAGCAGAATCATTTTACCGATATTGCTTCTTCCCTGTTGGATGTCACTGTTAGCTTGGTGTAAAATAAGAAAAAGATATTATTTTGTTCACACATATCTTGAATCACAATTAAAGGAAATCTTGAAAAAACAATTATCCATATAGTCTTCTACTACAGACATAAGTCCTTAGAAAATACATCCCAAATAAATAATTGCAGACGAGTAGGTTTCATTTTGTGATGGTGCAAGTGGATCTGCATGTCGAAGTTTACGCTTTCTACAATATGTGTGATATAAGAACTGTCATTTTGCGATGGTTTCTGACTGTTCCACCAACTTCTCAGCCATCACAAGCCCATGAATTCCCATTCGTTGGTATTGTTCGAGACATATTGTTGAATGACACATTCATCCTTTTCAGAGTAGTTAATCTTGCTAAGCCCTATGGAATCTGTTCTGATATCATCCGTTGGATCTGGAGCTTTGGAAGCTTATGGTCATTCAGAGCTCACTATGTTGGACGCCATGAGAATGGAGGAGCCTGACGGGGTAAATCAGTCTAAAAAATATTTTCAACAATGGATTCAGAGCAACAGAACTGATCAAAATGTCTTTTTTTCTATGAAGCTTCCACGCTTGAGAGCCTTCAGCTCTTTCTGTATCTCAATAGCTCTGTAATAGAAAATTTGAGCAAACTTATCTGCAGCTCTTTCTGCATCTCAGTAGCTCTATAATAGAAAATTTTAGTAAACATATATTATAGAAGCAAAGCTTTGGCAAGAAACTTGTGGCCTTGGAAAGAGAACGCTAGCAACAATCAGACTTTTGCGCGGCCGGGCGATCTCTGGAATCATCAACCTATTTCTCCCATGCTTCAAAGATTGTCTAATTTCAGTAATTTGGTTGTTTGCTCCTCAATGATCCTATGATCCTATGAGCCTTTTGGTAGCAGGTAGATCTACCCATCTTCATTGTAGAAGAGGGCATAGACTAATTATAGCTGTAGTAGATGAAGGTGAACACAATTAACAGATGGATGATGGGAACAAATGGTTAACATTGAGGGGAATATATGACAAACACGCAATGATCCACATAGGCGAAACATGCAGCAACCACATGTCAACATAGGTGAAACATGGAGCAAGCCGAATGAAGCAGAAGGAAAAGGAAATATGATCGCTAACCTTTTATATTTATAAACTAATGCTATCTTGGAGATAGCATTAATGTAAATGAAATAGATGTTACGTATGGTATATCTCAACGTAAGTTGAAACATTTTTTACCAAAAAAATTAAGTTGGCCTTGATATGAGGCCAAATAACGCCTCAAAGTTTCTTATTGGTCAAAAACATCTCACACTATAAACATAGCATAAATGGTAAAAAACTTTCCTGGTTTTTGTGTAGAACATAGGATAAATGGTAAAAATATATGTTGGTTTTGCTGCTGATTAAAAGAATCGACAACAAGCCCATTACAAGAGTCCTTGCCAGCTAGAGGGCACGGACTAATAAGAGCATTTTTTTAATAATTTTGAAATGTCTATTTAATGTTATAAATTAAAATGTACATAAACTTGAGTTGACATCTTCTTTATATGGTAAAAAAAATCATTATATTATGAGGAAATGATATTACTTCTAAAGATGACAAAAGAGTATTTGTTTTAAAAAATTTGAAATGTCTATTTGAATTTAAAAAATAAAATGTACGCAAACTTGAGTTCACATCTTGTTATATTGTAAAAAGATTCATGGATATTACGAGAAAATGTGATGATCATTAGTTTTTCATCATATCTGTCCAAAATAATATTTGGTATCTGGTATAAGGATAAGTAAATTTAATCTTCAATTTTGAAACTTTAAATTTTAAATAGAAAATTGTTTAAATGTTTTAAAAAAATAACTTAATTAAGATAAAGGCCTCCATGCATATTGATAAGTAATAATTAATTAAGTTCTTTATCTAAAAAATAGACAAAATAAACAATTGAAAACTTGGATTGTTAATAAAACTACAAATTATAAATTAGAGATGCAGAGGGGCAAGAATGGGAGATTGAAAGTATTAATTGAGAATATTTCAATTGTTTTTGGAGGGAAAGTTACACGTCTTATCATTATTGGAGGGTATATGTTCAAAGTTGGTATAGGATTAAGAATTCAATTCTAGATTGAAGAGTTATGCAGTGTGGCTATTTTTAGGTGACGAGACCATAGAAAAAAGAAAGAAAAAAACAATTCTCTAGAAATCTATGTGGTAAGACGGTTCAAAGAATTAACTAATTTTGGTGTCAAAAACTTTGCAAAATTATATAAATGATCCACTTAAATCAAACATTGAAAAATAATTAAGATATACACATATTTATCTCAATGGGTGTCTCCTAAAAACGACGAACATTATTTGAGCTAGTCACTTTGGAAGACTTGGAAAGGGCGATGTCATCTTTTCAAAAGGATAACGGTCTCGATCTAGATTGCTGGATAATAGAAATTTTCCTCTACTTTTTCGATGTCATGTCCCCGGTCACTTTGCTGGCCCTTTGATCTAATGAGGAACTCATTCCAACACCATTTTGGCAAGCCTTCTTGCTCCGAAATCATTTTATTATGTGCTTATCGACCAAGCAGGTCATTTGGGCGACCATTACATAAAACCAAGCTTCCAAATTTCACCCAAATGATATTAACAATGTAGAAACGTAGACATTCATAGGATAGATTGCCTAATCATTCATTCATCTTGGTTAATTGGATCCTTAATCAACCTTACAAACAATATCGACTACTAATTTCCTCTTTTGACAGCTAAATTCCAACTTGCCGATGATTCTTCACCTTTCTGACCTTTCCAAGCCTTTTCGACTTTTTCGACATCAAGCATCGAAGATCAAAACTCAAAATTGGTTTTTAATGAACCTTCCCCGACTTCTCGATTTTGATTGGTATCTTCTGTACATTGGGAATTGGAATTCGAAACTAAAATACAGATCTCAACAAACAACCCTCAAATTCCCGACTCTGACTACTATATTCCGTACATCACGAGTCGGAAGTTTAAAGTGCAAAACAAGTTCCCAACGAAACCAACCTGACTTGTCAACTTTGATATTCCTAATATCAAGAGTCATAAGTCAAAACACATAAATTCTCCTCAATGAATCCATCCCTGACTTGCTGACTTTCACCAGTATCTTCCGTACGTTGGGAGTCGAAAGTAAACACCATAAAATAGGTTTCTAATGAAACCAAACCAACTTCTCGACTTTGATATTTCCTATATCGAGAGTCAAAAGTTGGAACACATAATGGGTCTTCAAACAAACAATTTTGACTTCTTCAATCCAATTTTCCTGACATCAGGAATCAGAAGTTGGAACTGAAAAATTGATTTCCAACAAACAACCTCTGACTTGTTGATTTCGAGTACTACCATTTGTACGTCAGTAGTCAGAACTTGAATCTACAAACTAATTTGTAACAAAACCTTCTCGACTTGTTGACTCCAATGTTTCTGAAACCGGGAGTCGCAAGTCGGCACCACTAAACATCAACCTTCCATGGCTTCTCTGATGTCGATATCAACATCAGAACTTTGGAAAATTCCATACCCATATCATTGCTACTCATTGAATCAGAGGTTGGGATTTTGAACACCACCACTATGCTACTATGCAGTTTTGATCCTTGATTTTCGTTGTTGATACCCTGGTGACAGCACTTCAACATCAAAATCAACACAATAACTCATCCACAAACAAACAGTTGATCCCGTCACGGTACTTCAATGTTGACACATTGCCAGAAATCCTTTTGTTCAATACTTCACCAAGTTTCTCCTCCGACCTTAGACGTTGGCCCTGCTATTTTGGCAATGGAAACTTCGATTAATTCTTTCGATTTGGAAACTGGAGACTTGGATTATTCAAACACACTACTAAGGTACAAATACAGTCTTTCCGCTGCAAGACTTGTGTATGTTAAATATAAACATTTATAGTATAAAATGCAATTAATCTACAAGTGTAATTCATGCCTAAACTAATCTATTCGTCCTATGTATAACAACAATAAAATCATGCAGAGAAATAACTCTTTTCTAGACTATGAATAGACATTCTATTGAACAATTCAAGCTACCATTTCATTCAACTCAACATGAATAAACATTCACCCATCACATAGAATTTCTGAGCATTCATAAACACTGGAACACTTATCTTTTCGACTGAAATCATCCAAGCAACTGGCTATGTGAGGTCAACTTTCCACCCAACCATAGGTGTTTGTACAACCTGTATTATTTCAGCTAAGATACCACCCCTTAACATCCCTCTTTTACTCCATCTTATTTTATAACTAAAAATCTACGATGTACAACTTCCTAGCGAGGACCTCAAAGCCAAGGCCCTGCTAGTAAAGCGTTGTAAGTATTGTCATGTATTTCCTAAGTTGTGAATTGAATTTGTAGACTTAGGAGACTGAAGGGATTGAAGTAACTAAAAAAATGGAGGGAAACAAATCCACTAGGATGAGAGATGAATGGTTGGGAAGTCATGAGAGTGATGACAAGTGTCATATTGGTGTTGTGGGAACCTAAAGAAAATTTAAATTGTTACTATTCACTTGATCACTTAAAGTTTTTAAGTGTGAACTGAAACTGAAGTCAATAACTAATTGCCACAGGTGTCTAGTGAATTAATATGACCTAAATGTTAGCGTAAAGCTAAGTATTACTAATGGATAATCCTAATTACATCTAATATATCATTTATCTATTATTATCCTAACTCCAACAAGGATGCCCAAGAAATATCGTTAAAAATTTTAATGAAAGTAGCTAAGAATTAATCTCATTTTTATCTTAAGTATAAGAAGGGAAAAGATAAAAAACAAGATCAAGTGTTATGTGTAACTAATTAAAAAAAATTAAGATCTTATTTACTATGTCGTTACTTAACCATCAAAAAGGGAGAGGGTAACCGCCTTCTTAGGGAAATAAATGTTTTCTCTATGCAAAATAAAAGGGACGTGAGTAATGGACATTGCTTGTGATTTTGTTTTGGATTATGCGTTTCTCCATCATGAGTACCATAAGATGTGGAAAATGTGTTTTCTCTTTTATTGTCCATTGATCATACATTATGTTAGCACTGGAGTTTGCACCTAGATTACTAAGGTTCAAAGTCCATATAATCTTGAAGGTTTCAGGCTAATAGTTAAGTTTTGGCTTATGAGTATCTTCTTCATATAAAATGGTGATCGAGAATAAAGAAATCAAATAGTAGTGATGACAAAGCTATTGGAAAACAAAAGACTATGAGCATGCATTATACAAGGAGAAAGCTGCAGATTTTAAAAAAATGCATAATAAGCATTAACCCATTCACAAGTATTCTAGGATAAAAAACATTTATTAGAGAACAAAATTATGAATCAGGTGCTCATACTAAACATTAACGTTCATTATGATAAAATAACAAAATGGGATCATCTCAAAAATAACATCATTCCAAGATAGTCTTTATATAAACCATAAAAAAGATAAAATGCATGCCTGATATAGATGATATCTTGTATCCTGGTGTCCCAAAATTATTTCCTAATTCATTTCTTATCCTTCATTATCATATTTATACAAGATGTTTTAAAACAGTAACAATTTTGGGATCCAAGATTTAAGGATCGAGTAGACCAAAAATAGAAAAAAGATGAGATATAATATATCTATATCTATGAATCATAACATTAAAAATCACATCTATCACTAATAACTGGAAAATGATGATGGATCATTTTGAAGATTATGTAACTATGACCTTAATCCTACACCTGAATAGTCCCACCAGACTTTGAGTTGTATTCAAACATAAACAATCAAAGCTTCCTAGTTGCTTCAACCAACATTGTAAGGGTCTCTAGTCTCTATAATATCAGGGTCTATAAAATAATGTCTACAAAAATTTGCATAGGTCAATTTGGATGTTTGGCTCTCCATGAGTGGAATTTAACAGTTTGGGACTACATAGTTTCCTTGTTTTCAATTCGATTTTAACCAAGTAAAACAAGCCCAAATTTCTGATATGAAGGTTGGATATGGACCAATGTTTTGTCTAGTTTCCATATCTCGTCTCATATTTTCAATTGGATGAGAAAATGTCAAAACTTTTGTCGAAATTCAAAAACTAGTCAGATTTGGCTAGTGAAAGAGAAAGGGTATGGAAGAAACTAGGAAAGGGGAAGGCTATGAAGGGTATGACAAGGTTTTCTACAATGTATGGATGGAGGTGTACTATTTAAAGGTACATGAATTCTTAGGAAGAGACAAGGGAAAATTTGGGTGATTTGGGAGTGAGATAGGGTAGCAAGGGTGAGGAGAGAGATAGTGTGTTTCTATCCTTCCAAATAGCACAAGAGGATTACTATTTTTTGTAAGAGTGGCATGTATAGGTAAATGCAGATTTCAATGATCAGATACAAGTATTATACAGGGGTATGGAAATACATTTGTCATTTAATTCCAAGAATTAGCAATTTAGACATGAGATTGGGCACATTAAAATAGAAAGAGATATAAGAGAACACTTGGAGCTTCACTAGCTTAATAATACGCTACACATTGGACTGGGACCATTATGTTTCAAAATCATATATCACTGAAGTATACTCCAAGGATACCTTGGTACACCAACATATGAAGTCTAGATTGTTTTACTAGAGCTTTTGGGCACAATAGGCAATAAAGATACACAAGAGGAAGCAAATGGAGCTTCTAATTATTAAAAAGGGACAAATTGGGCCATGTACATTATTAGGGATAGGCTAATAGTAGCAATTATAGCACAACATATAGCATAGAGCATGAGAGATAGAATAGATAGAAGATGATAATGGACCCAAGTTCCTCTGCTCAATACAATGGAACCATGATGAAGCTCAAACCTAAATAAACCAGCATAAAATAAAAATAATAATGTGTGATACTAGCCCAAGAAATCCTGCATATGGAGGTAGACCGAGTATGAAAGCATAATGTCACAAGAAGCAATTGATAGGACCAATATATAGATGTAGAATAGAACATTTATCATGAATTACAACTAAAACCCATCATCAGTACTGGATCTATATAACTCAATGAGAAGAGCAGAATACCCAACTCCACTTCACCGATTCCCCGGGTACTTAGATGCAGAAGGGGGCCATCACCCAGCTGTTGTCAAGGGGAGAATCACCCAAGACTTAGGAAGCTAATGCTTTCCTCACATAACAAACAAATCCATAAACATGCCTTTTCCATTTTCATTTACCTCTTTTATAGCTTGAGATGTCTCCAATACCATGGGAAAACACCATGGGCCAATGAAAACCATGTTTCAAGATCACCTTTAGCCAATACCATGGAACACTCAAAAACAATGCAGTGAGTAATTATTGAACATCCACTATCTTCATAAATGTGTCGTTTTGACCCATACTACTCATTAAATGCCCAACTACTTTCATAATTTCCTCTTTAAATTAATTAAGTGGGAAAACATCCTTCAAATTATCTCCCATTCGAATTAGGGGTCTCATGTGGCCAAATTATCCCATAATAATGTTTTTTGATAAAATTAGGATAATTTTACTTAGGAAGTTTAATTATTTTAGCCACCAATTTAATTTTTATGAATTTTCCTAGGTGACCACGACCAATTTTCCTTATGCCAAAATTGGGGACATGACACCAAGTGAGAGATTGTTGGTTGTGGAGTCTGATATTCCCAAATCAGATATGTTATTTCAGTTGTGTTTGGATACCATCACCTAATGGGGGGTGTGAGGGGGATTTATTATAGCCTAAAAGGACACATCTCTTCCGGTGACAACTTTCTCATGCTTTCGTCGCATGACGACACTTCCATGATGACACTTCATGAAATGCCACTGTTAGTCACTAAAGAAAAACCTTGATTGGAGGATCCATATATAGAGTTTCGTAACTATGTTTAACCTCTTCTCTATACCATTACAATGGTATCAAAACAAGGAACAACTTTCCAGAAGACATCAATCCCTATAAATTCTTTGAAGTACCATAGAAATTGGATTTTTTGAGCCACTTGTGATTTTGTAGAAAGAAACCCGCATTTTTCAACTTTACACCCCACGACTTTTCAGAAGAAAATGTGCATACTTGCGACTTTGCTTAAGAAAAACCACGATTATCTCATGTAATAGTCAAAAATATATATAAAAGTGGAAAAATATCAAAGTTGAGGTGGTTTGGGTGGTTTTGGAACTGCTCCTTCGGTTGTAATTGATCCTTATTTGACCCTAACTCTTCAAAAAGATATATGAGGGAGAGGGGTACATGAATGGGGACTTGGCCTTTGCATTGTTATGCTGGAGAAATTGGGACTCTCATCCTCCCTACCTTTGCCCTATATGCCATATTCCTGTGTTGCAGAGCTTGGAGGGTGGGATTCTTGGAGAAGAGAAGTAGGAGATCCATATCAAAGGTTTCATGAGGCGCCTTGCATGAGGAGAAGGTAAACTTTGTACCTATTCCCTTATCAATAAATATTTGGCGCTTTTCCCTTTCCAAATCATTGTTTGATTAATGTTAAATCTATGTTTATGATTACATGATGATGCTTATCATATTAGTGTTTTATGTTTTATTGAAGATAATCTTTTTCATGTAGTCAAATCGGTTTAAGGAAGGTAGAAGCTTGTTTTGCAAGTCTTTTGGATTAAGGAACAAGAGTCGGGCTAAAGGAAGGCTTTGATCAGTCTTCATTGAACAAGGTATCAGGTTTTCTTACCTTTGAATCTTGTTTATATTTGCTTACAGAACTTCATGCACTTGTCTTTATACCCCTAGTACGTTGGTGGCCTTTTAACCCCCAGCCATAGGAACACTTTCCCTAACAACAGGTTTCCCCCACTATAGTCGTTAGGGGGTCTAGAGGGGGCAACGACTATTTTGGGACCCCCCACCTGGTGGGGGTTCATAGGAAGCACCCCTGTAGCCAAAATTTAAGGGAAAATGCCTTGTAAAATGTTGAAATTTCAGAGTCATGACTTGGTCAATAATGAGTGATTTACCGGCCCATGGTTTTTGACATCCCGTGGTATTTTCCCATGGTATTCCTTTTATAAAAGGAAGGCATTGTAATATGGTTGTGTATTGTATTGTAATGTTGTAAAACAATCTCTTTGATTATGTGAGAGATTCTTTGAGAGAGTGAAGAGGAAGTGCAACGGGTGTGCTATAGGTAATATCCCTTCATTTTGTTGGATGGTATAATAATAAAGGACTGAAAATTTATGTGTGAACATAATCCATCTTAAATGAACCACATTATATTTGTGTATCTCTTATAATGCGTTTTAATATTTACATCTTGTTCTTATTTTTTATTGTTATTGCTTTACGATCATACTTTCTAACAACCTTAACTTTGGCAAATGCAAATGGAAAGATCTCAACAATTTTTCTATTTTCCTCTCCTTCTACCCATTTGTTTTGTTTTCCTCGTTTCACTTTGTTGGCCAATTATAGTTGAAAAATGGTCCAATATTTGTTCCATAACAATATTGGCCACAAGTTTGAATCCCAAAAAGATCTCCAAAATATTTATTGATAATGATATGTATTGGGCAGATAATGGTTGCTTTTTTGAAAGATGTCGCTCTAAGGGTAAAAGTCATAAAATAACTCAATAGAACGAACGCATGATGATTAAAAATAGTCGCACTGCATAAGAAAATCAATTCCTTTACCAACTTGCAATAGTAGAGTCCACTAAATATCGTATCAAAGTTTTCATGATCTCTTTTCTTTTTATACTATAATAGAATTTAATATCCATTTTCTTATTCCTTTTATGTTTTTCCACCACGATCTTTATGTGGCGCATATTTTTTCCACCATAATCTCTACGCGATGAATATTTATTTATATGTGTGCATGAAATGGACTTATTGTTTAATGGTTATGGATATCTTTGTAGGAAATTGAGTTACTCGTTAGCATCAAATACTTACTAAACAAAAGATATATAACATTATTTGAAATATCCAGGTTAAAAGAAATATAGGGGTGTATAATTATTATTTTTCATATTAGTTGATGTATAATTATTATTATTATTTAAATGGTTAAATTAAAATAAATTTATTAGTTTTAATGTTGTTTAAAGTGGTAAATAATTTTTTTATATTAATTTTATTTTATTTTTTTTAACTTTTTTCAAATATTATTGTTTTTATACTATAGAAATCATGATTAAATAAATTGGAAAATATAGCAGTAGTCTAAATGCTAGGGGTTTTGAATTTTTTTAGTATTTTTTGTGCTTTGTTTTTCACATAACATAATAGAAATTTTAGATAAATTATTGAAAAAACATATGATAGTTGTTAAACTTGTATAATGCTGGTACTCTTGAGGTATTTGAGGATGTTGAAATGCATTTATGTATTCAAAAACATGATTTAAATACTTTAAAATTAAGATTTTGTAGGAAAAAAATTAATTGATTTTTTTTAGTCTATTTTGTTATTCCTTTTTAATCATAGTTTCTCTTGATTTGTTGATTCCTTCTCATTATTGAAAATATAGAGTTTCCATTTATTAATGTAAGTTTGCATGTGACTTCCCAAATAACTTACATTTAAACATACATTTGAGATGTTTCATATTACATTATATTAATTTAAAAATTGTAATATATTACATCTAAACATATAAATTTACTTTTACAAAACTAAAATGCTAAACAACTTTTTATAAAGAAGTAGCTTAATTTAAAACCATTCATAAAATACAATATTTATTCATAAAATACAATATATGTTTTTGGAAGAGCTTCCAATTTTCTTAAAAAAATTCATTTCAAACTAATATTTTTATCATTTAGTATTATCTTTATTGCTTTATTAAGCTTGCATTTAAAAAAAACTCCAAACTTGAAGGAGACAGTCAATATGCCTTCTCTACAACCAGGCTCCAAATTTGAAGCCTTCAGGGCCCGTCAAGGGCCCTTTTACCCGTCATAGAAGTATGGTTTTTTTTTTTAACCTGCGAAATAAATTTAATTACGGAATATGCCCGTCAATCAGGAAATGGTAAAAAGGTTTTAAAATTTTCACTAGAAGGGCTGATCCAAGATCAGCCCGTCAATAGTTTTTAAGGGCGCTGAGTATGGGGCAGTTGGGGCCCGGGGGCCGGGGCTTATGCCATGTAGACACTGGGACCCCTCACCCGTGGCCCGTGGGCCGTGATACCCGTCAGTGGTCACCTAGAAAATAAAAATACATAATCTTAAATTATTAATACATTATACATTATATAATATACAGTGAATCGTGAATGTATTATGTGATTCGAATTTAAATCAGTGTACTGTCACGAGTCCTCACCTGTGTAATCACTAAATTGGAATTTGGTAACTATCATTTCGTATTAACTCCTGAGTCCTCCCCCGAGTGACGAGTCCGCTCACACTCACAACTTTCAGTATTTTGGTTTTAAATGGAATTATGGATCCCGCAGGCTGCAATGTTCATTTGGCTTTTAGGGTTTTCATTTGCAGTGTTCCTGGTGCAGGGGAGTTCCAACTTCCAGCCTTGTGTTTTGGCCCGGCAGCTGGCTGTTCGAAGATCAAGGAGTCAGCCCACTGGCGTCTATGGCCATTGTAGTTCAACTGGTTAGTGTTACTCTGAGCGATTTGTAGCCAAGGATTTGTGAATTGAAATCAATAAGGATTATGATAATTTTTTAGCCATGGAATGAACATGTGAATAGAATTCAATAGGATTGTGATAACTTTTCACTGTTTTGTACTGGTCTTGAAATGGTGGATTTATAAAAACCAATGGTGTATTATAGGCCCAACTGATGGGCGAATGGAAATTGGCCCTAGCTCTTATCCTTATAGGGGACTCGAGAGGAAGGGGAGACGCCTTTATAGATAGAACCCTAAATTAACATGATGATGGAACTGCTATAAAACAACTATTGAGGGAATACGACAGGGGAAATAACCCTGATAACTGCTATTGGGGTGGGACAGTTCTGGATTCATAATTGTAAAATATTTAGCTTTTGTAATTTCTACTTACAAACCATAGTGGGAGACTCCCAAAACTCTACGCCCCATCATCCAAGCCCACAACAGTTTAGTGGACTCAACTTGTGGGACAATTAACCTTTCTGTGATTGATTTTGATACGCCCAGAACTGTAGATGGTAACAGGGAAATCTTTTCAAAATACATTACATTGGGGCCCGGGGGGCTTGTGAGAAGCCCCCACTTCTCAATAGGTATGCTGTGGTCCTCTCGCAGTTAGCGCAAACCCTAGGGCCATTCCTGGAAGACCTTGCAGTTTCAATTTCTTTTCATTTATTTGCACGAGCTGCTGGAGCATTTTCTTGTTCAATATTTCCAACCTGTATTCCACAACAAGGAATAATAGCTCTGGCAAACCATACA
>LPNX011015360.1:9648-45579 GCA_001517045.1 Pseudotsuga menziesii
TGGGGTTGTTACATTGTGGTATCATACCACAAGTTGCGACACTTGGACTTATAGTGTCCATACACATGCTCTGAAAACTAGCAATGTGTAAATTCTTGTTCTTATACCTATGCTCAATTGCGTTATCTGTATGCCATTATACTCAATGCTTCATGTGATGACTCCTCGCATCGAGATAAGTCGAGGGAATCCCACATTGTTGATGAAGTAATCAACACTATTATCCAGCATCCCCACTTTTACATGGCCTCTCCTTCGATGCCACCCCATTCTAGTAATGCCCATTGTGTTTCCCAACCAGGTTACAACCCTTATTTTTTGTGCGTAATGACTCAGTCTAGAGCCACAACTTCCTATACGCCTCCCGCACTAGTTCCTCATGTTCACAGACTGAAATGATCGCCACACTCTTGTAATGGCCAGACAGTCGAATTTGTAGCCCACCCAGCTTCTCTTTCATATTTCCCACCACATGTGCAACCTACTCCTACTCCGACCCCGAATCCTCCTGCTAGTCAAGGACGGGCCTACCCACAATAGAACCTCCCTAAGAAACCCACCCCTAATAACCAACAAGGGCAGGTTAGATGACAAAGAAGTAGGAACCGAGGAAGCAACCAACCTCAAGGAGGTGGCCAACAACCCAACCCTCCAAACAATAACAGAACCAAAACCCCTGCACAAAATCCCCAACATCCCCCTAAACCTTTGAATAACCCATAGTTACGTACTAACCATCTGTGCACCATTTGTAAAACTTACAGACATTATACACATAAGTGTCCTCATATGAATCGTGTCCGCCATTTACTCAAAATTTATATTCAACGTGACCCCAACGTGGTTTCTCTGGCTCCGCCAAACCCAACACCACTAGGTCCTCCACCTTTGGTGCTACAAATCCCCCTACCAAATCAAGAAGTTTTCGCAACACAATCCTTTGTACCACAAACCCCCACACCCACTTCTACGGTTTGACCCATTGATCCTAGTGTCCATCACGTTATGACGTTATCATATAATGTCATCTTACAGACTCGAGGAAACCAATATGGCTCCACCATGGAAACTGTTAACCCCTCCATGACATCTACCTCCACCAATCCCGATATGTCTTTGCATTTTCCAATACCGCCCATGGACGGGACTGCCAAAGTCCCGCGGTTTCCTTTGCATCGTCTCACAAACAACTCGACAGTAAGAGCCACGTTCAACTAGAGTATTGTTGACGACTTGGCCCAGTCTCCTTTGGCCATGTCCACTCTAGAAGTTCTCAAAAATTGTCCTTCGCAACATAAAGAGTTGTTATCTGTGCTAGGTATCGCCGATCCCTCGGACTCTAGGTTGATCACTTTTAACCTAAATCAAGGAGAACCCCATATGCCATCATTTGTTTCCTTCCAAGTTCCAGTCACGATTTAGAATTTGGTCATTCATTGATGCATCATTGATGAGGGGGCATCCACCTTTGTTATGTAAACTTTTATTTGGAAGAAACTCGGATCCCCAACCCTTCAACCTTCTTCCACCACTCTTCGCACCTGATGCCGGTGTTTATCAAACCTAAGGAGTCCTCACGAATGTCCCCTTTAAGTCAACTAATAAAATAATGTTGATTGACATTGATGTTGTCAACTCCCAACTCGATTACAACCTCCTCCTAGGATGTAGTTAAATGTATGTAATGTGATTCGTTGCCTCTATCGTCTTTTGACTCTTGATGTTCCCCCATAATGGGAAGATCATCACCATCGATCAACTAATGTATTATGATCCAAAGGGACCAGCCACACCGAAACATGCCTTGGGATACTATCAACACTACCATCAACAACGTGTCCATACCTTCCATCTTTGTTGTTGGTCCAGGATTATTTGCCAACAATCCTTTAATGGACACTTTTTTATCCTTACCACCTCCTCCTTCACCAATTGATATATTGGATTTGTGCACTATCACATCTGGTATCGTTCCGACCTCCTCGTAACCTCAACCACGGACTTGGGGGAATTAGTGGGGTTCATTACCTATTCACACGATTCCCTTCCTCTTTCTACCTTCTGGCTTCATGATTAATCCCATCATGGATACTCTTAACCTGGCTGGTTTCACTTAAGTTATGCCTATGTGGTACGTGGATCCACCTACCCTTCCCCCAACTCCCCATATCATTTTTGACTCCTCCCAACCTATTCATACGATGTTGTACCCACCTCCTGGTACAAAAATGACTGCTTCGGTCTGTACTATTGCTCCCCATCCTTCTACAAATACTGGGGGCAAGATGCCCAAAGTGATAGTAGAAGCACATACCCCTCCTACATGTGCCTTATGAAATGTCCAAGGCCATGTGACACTGAACTATCCTAGTTTTCCAATCATTTGCACCCACACACACACTGTAGTCGAGACCGATGATGCTCTAGTTGTCAACATACCAACCATACCTATGGTTAAAAACAAATTGCTACAAACTAACCACCCATGTGCAGGTTGTGGCCTATATGGTCATTATTCACACCATTGGTCAAAATTTCCCAAGTATCGGTCTCTCCTTAGTGACCTTCTCAAGAACTACCATGAGTCTGAAATCACTATTCTTGAGGAAATCCACCCTTCGACCTCTTCCTCAGACACCAATCACACCATTTATACGATCTCTACCTCTAGTAGTCATTTCTCATCCTCGACTGTGGAAGATCTTCCTTATCTATCCTGACACCAATTTCACCATGACACAAATATCTCTAAAACCGCCATTCATTTTACCCAATTTCACTTAGTCCATGATGTGGAATCGACTCTTCCCAGTGAATGTCAAATTTTGTCACTCTTATTGCCATTGATCTTCTACTTGATACTTCACTGTTAGAAAGACGCCTACTTGTTCTTGAACAAACCATTGAGGACCATCGTGGTAGTCTCCAAATGATTGAAGCAGCTAAGACCCGGTCGAAGTCCCATTATGACACCCACATCCACACACGCACCTTTCCCTAGGGGGACCTAGTCCTTGTTTACAATCAAGCCCATGATGGGAATGGAAAAGGGAAGTTTGAATCCATGTGTTATGGCCTTTATGTCATCCATTGATGTCTCAGAAAGGGGGAATATCTCCTTACTGACTCTGACGGTCACCTCTTGAAGAATCCCCACAATGGGCTCTACCTCAAGAGGTTCTATAACTGAAGTCACTCACGATGGATACTCTTGTATCATAGGTTTTCTTTCTTGTTTTACATCATTTTTACTACGATTCAGTGACCCCCTCCAATATCCTCTCCACGTTCAGTTGTAGCGAGTCCAATGTTGCACTCTACTGCCTCATCTTCCCATGAACAGGTGGACCTAAACCCTCCACCATGCCCCTACGTTGTTGGTACCCTGCTGGAGGGTGTGGTTTCACATTTGCACATGGACACAGTATGTCATCAGTATGTATCAAATGTATGATCTAGTTAACACTACGCTAGTAAACTATGTATGCTTGCAATCACAAAGCATCGTGTATACGTACTCTCAAGTCTCCAGACATGTCAAGGAGGTTGAGGCATCTCCAAATCTCCCTGGTAGTCCATCTTAGCATATGTATCATCCTCTATTAGAATAGGAAGTTGTCACCACTATTCAAATATCTCCCGGGTGAAGAAACCATGTACTAGACTTCCTCCCTCCCTACTTTTTCTAGTTCATTTCCCGAAGTCACCTCGATTTATGTGCCACCACGTGAATCAAAACTTATATGTATTGGCATGTTCATGAGCCATTGGCTCCATCCATCATCTCACAAGGAGGTCCCACCAGTGTTCCATTGTTATTCATATTAACCATGTTCACCACATCATCCCTTTTGGTACATCAAACACTTCCTCCTTACTTGACTGACCATTACGGAGTTTCTGTTAACCTCTTTTCTAACTCCTAAAATAATGAAAAGATTGTTGAGCATGCTTGCTTCCTTTCACCCTCATTAAAGCATTTGAAGGGGTGTCTACGTGGCATTGCTTATCTCATTTTTTGGACTATGTATACCATTTAAAGAAAAGAACCACCCTAGCACCTTACAGCTAGGAACGTTTCCCTTTGTATCATTTTATGCTTTATCGTACATTGGGACTGTAACTTACGAAAAAACTCATTTATGGGTTGTATTTAAGATCTTTTAGAGGCCTCTCATAAAAAATACCATCAAGCAAACTTGGCTTCATTCATGATCATAAAATTATTTGAATAATCGTCCAATAAATATAGGTTTAACCTTTTTTGACCTAGATGGACCACTAATGAAAAATAAGTCTCTTTGCCCCTTTAAGCTTGGAGAGTTATCCTTTGTAGATGTTTATCCCTTTTCGGGCTTAATAGACTACTGTACGAAAAAGAGAACCACTCGACTCTTTATGTTTTCAGACTCTCTAAACATGAAAAAACCATCGAGCATTTATTGTCTCAGGTTCAACAAAAATCCACAAGATAATATCATATTGAGAATACTTCAATTCCTTCTTTGTGATCCTTAAACTATGAAGAAGGCCCCAAATGGTGTCTCTAGGCGCCCACACATATTACATATGGTCTCAATTTATGGAATCATTCCCCCATTAGGTCACCTTTGTTTAGAGTGCTATATGATGTGTTTCCCTTGGATTCCATGGATATCACTAATCTATTTGTTTCCCCCAGTATTTCCCATTGTGTTTATCTCCACAATTTCACAACTATGATCCCTTTTCCATAATTTTGTATAATTTGTTTTCAGGTAAACCCTTTCGACATACTTCGAACAAAGGAAGTTTTAGACCCCAAGATCCCCTACCCCTATTCCCCATTCAATGTATCGGTCCCTTGTTTGTTCCAAATCTCTGGTTATTCCCCTCGTGCTTCTATCAAGGAGACCTCATTGCCTTGTTAGTTGCAGATCTCCCTTTGTCTACATCAACACATCTTTTCCAGAGGATAGACCTAGAGGTCCCTGTATCCTGGTTGCTTCCACCTCATTGATGAGTTCCTTAGAAAACTTGAAAGGAGTCCTTATTTCCTTTCGGGTTGGTTGTGTCTCATGTTCTCGAATTCAACTCCATCATTGCACTGTTGAGATTCGTACAGGGTATTGGTTCCTTCATTATTTGGTTGAAGACCCCGGTTTTAACTAGACTAGCATATTGGTGAGTCTACTATGGGACCCATACAGTTTCATTTTCCTTGTGATTTTTGGGTTACATTGGTGATAGTGTTCAAAATTCCCTTAGTTTCATTCTCTAGTGTATCTCCAATACTTGATGCCCCTTATTCTACCACTAAGATTCTGACTCTCAGGCATTGATTCCATTAAGTTGTGTACACCTCCAGATTCACCAGAGCATCAATTGTTATGAAATTGCGTTCTATGAGAATGCCATTGTTCCTATGTACTAGATATTCAGATCAATAATTATATTCAGCCTCCCATTGAGGCCACCATTATGTACTACCAATTGTATCTATGTATTGATCGACTCCCATTGTTTGAGCCTTAATCCCCATTTTTATATTGAGACATTATTACGAGCATGGGTATACCTTCCTCGTCCATATACATGTATGAAATTATATGTGCCTCATCCATTTTTTAGAAGAAATACAAACCAAAAGACACTGCAGTTCGAATGAGTATACTCCACTTCTCTGCAGTCCTCTCTAGTCTCTCCACCATTGTCATCATTTTCCCTTGATCCTATGATGTCTATAATCCATATGTTGAGCTCGTGTCATCAGACATCAAGGGAAATCTATTAAAACAAAAAATTGTTCACCTAGTCCTCTATGGTCCAAACCATAATTATACATCATATTCCCACCATTATTTCCTCCATTTCGACCTTGACAACTAAAAATCCACCAAATAAGGTCCAAAACATTATTCAATCCTTCCCCATAAATGAAGGGAAGTTGAGAATTTATTGTGATTTATCCCCACTATCTATAAAAAGGACAAAAAAATCCTAAAAATGAGAATGGGTCAAAAACCATAGATAAATACCATGCACAATAAAATACCATGGGTAAGAAAACCTTGGACCATCCTATAAATACATTGTGAAGGTCTCACCACAAACACTTTCTGACATTC
This sequence comes from Pseudotsuga menziesii, assembly GCA_001517045.1. Taxonomy (NCBI): domain Eukaryota; kingdom Viridiplantae; phylum Streptophyta; class Pinopsida; order Pinales; family Pinaceae; genus Pseudotsuga; species Pseudotsuga menziesii. The sequence goes on from LPNX011015360.1 coordinate 15,756, forward strand.
ATTCATTCACTATTGAACATTTCTCCATTATCATCACACTTTTCCATATCATTCCCACGGTGTATGTTGAGGTTTCTCCATACCCATTTGGATCAATTCCCCCTATTTGACAACCACTAATGGAGTAGACTAGATACCCAAATAATGGAGCCACGAGACCATTTCGTCAGATGGATCCAGTGTCCCACTTGAAATAAAGGTATGCGTATTGTTGTTACTTTTTGTTAGTTAGAAAATAAAATCAAAATCATAAAAAATATTTACCTTCTTACTTATTGTCATTTATTATTGTAAGTCGAGGTTGAAAGACACTTCACACCATTAAACTCTACCCTATGATCCAGTCGATCTAGTGTAGGTTCTTTTGCACATGGTAGGGAAGAAATCCCCACTGAGTCATTTTCAATTTAACATCTAGCCACATGTGAAAAAAAATTCCATCCAAATCCCAACGTGGCTCCCCAAGAAAGGAAAATTTGAGTACTCCTTAAGTTGCATCTTCCAAACACTCGAAACCACTTCAAAATTTTAAACAAGCCTATTTTTCTCTAGTACCGTGAGCTATTGTGATCAAAACTTTGAATCTTATCCATGGAGTATGAGGACTACAATGACTCTAATGGAGTAGATTTAGGGTAAGAGGCCCCTTCATCGCTTTCACCTCTACCAAAGTAAATGAGCATGTAGATAATACATGATGAGCAGGATTAATACATAACCCATGTGACCTGACTTTGTCCAAGAAGGAAATTCCCAAGGATGAAGCTTGGAAAAGATGGTGATTTCACTACATCAGAGGTAATCCAGAGTTTGTTCATGAAATTACAAAATTTGGGGATCTTTTTATTTAACATCAAGTCATGAGTTGAAACTTTTAAGCTTATGTGACACTTCAAGTGTTATTGACTATATGCTTGGTTTTATGCCCTAGTTCATGATGCATGATATGTTGAAAACCTTATATTGATTGAAAATATTGATTAATGATGTTTCTATCTTGGAAATCTATGAAATAAACCCTAAAGACTAGTTGAAATTAATTGATGCATAGGCACTCTAGCTTGATTATCCTTTTTTGGAGTTTTCATGATGTTAAGTCGAAATTGCTAAAAATAATCATTTATGATTGGAGGTACTTCGTTGCTGCTATAAAAACCTTCATTCATCATTAGTGAGTTGGTTTTAGTTTTTAAAATATGTAATTTGTTTGGGACAAAAACAACAAACCATAAGTTTTCCCTAGTTTTGACCTCATTCTGACTATTTGATCAAAGGGCAATCCTAATTGTTTCATGAGTGATGGATCTTTGGTCCATAATACACTATATTTTCTCTCATATAGTATTGATTAGAGAGTATAAAAAATGTTGTGTGTTCTTAGGATATCTTACTAACGAAAATAACCTTCAATCCCCCACACCCCCTATCAAAACGTTATATTTGGAATAGATATATTTGATTATTTAATATCATTAATGTCCTTGCTTAATAAACATTCATCATCAATATACGTTGCATTTTTAGATAATTCATATTTTACCCTAGTTTGCTTATAGGAATTCCCCTAGGGTTTCATTAAAAAAATGTGTGGAAGTAAATGTTGTGGTGATAATGGCATTGCTTCCACATTATAATCAAGCTAAAATAATTATGAACCTTGCCGCTAATATATTAATATTAAAATATATAATATTGATATATAATAATATATAAACCTTACAATATAATATGTAATATTATTAATATAATAAATTTAAGATATACAAACATATTATAACTAAATATTATATTATATGTAATATATCTCATATTAACAAATAAAAAATGAAAAACAAAAATTATGAAACAAACATAATGAAAGCGGGAAGGGATCGATAGGAATGGACATGAGAGACACCCTAGTTTTCGAGTTTTGCAATGGCACAAGATATGGGATCTCGATTGTTTCTAATCACTCCCACGAAAAATCTTTGACCCATATTTTATTAATGTTAAATATGTCTCTTCTATGCGATTTTTTCTTCTCACAAGGCATGAAGATTCCTGTAAGTTTTTCTTCCATTTAAGTTTATTTTATATTCTTTTGTTTAATTTAGATTTAGCTTCAATTTAATCTATCATATGTGGGTAGGGCTCAAACTCGTTTGATGGTGAAATATAGCAAAATTGGAAAGCTTATATTTTCATTCATGTAAATTTAATGATTACATTCCTTAAAAAATTGAAACCCTTGTTTCTCTGAAAACACCTTCTTTCTCTGAAAAAATTTGACCTTTCATAGAGTAACCTTCAAGATCATTGCCAGAAAATGTTGGTCGTTTACAAAACCTTTTGTATATAATGGCCATGAGCATTGGTTTAAGTGGGCACATACCAACCACAATTACCAATTGCAAAAAATTCAGGATTCTGGGTTTTGTCTTGGTTTTTATTGCAAGAAATCCATGTATCTTAAATCGATTCTAGGTTTCATTGTAATATATTTTCCAAATATTATTCACGTCGCCCTCAACTGGAGCATTCTAGAAGTGATAGAATATGAGAATTTGAAGACAAAATCTGTTATTCAATTAGAGGAAATTTCAGCTCAAAATGGGCCTTTTAACTTTTATTCAAATTCCATGTCATCATGTGTTAGCCAATGAAATTTCTTTAAATTTGAAATACTATATAGTTCTTAAAAACTTTTTTAATATAAATTTGGGGATAGGTATCATAAAAAAACTATTTTTTTTGTTTGTATTTTTGACATATCTCCCTGTGTTTTTACTCAAATTTCGATCGGGAGAGCTCTTTGGATGCGGAATTAAATTCCGCATCCAACGAGTACCCACTCGGAATACTTTTGATGGACCTTGATACCCCAAAAACAAGAAATACCTGAAAAAAAATGGAATGATGACGAAATGATGATGTCATCATTCCGTTTTTTCAGGTATTTCTTATTTTTGGGGTAGCGGGGTCCATCAAAAGTATGCTGAGTGGGTAATATTTGGATGCAGAATTAAATTCCACATCCAACAAGCTCTCCCGATTGAAATTTGAATAAAAACACGGGGAGATATGTCAAAAATACAAACAAAAAAGTAGTTTTTTTCTTTTCTTCCTCCAAAATTAATAAATATTATTTTATTATTTTAACTATTATTTTATTAATTCATTTTAGGAGGCCCATTTTGAGTTGAAATTTCCTCTAATTGGTGGAATAATTTTAGTCACAAGGGTTTGGTTATGGAAATTGGTGGAGCGAACACTACAAATTTTCGATCCTGAGACCTTCAGAGTTGTGATGAATAATAGCTTAGATAATAATCCTCAGCCTATTGTGAAAATGGGTGTCAATATTTATGTTTCTGTTGATGGTGGATTTACCATCAATAGATAGGGGCTACTTTCTGTCAAGAAGCCCTGTGTTGTGCACATGCAGGTGATGAGAATCAACGAAGAAGATGAGCATCTGGGTGACGATTTAAGGGAGGGCATGAATCCAAAGGAAAAAATTGTTTTTTTCTCGATCGTGTTGTGGATGAAATATGTGTTCTTCGAGTACTTGAGGCCCACATTCCCATCGTTGCTTGGCATGAATGATGGAGTTCGCTCACTTTTAGAAGACTCGAAAATGCAACCCAGTATTGAGAAGGTTTTGTGTTTGTATTTATTTGGCTCAGATCCATGGGGTATTTGAGGCCTTTTGTACGTTTAACATTGTGAAGTTAGTTGTGTATGTAAATGCTTTAACTTGCAATTTTGTTTGAACTTGTTGTGTAGCATATGGGGTAGTTGCTCTTTGCCAAAATAATATAAATGTGTTACAGTGGGCATAAATATCTATGTATTTCTTCCAATATATATATCGAATATTAGGTGATTATTGTTGTTAGTGTCTATGAAAATATGAAACACATCTTGCATTGGCTCACGCCTCGATTCTTTGATGACATGTTCCATGAAAAAATTTCAATAGATAAATTTGATCGGTTTTCACAATTTCAATATGTTATATATGAAATAATCAGTATTTACTCTAAACTAGTGAGGATTTTCAGTAATTGTGTCCCATTTCCTTGGCCCTATATAGTTCTAAGTAAGTCTACTTTTTCCAGTTTGTTTCTTCATGACTCTCTTTTGAAGTTATAGCTTGTTTACCTTGTAGAACAAGTCATAATATCCCAAAGTTAAAATATTTTTTTCCTGGTTGATTAGAGCCTTCATACATAGGACATGTTAAGATGAAGGGTATCTCATGGAAGATTGCTAAAAAAAGCTCTTCTTCAAGAAGAGGAGCAAAAATTAACATCATTACCACTGATTGTCGACCTAGAATGGTTGCAGAAAGTAAAATGAAGGAAGAGAAAAGAAAAGGAATAAACATAGTTGCTTCAGGAATTTGGAGGAGGATCTTAAAATATCAATTGAAAAGGGTTTCACCTAGGAAGATAAACCCTCTGGCTCCTATGTCAATTGAGGCATCCTCAAACCCAATTGAAAGCATTGGGAGAATGGAAGATTTTAAAACCTCAGAGGATTCTGCTACATAAGATTTATTCAAATGTGGCATAGAAAAAAGTCCAGTTCAAAAAGTGCAAGAGTCAATGAATAGCCATACCCAACCTCTTTCTCCCAAAATTTATGTCTGAGTATGTGTTATGTGCCACATGCTGGCCCATAAGTTGAAACTAGTTTGCAAAACTTTTGGTGCACTAGCATGCCTGTAATATGAATTAATTATAGATTTGGTTTAGAATATTAGTACTTATTTTTTTTAGTCATTTTAAGGGCAGCAAAAGAACTCATGGTTTTCTATTTTTCTAAATATAATTTAGTACTTGGTAGTGAAAAATAATTTTCTGGAAGTGTATCATAATGACGACATTGACAAGAAGTGGGAAAAATGAATTTTAAGTAGATTTGACAGGGATTACCTTGGTTTGATTATGACCACCTATATTTCTCTTAACAACTAGTGGATCGAAAGTGTATTTTAGGAATTCATTGCACTAAGCATCAATTGCAACAAAAAATTGTTTAATTGCGAGTTTTGGGTAGGATTCTAGAGAGAAACAAAGCTTCCTCGTAATTTTTGCATTTAAATACCTTGCTGTTATGATTTTACTTTGTAGTACTGATCATGTTTTGTTATGTTATTTAATAAGATAACAAATGCAAACATAGGGTGGGGTACAGAAGCTTTGTAACTTATCACTTTTGCAGATATATACATTTGATTAATGAAGGCAAGTTGTCTAATAGAGATTAACAACATAAAAACTCTGCATCACAAACTAGAATGGAGACAAAGAGATCAAATATTCATGGAGGAACCTGCATATTTAGAAGGGATGTTAATTATGGCCTTTATGGCCATAGTAAAATGGAACAAGAAGATGACGAAAACACCTGAAAGTGGTATAAAAAGTATGGCCGCATAATAAACAATGAAGCTGGAAGTATTTCAAAGCAAAATGGGTAGTTATCCTACTGCTTTTGGCATTATTTCAATATTTTCTTGCAATGGAGAAACATTAATACTGGATACAAATTTAAAATTACACATTAACCTTATTCTTCTTTTCCAGGGAATAGTTGACCCAACATTCTCCCTAAAAAAACCTCAACTAAAACCAGTTTAAAACAATGCAATCGACTGTCATCTAAATGAGTTCATAGGTTTATCTTAATTGTTTCAAATAGATGATTAAATAAAGATGGAATTTATTCAATATTTAATTGAGAAACAAATGAATGTTTAGGAAGAAAAACCATAAATAGGTGTCAGTGCTAGGCTTGGTTGTCTTAAAATTATAACACTGCTAAGACATTATTTATACATTAATGGACAAAACATAAATAACTTGTCAATCTCTACCTCTTATTAGTCCCTGCCCTCGGCTAGAAGGGACTCTATGAATCGGCTTGCCGTCGTTTTCATTAGTCTACACAAAAACCAATACAAATTTTAACCATTTATCCTAACTTTTATTTTGCAGTGTATGATCAACCTTTTTTTCAACGAATTAAACATGACCAACCTTTTTCTTAACCAATAAGGAAATTTATCCTCTTATTTGGCCTTATACCGAGGCAAGTTCGACTTATGTGGGTATTTATAAGAGCATTTTGTGAAGAAGTGAGGCTAACCTTGAACTAATGCTAAACTAAAACTAGCATTAATTCACAAACATTTAATGCTTGTGAGTCACATCTATGCCAATTAATTTACATGGGTGACACCTGTGGCTCCAGCTTACACCAGACGTAGTTGACACACTTCTTCCTACATGCATGGCACTTGTCAAGCTACTCTCAACTACTGTAACTCTTGTTGATCTTGAGCTGGCACATTTGAAACTTTTTGGATTTCCTTCCTCAATGAGAGGAATATGAGACAAATATTTTGTGCTACAGATACCCTTTGAAGAAATGATGGACAGGACGATCTCTTGAGAAGGATGGAGATGATTTGAAGAAATGATGGATAGGACGATCTCTTAAGAAGGATGGAGATGCTCAACATGTGCTCACAGAGATGGAGGAGTTATTGGACATGTGAACCTGCAAGGACGATCTCGATCTCTTGAGAAGAATGGAGATGCTCAACATGTGCTTTGATATGGAGGAGCCATTAGACATGGACATGTCAACCTGCAACCTGCAGCGCATATATATTTGAAAGTATCTTATCTCTTGTAAGGAAATTTTATCAAACTTTATTTAATATTGTAAGATTGTAATTTCAGCATTCAGAAACTTAACATCTTTGTTTAAGCTTTTAATTTCAGTATTATAGACTTACCACTTGTTTAAAGGTGCAACGTAAACTGGTCAGGGATTGATTCGCTATTCTTGGGCCACCCTGAATTCCCCAGCTTCGAAGTGCTTGTGCAAGTCACGGTTGTTTTCCATTTCTTAATGATGTTGACTCCATTCCATTGAAATGTGCAATATTAAGGTTCAACCCAATTGTAAACGGCATTACTGTTCCAAATCGAAATGTAAAAAATTGAGGTTAAGGGTTCAAAACCTGTGGAGAGCTCTTTAATCCCAACTTTGAAAACTAAGAAAACAGGGTTTGAAGGTTTGGAATTGCCTTGAGGTTTGCAACTGACACCGCCTGCTGATACTCCTCTTCCTATGATTCCAACTGCTTCACAATACAGGGCTTGCATAAACGAAAAAAATTTAAGCAATAAGCCTGCAGTGAAAACAAATAAGAACTAGTAAAACAACAAGTGAGATATAATGGATAACAAATCACCATGGATTCGAAGTAATGAAGCCTCTCTCTCGCCATCTCTTTCAAGGCCTGTAAATCAAAATGAACATTAATCTAATTTACCAAAATTGACCAAGGAACTAATACTAGCATTAATTATTACCAGTGGAAGATTATAGTAAGCTGGTTTGGCAATGAGTGATCCATCTCGGGCGAGACAATGCCATTCCAACTGTTATATTACTTGGGATACATCAACCGCAAGGGTCTGCTCTAGAGGTGGCATCAATATTGGTTTCACCATTTTACTTAAAATCATTTCAACTTCACATTTTGTGTTTCTGAATGCTATTTATATAGAGAACGCTTTGATGAATGAGTGAAATTTAAGGCTGATTTTGAATATTCATGGAAGGAAGACTTAAATTTTTTTAAACAAAGGAAGACTTAACAATTTTTAGCTTTCCAACATATTTCTCACAATCCCATAACTGTTCAATTCTTCTCAGCAAAAAATTATCTCACATAAGCCACACAAGCTGGCAAAATATAATTCATGAGTGGATCAAATTAAGACAATGAAAGACAATGATGCCCACTATGTACCAAATCAAAGCTGTCCAGAGGAATATATTTCAAAAAATCACAAAATTATTGACATGCCTGTTGTTGCCGCCCATGAGCTGCTATAATCATATAACACGCCTTCATCTGCAACGTTCTCTTTACACGCCTTTACCCTCGCTATAATATAATTCACCATGGCAAGCGCATGACTATAGGATCCTGCATTCGAATGTACAGGAATAATACAAAAGATTCAACTCCAAATATCAGATCTGGAATCGCAAATAAATGCAACAACCAATGATTCAGAAAATATGCTCCCATGAGGCCAAATTGGCCAGCTCGTACACAACTACCGACAATTGGCCTCTATCTGGTTAGCAATTGTTTTGGAGTCTTTGGTTTTTCCATAGTGTTGCACTCATTATGAAAACGAACACAACAAATAACAACGAATTTCACAGGAATGGAAAAGTGAGATAACATTGAATGGTGCAGAAATTACGGAGGCCATGTCCAAATGTTAGGTGGGTATCAGAAAGAAGAGGGCGTGAGCTGTTATTTGTTTCAAAGACAACGCCAATTTCCGTAGAAGCATTGATGGAAGCCATGGATTGTGCCTACAATACTACACAACATAGAAGCTTGATTTTCGTAGTGGAAAACTAATTCGATTCTGCTAGCATAAACATAATTCAATCACAAGAGTTTGCTAAAATCAACTCTCTCGAAATGGAGAAAACACTGTGGGAAAACATACAACTCGTTTTGTCTTTTCTATGGAGCCCATCCACGGCTGGTGATGGAATTAATGCAATCTCAATATCAAGCATTCTTTGAATTTGGTTATTGATCTCCATATCGAAATTGGCTGCAAGCAATGGCTTGCATGGACAGACAAGGTGACTCCTTCAACCTGCACTTGCCGAGCTTCTGGATGTGGCAGTCATGCATTCGGTGGATGCATGTTGTTTTTGCATGGCCTAAATGTGGCAAGTTTTGGTGACACACCATCACGTGGTTGGAATAAAAATTACTTTTTAATCAAGGTGCTGGTAACTCACCTCGGGCCGGAGGAAGGCTGGATGATATTTAATATATGATAGTATGTGGGACTCCATATCTAAGAGAAAACAACAGGTTCCAAAGTAAATACCTTGCACATGCCATCAGATTTCAGATAATGGAGTCAATGTTGAGACAACCTGGCCAACAACATGACCTATGCATTAATTCAAGCAATTTACCACATCAAATAAAATAACAATATGTGACACTAAGGTTACTATCTTATGCTTGGGATTCGTATTAGTTGTTTAGTGAGATATTTTATTTTTTTTGTTTGTATAGTGAGATAATTTATGTACATATACTATCTTCAACCTTTACTTCTTGAGTAATCTCTTCAACAAATTTTCAAACTCAGCTTTTGTCTTACATTACTTTTTATTTTTAGCAGTAGGACTTGTGATGAGAATATCTTAGTATTTTAAGTAGAAGCTTCGAAATAAATCCAACAAGGCCGGGTGATGGCTCTCTAAGCTATCGAACTAAACGGGATGCTCGCTATGGATAATCAACATGATATTAATAGTGAAGTGTACAAAATAAAGCTCATTTTCTCAATCTATTTAGTGTTTCAAGCAGATGCTATGAGATCTCTCCCCCGATTTCTTTAAGCACCCTCTTCATAGGCCACATGAGCATTCTCTATCATATATACACTCTCCCTTTACTTACTGAAATTCCCAGTCGTTTTCCAAGTTTAACGGTTTCAATTAAGCATTTGCAATGCCAAGTTATAACTCGCGAATTTCCCATCTTCGTTGGGCCAATACCTTTCAGCTACCACGCCATCCTTCATTAATCAAATTTACCATATTTATAGGCCACGTTAAGACTCTATTATCACATCGCCACGCCCACCTTTTGTTACTGAATTTACCAGCCACTTACTAAGCAAGACCCGTCCATCAAGTTAATCATAATATTTAAGCTAAAAATATTAATACATAATAGTTAAGATAAAAATAATCGATCTCCAATTACATAGAGATTCGAATCTCCAAAGGCAGGGACTTGCTGCCTTTAGCAGCCTTCCTTGTTTATGTTCTTATCATGCATATTGAAGGCTCCCAATTTTTTATGTTGGCGAACTTTATTCTTCTGGTTCCTGCATATCTTTCTTCACTTTCCGTTCATTCATTTTTATTTTTCCACAAAAAGGTGAATTTAGTTACCATTTCCATACTATCTATAATAAGTAGGGAGAGTCATAGTTTTGGGTCCATTCTTTTGATTTTTAATATGATAATAAGTACAACATTGTGACGGGATTTTGTTTCATGGGATAGCTTCTCAATTTCATACTTGTGAACCTATATAGTTACCAGGCATGTTCTACAGCTAAATGGATTCGCTTTTGAGACTAACTGTCAACGTTTTGGTATTGTAGCCTATGATAGTAGAACCATCTAGATTAAAATATCAATATCAATCAATATATTTTTGTGGCCCTGAGGAAGTGCTTACGTTGCAATTGTTTTTCAACGTTGTAAAGAAAATGAAATTTTCAAATTTCAATAGTCAACTAAAGAGTATATTAGTGTTTTCCCATTCAAGCATTTGCCCCTCTTTTATCATGGCCTGCCTCCGTTGATACGAAACATGTTTTATCATTTCAATGAACTTAGTTTTAAACCCATATTATAACATATGTGGCCACAACACCCATCTATCTTCTCATGGTGTTAGCTTATTTGATGATGCATGATTCCCTTTCTCTATTCCATGTTTCTACTCGTTGTGTATTTTTCATCTTTAAGAAATAGGAAACTATGTTTTGAAAATTCGATTTTGCATCTATTTGTAGCATAAATGTTTTGTCTTTTTTCAAACACTAGAAATTATGTGTCATCGTATTCTTGTTTTTTGTATTTTATTTTTATATTGAATTAGAGAATTTCATTTCCATTTAATTCAGAATATTTAAACATAATACTCTTTCTTATACTGATAGTAGAATTATGGGGAATCTACTATTCAAATCCTTTCCTAGTCATTTCTTCTACATTTTTGTGGGAACAATATTGGTTGGTCTTGTGGGATTAGGTTTTCCCATCCTCGCTAGTTATATATCCCAAGACCATAGGAAGTTTTCCTTTTGTTTTTAGGTTTTGAAGACCTTTGAAAGTGCCTCGTTCTCTCCCGCACAACAAAATCATGTTGCTCCACTCCTTGCTAGCAAGGACATAGGTTTCCCTTCGATTTTGCATCTATTTGTAGCATAAATGTTTTGTCTTTTTTCAAACACTAGAAATTATGTGTCATCGTATTCTTGTTTTTTGTATTTTATTTTTATATTGAATTAGAGAATTTCATTTCCATTTAATTCAGAATATTTAAACATAATACTCTTTCTTATACTGATAGTAGAATTATGGGGAATCTACTATTCAAATCCTTTCCTAGTCATTTCTTCTACATTTTTGTGGGAACAATATTGGTTGGTCTTGTGGGATTAGGTTTTCCCATCCTCGCTAGTTATATATCCCAAGACCATAGGAAGTTTTCCTTTTGTTTTTAGGTTTTGAAGACCTTTGAAAGTGCCTCGTTCTCTCCCGCACAACAAAATCATGTTGCTCCACTCCTTGCTAGCAAGGACATAGGTTTCCCTTCACCTGCCCCTGCGCCACTCGTCTTCACTGCTCTTGCCATGGGAGTTGTTATGTCAGTGTGGTGCAGTAGGAGGGTCACAGCTAGACGAGTGTTTCATCTTCTATGTCGTCCCCTGTTCTCATCATTAACGCATGAGTGGAGGGGGTATCACTACTGGCCAAGGTTGTTTTGGGAGGTTTCCTTGTCCATAGCTCATTTTAAGCTCACCCGTTCTTGAAGTTGTGAGCCACGGAAGGGATCATTTTTTGTTTCCACAGAGAGAATCCTTGTTATCCAATCATGAGTTGGGTAGGGAATTTTTTATGGAAGCTAGGGTTATTTTTGTTTTAAACCTAGCACTTAAGAGTCCCGCTGCTTGTCTTTGTCCAGCAGTAGATGTGTTTTAACTTAGGGATTTGAGGTAGCTGGAGGTTGTCTCCCTTACGTCACGAAGTTTGTTATGTTTCAAAATGAGCCGGTAAAATTTTGATTAAATATGACCTCATGTTTTTTTTGTTTGGTTTCAATATTAGATGTAGTTGTTATGTTCATTATTTATCATGCACGCATACTAAGAGATTGAAATAGATCTAAGATATTGTTTGGCATTTTGACAACCTCAATTTTTATATAGCACCATGCCTAAAGAGAGAAAGAAGAAGGTCCAAAATACAGGAGACAATCTAGAGGTGAAAATCATAACAAAGCTGGAGATTATCTATGAATAAGGCTAAAGATTTCACTGGAGTCGAACCAGAATTTAGATGGGGTCAAATCTATCAAATGATCAAGGACTAGGTTGTCCCAGATGCGGGTTTAGAAGACATACCGATATATGCAAATATAATGAAGTCCGCTATCATGAATGTGTCTACACGACCCAAACTCTTCCCATGTGCCGAGGTAATCGGTTGGATTCTTCTAACGGTAGATATAACTAGGATGATTATGTCAAACATTAATGGACAAGGTTTTGCTTCCTACAGCCCAACATATCTAGCTCAAGCATGTAAGCTACCTACACCTCATATCTATTGACATAAAAGTGGATAAAGGAGATGGACATAGATGTTTTTTATTGTGTAAGAAGGATGATGGTTCCTGGGAAGGAGTTCCGCACAAGGCCTTCAGGAGAATATGATGTTGATGTATTTGTAACTTTGGAATGCATTCACTTGTATATCTTATGTATTGTACCCCCGATGTTCCCATCCGAAAGTATCAGTAATGTAATTGAGTCATGTCATACCTTGATGTTCCTATTAGGAGGATAAATAATGTAAAAAAGTCATGTAAAGTAATAGAGGGTAACCATCCTTATTGATCAAGGGTTAAAGTCCCCATAGTTGTGGGGCACTAGGGTTATTAGACTCTACTAGAGAAGTCGGCCTTGGTGAGTTAATGTCAAGTCCAATCATTAGTACCCTAGTTGTGGTTACTCGAGCCTACATAACTAATTCAAATATTAAGTGAACGAAAGAGTATAAATAGAGAGTGATCCTCTCTATTTATTATGCATACACTCACTCAACTGGGGCACATGAGTGAGAGAGGAGAAGCTCTCTCAAGTGTGAGTGAGAGAATAGTTGTTGGAGATCATCTTTTCTCTCTTTGGGTTTTACGACTACCATTGGTGCTCATTCTATCTATAAGGAAGTTGCGGGGTTTTCTCCTTTATGGTTTCCTAGAGGAAAATTCTTTGTGTCTCTTGTCTCTTGTGATTATTGTTGTGCATGTTATTCTCTCAGACGAGATCCTAATATCATATTGCTTAAATTATAAAAGTCTAACATGGTATCAAAGCTAACCTAAGAGTAAGATATTGTGCAGCTGTGGAAGCTAGGGCTTCTTAATGTTTGGGTCTCTCTCCACAATTCATCAACAAAAGGAGACTAGGTCGAACCTTCAGTGAACGGCACATCTTTATGTCGAAGCAGAATTTGATTCCGAGAGTTTTCAATTTTTGCTACGGGAAATTAGGTCTTTTTATAGAAGAGGAATTTTTGAGTGACCTCAGCATAGGATTTCTCTCCTCCTCAAAATTGAAATTTAGAGACCAAGGTCAATATTTCTGGTTGGGTAAAAATTTGGTAAATTCAAAACCTAGTTTGACACGACGCCTAAAAAACCCTAAAATACTAAAACGGGTAGTTTTGGTACATTCGTTATATCTTGAATTGAATATGTTTAGGGGGCTGAAACTTTCACAAGACGAAGATAAAATCATGATGTACCTTGTGTAAAAATTTCATCCTTATATTCGCTATATTCTAGGAGATATGTTTCCTCCAAATCAGTGTTCCAGTCTCTTCTAGGATTCATCCCTAAACAGAACACCCAGGGAGGATTGAAAAATCTCAGGCTACAAAGGTCCAAATGAAATTTCATAATATGTACCAGATAGGGAACAGAATTTAATTTTGTGGCAAAAGTTTCATACCCTTATGTGTAAACAGGGACACGTGGCAGTTCATAGAAGTTCGCTATGTTGAACAGTCCTGAAATAAGTCACCTTGGTAAAACTATCATAAGTTCCAATTGGTGAAACAAATTCTGGTAAAACCTATGGTGTTGGAAATATGCTAGATGAGGTTACCTTAGTATGAAATTTCAAACATAGAGGATCAGTAATTTCGGAGATACCATAGAAACAGTATTCGGCCTTTCTGTAGAAGAAATTGGTAAACTAGGGCTTCCTGTTCTGGGAGCTTCCCTCCACTGTTTTTAGAAAAGGAGTACATTGGATAGCTTGCATTGAAGAGGCCTATCTTTCTATCCAATCATAAGTTTAAAATTCCAAGTTTTGAAAATTAGGGTTTCTCTGACAAACCCTAGATCAGCCAGCTCCAGAACCAGGATAGACACCTCAAATCGGTAAGACCTAATGTTTTGCTATTTACAATTGAGGTTTTCATTTAAAAATGACTAATCACACCAGCTTGATGACAATAATTGTGAGGCTCACAAATTCCAAGCATGGAAGTATAGAATCTCACTAGTTATTGAAGGAAATGAATTGGACACCTACATAAGTAGAGATGTTCTAGTTCCAGAGGGAGATGAGGCTAAAGCCTTACACAAGAAGAACTTGGTAAAGGCTAAGAAGATCATTGTTGATTCAATCAAGGATCACCTTATACCACAAGTGTATTCCCTAAAGACACTTAAAGAGATGTTTTGATTCCTTGACCAAGCTATTTGAAGCGAAGAACATAAATCGAAAGATGACTTCGAGAAACTAGTTGAAGAATGTGAAGAGTGCAGAGACCATATGTAGTCATACTTTACAAGAGTCTCACAAATCAAAGAACAACTTGAAGCAGTAGAAGAAGAAGTGGAGAATGTAGAAGTTGTGATAACCACCTTGAATGGCCTCCCAGAATCATGGGATTCATTCATTCAAGGAATGTGTGCCAGAAGGAAGTGATTACTTTCAGCAGACTCTGGGAAGAGCACACAGAAGATGAAGCTCTACCCATAATAAGAGAAGAGAATATAGAAGCAACTGAAGATCAAACACTTACGTTCGAAAGAAGATCCCTCAAGCGATGAGGAATACAGAGGAATCAACTCTTGAAGAACCTGTTTTCCATATTAGCAATTGGATAAGAAATGATGTTGTTATGAATGAAGAAGATGATGAAGATGAAGGCTCAATAAGGGGTCCACCCATGAAATAAATAAAGATAACTATTCAATTGTCATTTCATGATATTGTTTTGTTATGTATTTATATTCAGTTCATCTGTTATGCATGATAGAATGTTTTCTTTAATGACAATATACTACTAATATGCATGGGATGGGTAAGTAGCTCATGGTGCCATACGAATCTCCATTGCTACTTATCTAGAATGAAACCTCTTTGTTGAGATATTGGATTAGTGCACAATCGCAATGATGTCTTGGTAGAGATGGAAGGCATCTAGAAAGTTTCCATGAGATATGGATGAATGTTGTATTGGCTAAAATATTTGCATGATTATATCTTTATGCATAAGAATTTACCATTATAAATATGCATTATGAAATGTTTCTAATCATACAACTGGTGCATTTGACTTGTAGGAAAGATCACGTACATTCCCCTAAAAGAAAATAAGGATTATACTTGTTTCTAAGAACAAGTGACGACAGTTCAAGAAATAATCCAAGATGAAGAATAATATGACGATACTTTCAAAGAAAGAAAGAGACCTCAGAGACACTCTAGTTATGTGACACTGTTGAGCGACAACATTGATGCAAAACCTTCCAGCTATGAATAAGTATCTAAGAAGAAAGGGAAGGAGAATACCACTTCAAGAAGAATGATGTCTAGGATGCAGTATCAAGACCTAAAGGGAAGTTTGTAATGTCTTCCATATGGATCTACGTGATTCAACGTGCAGTAGATGAAAACATCATGGGATACAAGGAAATATTCGTAGCATGAGGCTTCTCACAGAAAGAAGGCATAGACTACGAAGAGACATTTGCAGCCACGAGAAGTTAAGACACATGACATGAAGAATCATGTGTGCAAATGAAAGAAGGTCGTGTACGAGGTCAGGAGACACCCATGGGATAACACATACATGAGGAGATTGAAGATCACCTAGAGTGATGAAGGTCTTAACCTTTGCTACAAGGTTGAAGATGAAATCCTATAGAGGATGACAAGCTCACAGATGGGTGTGAGAAGAAATTTTGAAAAGATTCAAGATAGAGGATCTTGGTATCCAGTGACCCTAGATGGATACATAGAATATTAATAGTAGAGGAAGCTACTTGTCACTCCAGTATAGAATATTTCAATGCATAGAGTATGAAAGACAGAGGGAGAATGGTGCTCCACTTCAGAGGGAGTGACTACAGAATATCCTGAGGTTTGATATGGTACAACAGGATGGAAATCTTATTGATGGCTCTAGGACTTACTGAGAGTAAAGAATATTCCAACCTTTGCTTCAAGGTTGAAGGCGGAATACCAATGATGTTCCTGTTATATGTCACTGAATTCTTCTTGACAGGAAAAGAGGAACTTATTAAAGTTGGAAGAAGAGGAATAATTCTAGGCATGTAGGTGTGGCAGAATGTAGATGAAATCTCCCTGGGCCAAGGGAAGTATGTGGTAGAAATCCTGAAGAGGTTTAGGATGATGGAATGCAAGGCCATGAACACACCTATGGCACCGAAACTGAAGCTATTGAGTGATTCTTTATCAAAGTTAGTTGATGCTACGATGTATCGTCAAATGATTAGGTCATTGATGTACCTGGTGAATATGAGACCAGATATTTTCTTTGCTGTGAACACATTGAGACATGTTCACTTGATGGTTGCAAAGCATGCAATGAGGTTACCTGAATGGTACAGTTGATTATGGGCTCAAGTATGAGGCGAATCAGTAGATTAACCTGGAGGGTTATGTAGATTCAAATTGGGCAGGATGTTCCATTGATAGGAAGAGAACTTCGGGGTGTTGCTTCAGTATGAGATCAGGTGTGATCTCTTTGTTTAGCAGGAAGGAGTCCTGCATGACTCTAAGAACAGTTAAGGAGAAACATGTTTCCACTTGCTCGGCTTTCTGGGAGGTTGTATGTTTCTTTTGAAAACTACTATTTGATTTGATTGATCCGACTTGCATTTTTGTATGATGCAGAGAGGAGAAGTGAAGCTAAAGTATGTGATATTTACTGAGATCTCTCAAAAGAGGGAGATCTAGCATAGCCGGTGAGATAGGTTGTCTGAGCATAAAATCTTGGCGAAGCTCCTAGGTGGATCAGACGTAAAACAGTCATGTAGGTTGTCCTTTGATGTAATCGGTCTTGGCAAAGCTCACAGGTTATCCTTGGATGTAATTAACCCTGATGTGATTCTATGCTAGAAATGGCCAGAGTGAAGTTTGAGTAATTCAGGGAGAGGCCTTGTGTTATCCATATTGAGGTTCCATACAAGGGGAGGTGATGAGTCTGAGAGCATTTCTGACATGGTAGGATTGGTTCCTTCTATGTTCAGATATACGTGCAGGATCCTTTCTGACATGGTGGTAGGCGGGTCCTCCCATGATCAGATGTAAGTGCAGATCCTTTCTAACATGGTGGCAGGATGGGCCTCCCATGGTCAGATGTAAGTGCAGATCCTTTCTGAATGGGTCAGATGTAAGTGCAGATCCTTTCTGGTTGGGTCAAATATAAGTGTTGAGCCTTTCCGACATGGTGGCAAGCTGGGCCTCCCATGGTTAGATATAAGTGTTGAGCCTTTCCAACATTGTGGCAGGCTGGGCCTCCCATGGGAAGATATAAGTGCTGAGCCTTTCTGACATGGTGGTTGATGTGTCCCTCCCATGGTTAGATGTGAGTGTTGGGTATGCCTTTCTGACATAGGGGTGGATGTGTTCCTCCCATGGTAAGAAGTAAGTGTTGGGCAAGTCTTTTTGAATGGGTTAGATTTAAGTGATGAAGAAGATCAAGACCTACATGGAGGCTAGGTCTACAACCAGCATGAAAAAGGGTTGGATGTGTAGAACTTTCTATGACGAGTAGAATTGAGAGATAGCACTAGTTGATCGAGATAGAGGAAGCAATGATGATGATGATCCAATAATGATCCAGCTTTGATGATGATCCAATGATGATCCAATGATGATCTAGCTTTGATGATGATCTAGTTTTGATGATGATCTAGTGATGATCCAGACTTGATCCAGATAAGAAGACTTGTGTTGATGAATTGTGTCGAGAGAATACCTACCTAGCTAAGGAGTGTTGATCTATTTGTAAATTTGGAATGTATTCACTTGTATATATTATGTATTGTACCCTGATGTTCCTATCGGAAAGTATCAGTAATGTAATTGAGTCATGTCATACCCCAATGTTCCTATCAGGAGAATCATTAATGTAAACAAGTCATGTAAAGTAATAGAGGGTAACCCTCTTTATTTATCAAGGGTTAAAGTCCCCACAGTTGTGGGGCACTAGGGTTATTAGACTCTCCTAGAGAAGTCGGCCCTGGTGAGTTAATGTCAATTCTGGTCATTAGTACCCTAGTTGTGGTTACTCAAGCCTACATAACTGAGTTAGGATTAATCGAGCCTACATAACTGAGTCAAATATTAAGTGAACGAAAGAGTGTAAAAAGAGAGTGATCCTCTCTATTTATTACACATACACTCACTCAACTGGGGCACATGAGTGAGAGAGAGAGAAAATCCGTTGGAGATCATCTTTTCTGTCTTTGGGTTTTACTGCTACCATTGGTGCTCATTCTATCTCTGAGGAAGTTGCGGGGTTTTCTCCTTTATGGTTTCCCCGAGGAAAATTATTTGTGTCTCTTATCTCTGGTGATTATTGCTATGCATGTTACTCTCTCAGATAAGATCCTAAGATCATATTGCTTAAATGATAAAAATCTAACATATGAAACCACCAACTTACGTACCCCATACCAGCTTCTAGCTTTGATGTTAAACTGGATTTTCGGTCGGGCGAATGGAAATATTTATAAGATAAGTTAGACACCATTGATTTATTTTGTAGCTACAAAGGGTACCATCTTTAATTGGGCCAACATCATAGAAAATAGTTTGACTTCATGCATAAGTGTAGCACTTGGGGGTTTGATGCAATGGAAGTCAGAGTTCTATATGAGCTCTTTCCTAATTGATTGCATTTTGTGCACCTACCAGTTCCGAGCGCTAAATTTCAAATGGGATAAGACCAAGACCCATGTATATTTTGCATATCAGATATTTTGGGTGCACAAATACTATAGTTTCTACAAGAGCATCTGTGAGGATTTCAGAATGCCATTTTACAAGCTAATCTTCCTCATAGACTGCAATTGCATGTCTGAAAGAGATTTGGAGACGGTGAGAGAGAATGGGCACTATTACGTCTCAGAAGAAGGTCTGTACTTAAGAATGTTAGGAGGAACTAAAGCCCCTTCTTTGTTACCAAAGTATGCCATTGACTATGTTATTCATAAAGAAGTGATGAGACAGCTCTACATATATGGGATCGGTAATTTATTATTTGATATGAAAAAGGTTGTTTATCCACCACTACCTTTCTACATAGCTATTTACAAGTTTAATAAGGTAAAAAGTGTGACAGAGTTTGTGAAAGAATTATAAAACTTTCATTTTGGAGAAAAAAAAATTCACATAAATGATTCAGAGGAAAAAATTTCGAAGTATTATGCGTCAGTGGGAGTGAACTTTGAATACAAAAATTACTAGGGTAAAGATGAAGAGATATATCGCAATGCATGCAATATGGCCGCGTTAAGCAGAAGATTCAAGAAGAAAATAATAACTGTGCGAGGAAAAGGAAGCAGTAGTGATACTGTTGAATAAAAAAAGCAAGAATAATAAGCTGGGAGGAAAAGGGAAGAGGAAGACCGCAGATTATTACAAGAAGCAGAGCAATGATTAGCAGAGGAAGCATAGTGGAAAAAGGACGAAGAAGAACAGAGGCAGAGGGAGGAGAGTGAAAGAATACAAAAGGAAATGGTCAATCAAGCAAGAGAAGAAGCATAAAAAGTAGTTGAAGAACTTAAAGGAAAGGAGCAGGAAGACCGAGACCAAGAGGATCAAGAATAGGACCAAGGCCATAATAGTTGAGTGGATTCTTTTGTTCCATCAAGCAGCAGGACGACAAAAAATCTAGCTCCCTCAGTAGAGCTTGAATTACCTTTCATCCCATCCCTAGAACAAGCGGTAGCCAACTTCAATACAATTTTATTTTATAAAAACAAGAAGAGGACTGTTATGAGATCATAGAAAAGGTGGACACAGGTGATCATCCTGTGGAAATCATGGTAACAGAAAAAATAGTTTGGCAGGGGACGAATAAAGACTCTAAACTTCATGCGATGGAAGGTGTAGCAGCATCTCTAGCCAATGTAGATAATGTCGATAAATTGGTTAAGGATGTTGATCAGTATAAGGAGAAAGTGCCCCAAATGAAGGAAATTCTAAGAAAATAAAGAGGAGAGGGACAAAGTCTAAAGAGGAAACATGATGATATTCTCATAGAATTGGAGAAACTCAAAGAAGCATATAAAATTTTTGAATCAGACAAAGATTCCTTAGTATTGTCAGCTACCATCACTGAAAGAGATAAAAGGGATCTTGAAAACAAGGATTCAGAGGTAGAGAACCAAAGATCCACAACTGACAAAACAGTTGAAAAACTAGAAATGTAGAACAATTTGTTAGATCAGAAACTCAAGGTGGAAAATGAAAAATATCTTGATATATCTCCTTTCCATAATCAAGCGTCTTTGCTACAAAAGGAGATAAGTCAGATTCAATTGAAGTTGGCATAAGAAATGTATAGAATTAAAAATATAGAGGCTAGATTAAAGGAGATAGCACACAACTCATTAGAGTTCAGGAAGAGATGATCAAAAATGGAAAAACTTTTGCAAAGCCAACTAACTTGGATGAGAGCCAATTCGAACTTTCTAGTAAACATGCCTCTGAAGACTGTATGGGGTCTAAAGATGGAATTGGAAATATTGAATTTCGGTAGCAAATCAGCAGTAACGTTGAACACATCCATTGATAAAACTTTGGAAAAGTGTAATGAGTTCTAAAAAAGAATGTGTTCAACTCACAATAAATGCCAAGTTTCAGTAGACACTCAAGTTCAAGATTTCCTAACCGGATATCAGCATTTAAAGAACCTTCAGGATATGCTGCAGATAGGGGAAGAAAGCATAGATAATATTGAAAGCATCGGTGAAGAATTCATTGGATTCTGGATTGTACAAGCCTCAGTTCACAAGCATCTCTTTGACGAGTTACTGATTCAAAACTCACCAAAAGTAAGGGAGATAGAATCCCAGTTGTCCAAGCATGAAATAGTTTTATGGTTACTGGAGCCAATTAACTATCGAGACATTAGTGAAGAGGCTCGAGCATGGGATTTTTTTATTAAGAAACCAACTGGGCCCACCTAGGTTGTTTTGTTTTATTCACAAGTGGAGAATTTTATGTAATATTTTGAATTTATTCCATTTTCCTAGTGAGCACACTAGATGATGTATTTTTGTAATCAAAGACTTAGGGAAGCCCAAAGGGAATGGATAAAAAAAAATTATTTTTCAAACGTATAAGTAAAATTAGAATAGATTAGAGAGGGAACTTTTTCTAGCTCTCATATGTTGAAACTTTTTGTAAGAACTAC
This sequence comes from Pseudotsuga menziesii, assembly GCA_001517045.1. Classification (NCBI taxonomy): domain Eukaryota; kingdom Viridiplantae; phylum Streptophyta; class Pinopsida; order Pinales; family Pinaceae; genus Pseudotsuga; species Pseudotsuga menziesii. Next base: position 37,371 of record LPNX011015360.1, read on the forward strand.
TTCTTTTTATAATAAAGAGAATTGAATTTTCGCTGGAGGAAGGATTGTATGAGATTCAATATGGTTGTGTGGGTCACTGAATGAGGAATTATTTCTGTTTTGGCATGCTGTACAATTTGTGAGATCCTTCTAAACTCATAGAACTATTTATGTGCTTATGAATGATTTCATTTTCTGTTATGAATCTTATGCAATACATGAATGATGAATGTTTTAACTTCACAGAGCTATCTTTGTGTTATTTTTCTGTTGTGTTTATGTATTAAGAATTTAACAGCTACTTGTAGAATCATATATGCAAAAAATATAGTACATTACTCATTCTAATATAAAGTTTTCTCCCTGGGGATAGATTAGAATAGATTAGATTAGACTAGTTGTTCTTTGCTTTGGGTGATTGACGGGGAATTGATTCATGTAAGGCGAGAGGTAAGACCCTACGCAACTCACTACACGGATAACTTCTTGTGAGGTTCATGTTTTGGAAATCACCTACATTTTTTTGGCATGCTGTACAATTTGTGAGATTGTTCTAAATTCACTGAACTATTTCTATGTTTATGAATGATTTAATTTTCTGTTACAAATCTTATGCAATACATGAGTGATGAATTTTTTAACTTCATAGAGATATCTTTGTGTTATTTTCCTGTTGTATTTATATATTAAGAATTTAACAGCTACATGTAGAATCCTATATGCAAAAAATATAGTACTTTACCCATTCTAATATAAAGTTTTCTCCCTGGGGATATATTAGAATAGATTAGATTAGACTAGTTGTTCTTTGCTTTAGGTGATTGAGGGGCAATTGATGCATATAAGGCGATAGGTAAGACCCTGTGTAACTCACCATGTGGCTAACTGTTTGTGAGGTTCTTGTTTTGGAAATCACCCTCATTTAGTTTAGGCACTTGCATATCATTCATAAAACATAAAATTACATAAATGGTGGACCGGGTTGCAATCAGTAAAATAGATTTAAACATTCATTTAATTCTACGGTAGTCGGGCCGCTAACCGGATGGATTCCCCATACCAAACGATAAACGATCTAATTGGGAATGGTTATTGGGGAGAATCCCTACTGTCGGTACCTGGGATTTTTCCAGGCATCAACAAGTGTGTAGGGAGTTGAATGTTGCATTTTGATGCCACATTCCTCAAAAAGGTGCTGCATGTTTTTGTTGACATACTCCTTCCCATTATCAGTCCTAAGGATCCCAATCTTATGCCCACTTTGATTCTCTACTAGTGCCTTCCAAATCTTCAATTTCTCAAAAAAATCATATTTTAATTTAAGGAAGTACACCTAGCAGAATATCGAGTAGTCATCAATAAATGTGATTACATACCTTGATCCAACATAGGATGGAGTGGGAAGAGGACCAATCATATATGAATGTACCAACCCAAGTGTTTTTGTTGCTCTCCTTTCCATCCCCTTCTCATATCTTCACTCTGGATTCTTCCCAACTAAACACCCAATGCAAGCTCCATTTGATGATTTGATTTGTGGAAGTCCTTCCACCATCTCATCTATGTGTAGTGCTTGGAGTTACTTGTAGTTCATGTGACAAAACCTCTCATGCCATAGTTTGGAAGTCTCATTGGCATGTGAGAGGAGAGATTGGTCATTGGAAGTAGGGAGGAAATTCGAAAACTTGTACATCCTCTCATGGTGATCTGCATACCCAACTGCTACAACTTGGTTTGATGAGATTTTTGCAGTCTCTACCAAGTCTGGAGTAAATGTCACTCTCTTTGCTTCTCATGTATGGTTCATTTGATATATTGATAGCAAATTTGATGCAAGGTCTGGTACATACAACACATCACTAAAGTAACCATGCTAATCTAAATCAATCCTACCAATTCCCTTGGTTTGGATTTCAGAGTCATCCCCCATTCAAATTGCTGGGCCAGCATTCGAATGCATGGAGGAAAAGAGATCTCTGGTGGCTACCATGTGTCTAGAAGCCACTGAATCAATTATGAGGGATGAGGAATTAGAGGTACCTACTACCAAGGCATGACATTACTCCTTGTTGTCTGAACTGGAGGTTCCATCTTTCTTCCTTGCGCCATCTGGGATAGGGATGTTGTTCTTCTCCAGCAGTTGCACCATCTGGTCAATGGTTTTCTTCATGCATGAGCTTTCTGGATGCCATCCCTTGTGGCAATAGGTCAATTTTGTCTTCTCTTTCCCTTTCTTTTCCTTCTCCTTGGGAGGATTCAAACCCCCATCACTAGATTTGGGTTTTTCTGATTTCTTCTTCTCTGGAAGCTTCGAGTTCTTTTCCTTGGACTTTCCCTTGGAGGAATTCAAAACTCCCATGGCCAAGGTAACATGTTTCAGTTCACATTGCATGTGTAAATTGCTTCTCTTTTAATGATTTTTTGTTGGTTTTGCACCAAATTCAATTTGTGAGTTTCTCTAAGGCTCCTAGATCTTATTGTTGATCAAAATTATCACATGGTATGATAGTTGAGTGGAGTTTAGTGAGTTGCAGATCAATTCTGAGCATTTTGAGTTGCATTTTTAGAGAAATTCCAGATAAAATTGAGTGGTTTTTGCAAGACATTTGGCAATTTCATCACCATTATCATAGGTAGAAATGGAAGCTACCCACATATTGCTAACACCTTTCAACTTCTTCAATTGGAAGGCAGAGATGGTTATTCAATTGAGATCCAAGGGTCTCTACAGAGTTACCATGAGCACAAAGGTGGAGCCAAACTTTGATGTAGAGAAAGCCAAGTACTTCAATAAATTGGATGAAGCATATGGATTGTTATGCCTCACTATCTCAAGAGATATTGTGTTCCACATAGACACTTTAACAACCCCAAATGAATTCTAGGTAAAACTAGAGACACTCTTTGGGAAAAATTATGAACAAAGAGGACACCGACTTGAGAATGAGCTCATCAGCCTAAGCCCAACGCACTTAGACACTATCCAGGAATTATTCACCAAGTTTAAGTCACTTGTGCTCTATCTAAAGCAATGTGGGATTGAGAAGAAAGAGGATCAGTTGATTCTGTCCATCTTTTCGAAGTTGGGGCCAGAATTCGTAGTCTTTGTCAGTACATTTCATTCTGGAAAGTTAACACTTCAAAACTGGAAAATGCCAAGTCTAGCTAGCTTCATGGATTTCCTCACACAGGAGAAAGACAAGCTAGTCCAAATGGAAACCATCAAGGCTAAGGATCAATCCTTGATGGTGCCCATTTGGACTAGCTTGTCTTGCTCTTAAGTGAGGGACTCCATGAAGCTAGCTAGACTTGGCATTTTCAAGTTTCAAAGTGTTGACTTGCCAAAATGAAATGTACTGACAAAGACTAAGAATTTAGGTGGGTGAGAGGCTCTATGTGGCATTAAATGCACCGAATCAGTCCAAAATTGGACAAAATCCACCTCTAGCGCTCCTAGTCAACCAAATTGTACACATTCAATGAATGGGAGTGCACCAGCAATGATGAGGGTGCACATGTGGATGGTTTACTAAGCTTGAGTGCTCATGTGGGTGTGAATGCCCCAATTTAACTGATTATTGGTCCAAATAAGCACCCTAAGTCCAAACCATAGTGTAATAATGCACAAAATGCAATAAAATTGACTAATGACTTAGACTAAGGTACTAAGGGGATGGATTAATTTGGAGAGAATCAACTGATCCTATTTCTTCTCAATCCCACATTGCTTTGGATGGAGCACAAGTGACTTAAACTTGGTGAATAAGTCCCAGATAGTGTCAAATTGCGATGGGCTCAGGCTGATGATCTCGTTCTCAAGCTGGTGTCCTCTTAGTTCATCAGTTTTCCCAAAGAGTGCCTCTAGTTTTACCCAGGATTGATTTCAGGTTGGTAAACTGTCTATGTGGAACAAAATATCTCTTGATATACTCAAGAATAACAATCCATATACTTCATCCAATCTATTGAAGTGCTTATCTTTCTGTACAACAGAGTTTGGCTCCACCTATATGCCCATGGTAACTCTGTAAAGACCCTTGGATCTCAATTGAATAACCATCTCTTCCTTCCAATCAAAGAATTTGAAAGGTGTTATAAATATGTGGGTAGCTTCCATTTATTCCTACGCTAATGGTGATGAAATTGTCGAATGTCCTGCAAAAACCACTCAATTTTATCTGAAATTCTCTAAAAATGCAACTCAAAACACTCAGAATTGATATGCAACTCACTATAGTCCATTAAAATCTTATACCATGTGATATATTTTATCTACAAAAATATATAGGATCCTTAGAGAAACTCACAAATCGAATTTGATGCAAAACTAGCAAAAAACCATCAATAGAGAAGCATTTTACACATGCAATGCGAACTGAAAAAGGTTATTATTTGATTGTATAACATTAAAACATGTTAGTAACAGGTTTATATTACATATGAAGTGGTTCGTGAGGGTTGGGAATCCCAAAATGACTGTACATGTGAAATTGGCCAAATTGGCCTCAATCCCCCCTAGGTTGGCCAAACAAGATCCAAATCATCCCAAATGGCCATGAATTGTTCTGTGTACTTGGTTGAGGTGACATGGAGCAATTGTAACACTTTGGCATGCATGGGTGTGAAAAAATAGGTGGGTGAGAGGCTCTAGGTGGCATTAAATACACCAAATTAGTCCAAAATTGGACAAAATCCACCTCTACCACTCCTAGTCAACCAAAATGTCCACATTCAATGAATGGGAGCACACAAAAAATGATGAGGGAACACATGTGGATATTTTACTGATTTGGAGTGCTCATGTGGGTGTGAATGCCCGAATTTAACTGGTTATTGGTCCAACTAAGCACCCTAAGTCCAAACCATAGTGTAATAATGCACAAAATGCAATAAAAATGACTAATGAATTAGAATAAGGTAATAAGGGGTTGGATTACTATTCTAAAACTGGCTACTTCTTCTTCTTCATTTCAAACAACTTATTGAGAAATGCATGAGGCTGAGATCTTTGGAGGGAGAACACATAAGGAGCTTCCCACTTGCTTGCTCTTCTTTACGCATGACAAGATATTCATCTAGATTTATCCAAAGCTTGAATGGGTACTTAATAGAATCAAATAGATAGTGCATTCTAGGAGGTATAGTGAGACACATAGTTCCATACACTCTATCACAATCATTAAGCCAATCACACTTCTCTTCATAGGACGTTGGCTCGCTCATAGCACCAATGGAGACATAATAGAGACATTGTCTCTTGAGATATGTACACATTTTCTCCTTCTACTCAGAAGAGTTGAATGGAGCAAGGAGAGGAAATTCTTTGGAATACATGAAGTTGTTGTAGGAACCTGCAATGAAAAACACTCAAATTTTCTAGAAATATGCCCTAAACATCAACTCAAACCTCTCTAGATTAGTTTTCAGCTCCAACTAGCTCTGATACCATGTGATAATTGCTTCTCAGTGAGATCTAGGATCTAGAGCAATATTCGTAATCAAAGTATTTGAAAAAAATATGCAAGAGAACAATAAAGAGACTAAAATGGCACACATGAATGGTGTCAATATCTAACCATTATATTATAGCACACCTTGTAGATGTGTATGATGCATATTTATAGTACATTGGAGAAAATTTGTGAGCCCTTGGAGACCATGTGAATGCATAGAAGTGTCAGGATAGGATTTGAACCCTAAATCCCCCTAGGTTGACCAATAGGATCTCAAACCTAACCAAACAGTCATGAATCCATGTGTGAACAGGTAAGAAGCATGCTTGGTTCATAAATGATTGAAGGAAAGAATGTGAGAGCACATGGGTGAGTGGGAGAGTCCTTAGGAGCCAAATAAATGCCCAAGGAGACCACAAAATAGCCACATTCACACACTATTGCCCCTAGTCAAAGCTGGAAGTGGTTTACAATTAATGCAAGAGTATGAAATGTAGGATGATTAAAATAGAGAGACTCAATTGTCAATTAATGAGCCAGGATCACATATTTAACCAGTATTGATCAGCATAACCTAAGTTAGACCAGAGAACATAAACACAAGGAAAATGATTATGTCTTTTAGGTAGATCATTAACGTACTAAGGTAGATTATTGCTCCAACAAGAATTGAATACTAGATAAGAAGGAAAAGCTCTCTATAGAGTTTAAGAGCTCAAGCTCTGTGTGTTTTTGGAAAGTGGTGAGAGTCGAAGCTTTGTAAAAGGTGAAACATCCTTGTAAATTTCCAAGTTTGTATTTCTGGCAATAGTTCTTTGCTATGTCCCAACAAGTTATATAAATCTATATTTTATGGTTGAATACATGTTTATTTAGCCACACACTCCCTCCAGAATTACTTAAGTAAATGTTCTTTACATTTAGAGTTTAAGTGAAAGATCAAAGAATCCATAAATATTTCACCTTGTAAAAGTTTGAGTTTTTATCCACAAGGTGGTTGACACAAGTCTACTAAAAATTTGGTTATATGATAATGTGATTTTATTGCAATATAGTTGTGTTAAGTTTTGCTCCATGTTACCAATCGGTGAAGAATATTAGCCATTTCTCAAGTCTTTACACTAAGAAATAACCTTTGAAAGTTCGACTAAAAGTGCTTAAAACAAATTCAGTTGGTCGAAACCAAAATCCGGTCAAGTAAGTCGATTGAATTAAAACCTGTTGAGTAAGTAGGTCGAAGTAAAACCTATCAAGTGAGTCAGTCGTAGTAAAATATGTCAATTAAGTCGGTCGAAGTTGAGTATGCCAGTCGAGGTAAAATTAACGAGTAAGAACTTATCGAGGTAAAAAGGAGTCAAGTCAAAAATTCTACCAAAAGTAGTCTATTAAAAAAAACCTATCAAAGTATTCTAGTCGGAATTAGACAATTTTACTCGACGAGTAAAAAGAGGTGGAAGTCCCGACGTAAAATTTTTATGACTAAGCAGTAACTCAAGTTTAGTCGTCTTAGCCTTAGTCTCCCCCAAGATTTGGTATCAGAGCAGGTTTAGGAAAGAAATCTTGTCTTAAAAGGGGAAAAAGTAATTTTTCTAAAGAAAATTAAAAATTAAAAATGGCTTCCACTTCTTGTTCAAACATGTCGAGTTTGCAAACTCCAATTTTTACAGGAAAGAATTATGAATATTGGTCTCTAACAATGAAGGATTTTTTCACAGGTCAAGATGTTTGGGAAATTTTCTAGTATGGTTATATGCAGAAACAACAGATCAAGTGACATATAACGATTTCACACAAGCTCAGAAAGATGCCTTGAGGGAACAGACAAAGAAAGACAGAAAGGCTTTGTTATACATACACCAATCCATGCATGAAAGAATACTCCCAAGAGTAGCAACACCAATTACCGCTAAGCGGGAATGGGAAAATTGGAAACTCCCTATCAAGGTTTGGACAAGGTAAAGGCTTCCAAGTTGTAGATTCTTAGAAGAGATTTTGAATCTCTGTTAATGAAAGATACAGATTCAATTGACTCATTCTACAACAGAGTTGTTGGTCTTATTAATCAACTGAAATCTCATGGAGAAAATATAGAATACCAAAGGGTTGTTGAAAAAATTCTCAGAAGTCTTCCCCCAATATTTGAATCCTTGGATGTGACCTTGGAAGAAAACAAAGACATGCCAAAGTTTACCATTAATGAGTTGCAACCTTCACTCATAAATCACGAACACATAATCAATAGATCAAATACATCATTGGAAGGTGCATTTGCAACATAGTCATCCATAAGTTGTGGTAGAGGCACAGGGAGAAACAAATCTATAGGTAGAGGAAGAAGTTCTTCTAGAGGAGGATGTGGTAGCAGTCCTACGAATGTCATTGGTAGAGGACAGAATCAGAACCCAACTCATCCAAGTGGTCACAGGTTTGATAAATCAAAAATTCAATGTCATTATTATAAGAAATTTGGTCATTATGCATATGAATTCAAGAAGAAACAATATGACCAAGGAAGGAAAATCCCAAATCAGTCGACCAACACTAGCACTTCATCGAGTGTAATGTTAATGGCATATGCATCTTCAATTGAATGCAATACTATCAAACAATGTCCACATGACATATGGTTCTTAGATTCAGGATGCAACAATCATATGACTAGTAATTTAAATTTTTTTTCCTGTATAGATAATTCAGTTCAAACAGATTTTACACTTGGAAATAATGTCTAAGTCATTGTTTGGGGAAATGGTATTGTTGGTATTCTAACCAAATAG